>OY293419.1:21000328-21342367 GCA_958502065.1 Chrysolina americana | reverse complement strand
ATTTGTATTGTTCATAGTTGATTTATGTTTCATTTGATTCGCAAGATATTGTTAACAAGTGATTATGATTCGAAATGCTGCCGATTAATATTGCTATTTTTGATGCTGTCCAACGTAGGAATCAACTGCGTGTAATTCGAGAAGAAAGTATATTTTTGCGAGAAAGAAGTGATCCTTTCAGTTCTACAGACGAGCGATTCATTGAATTGTTTCGTGTGAATAAGGACATTGCTCAATTTCTATTTGCCGAGCTCTCACCATTAATGCAGGATGCTTGGAGAAGAACAAGAATTTCATGTGAACTTCGGATATTGGCGGCATTGAGATTCTTTGCTACTGGAAATTATCAGAGAGGTATAGGTCAGGAACACATTTTATCTATGAGTCAACAAGTCCTCAGTAAATGAAAAACTGAAGTTTCTGAACACATTCAAAATCATTTCAACGAAGAGTGGATCAAATTTCCACAAGGGGAAGAAGTACACAGGAATAAAGCAACATTTTTTGAGAGATGTGGAATGCCTGGAGTTGTTGGAGCAATTGACTGCACACACATTGCTATGATTGCACCAAGAGATGAAGAACACAATTATATTAATAGAAAAGGCTATCATTCAAAAAATGTGCAGTTAATCTGTGACCCCAATCTTGTGATACTAAATGTTAATGCCACATTTCCAGGAAGTGTACATGATTCATTCGTTTGGCGTTAATCCCAAGTCAAAGTTCACCTCCAAAATGATTTTGAAAATGGCCAACGGAATACTTGATTGTTGGGAGATTCGGGTTATCCTCAAGAACCCTGGTTGATGACACCTATACAAGATGCCTTACCAAATACTCCTGAGAAGCGTTATAATGATTCCCACATAAATGGAAGAAATTGTATAGAAAGAGTTAATGGAGTACTCAAAGGAAGATTCCGCTGTCTGTTAGGGGAACGAAAACTCAGATATGAACCTCAAAAGGTGGGAGTGATTGTGAATGCCTGCCGTATCTTACGTAATATGTGTGTAAAGTGGAGAGTTCCAGTTGATGAGGGTATGGTTATTGTTGAGGACCAGGATAATTTTGTGGGTAATAATCCTGCAGTACAACCACCCCACAATAATCACAATGAAGGAATACGTATCCGGAACGCGATCATAACTAGATATTTCCAACTATAGGACTATGAAATATAGACCCTTTTATTATTCATTTATTGTTAATTTATGTGTACACATATAAAGTATATGTATCTACAATTAAATTATTTCACAAAAATAAAAAATAAATAGTTATATCAATACCCTTTTATTCAGTTGAAATTCCTATCTTGTAGTATATAACATAAACATCAATATATATACTTTCTGAAATTAGTTTTCTGTCACAATATAAATATTGTTCTTCAAAAAAACATTGCTATGTGCACAACTCATACCTGGTAACACGACTATCAAATTATTTGCTGACTATAAACTTTTTGGGTAAGGGAAGACTTCAGAAAGTACCAACATCATTACATAAACATTTCATTGTAACAAACAGTCAGAAAACATTTTCAATGAATCCAGGACAACTTGATATTTTGGAAACGATAAATCATTTAAGTTTTCCAGTAAAAAAAACAGTAAGGTACACCACACAAAAGGAAATGAATTAAAGAAAGTTGGTGGTTATAATACCATTACACATATGCAAGAAAACAACCATTCGGGTGCAGCAACTGTGAAAAGAATACAATGAACAAAGCTTTAAAGTAACAAAAACAATGAGATCAACCTAATTCATAATTACACAACTTTTGCTGTAAATCACTGGTTATTTTTTAGCATTTTTGAAGTATTCCAATAAATCTTCATGAATTCTACACATTTTGTCTTGAGTATCTGCCAGTTTTTTGATATTGGTATTTGTATCACTCAAAATATTAAGAGTTTCCTGGTGCATTTTCTCCAGGTTTGCAGGTGTTTTTCTTTGTTTGAGTTGATTGGGCATTTGCCTTCCCTTCAATGATTTATTGGAACTCTTCAATGGACCTGTAACTTTTGTCAAGGGCATTTCTTCAGTCTTTTCACCAATAATAATGTTTTCACAGTTTTCAAAAAGTGGAACGAGTGGAGGTGGAGATATTTCCAAATTCCTCAAAGGTGTGGGTTTCATTTGGAACGAATAGGTGTGCTCTGATTGTGAACAACTGGGAATATCAGATCCATCAGCTGGCTGTATCTGGAAATAAAAAAGCCATTTCATTATACATATTGATGATAAATTGTGTTCTAGTTGGTTAATAGTAGTAAAGTAAAGTTTGTGGGTGGACGAAACCAGTAGCATGTAGACCCTGATAGGTTATGAGAAATACTTACAGATCCTAACTCCACAGTTCCATCTCCCCTGATACTAGACCAACCAATCAACCCAATCAATCTTTTCTCGTTTTCTGTAAGCTGTCGTCCTTTGCTTCCACCTCCTGTTTTAGACAACTCAATTTTGATCTCAGCAGCCTTTGCTCTAGTTTTGCTCTTCCAGTCTGCTACTGCCTGTAAGTATAGTGTAAATTTAAGAAAATTATTCTTTGAATTGTGCACTTATAAAAATGTTTTTTTTTTATAAATACTCACTTTTTGCCACTTTTCTTTCGTCTTTTGTAGGTAGCCCAAACTATTTAAAATATTTATCAGTTCTTCCCACAGCCTCTCATATTTCTCCCTGCCAAATGGTCCCTCCATTTTTTTTGTTAATATTGTGGGATTTTTCTCGGCAAAATCAAAAAAAGCAGCCCACTGGTTTGGATGAGTTTTCAACCTTCTATCCATTTTCACTTAATATATCACAACTGAAACTTAAATAATAGGACATAACCCCACATAATCATGTAAACACATCAGAATCACGACAAACGCGTTGAAACTAACTTCGTTTTCGCAATTTATCCGATTGAACGTTCGGCCTAGCCGATCTCATCCGAAGCTACATACATAGTACCAATTTTGGAAAACTGTCGAATACGAACGTCATCGCATTCGCTTTACAGTTACAGAGTCCCACTGCACGACTATGCGACGTAATATTGGCGCTTGGTCGTCTGATGCAAACACGGAAAAGAGCGCCATTTTGACAGCGTTAAAAAAATATGAGAGTTACGTTCAGTTGATTAGGCTACCCACTGCATTTGAAAAGCTTTTATTACTATTTAATCGAACTTTTATGCAAAGTTGTGTGTAAAAATGTTGTCAAGAACTGCTTTGATATTAAAACGTGCCCGAGAAGTAATGAATAATGAGGAGGTAAGAACATTTATCTGGTGATTCTCAGAATTTCATTCACGTATCAGTATTGTACTGATGGTTACCGTTGTTATGACTATTGTTTTAATGCTATAATTTTACTTTTAGCCTATGGTCGACACAAAACTTGAGGAAGAAGGTACTCATGAAGCTGTTCTTCCGCCCAAGATTTATACTAATTTACAACCGGTACAAGATATACTTAGTAGATATGTCAACACAAGAAATGAAATAGATAATATAGAAATAATGGATTATGACTTCTCAATACAAGAAAAAGACGGGCAGTTAGATAAACAAGAATATCTCAAAGATCAAAGAGTTGAAGAAAGCAGCGGCAAGGATACACAAACTATTATAGGAGAAAACAATTATCATATATTAGAGGTGGAACAATAATCTGATGGAGAAAATGATGAAGTTGAAGCCGAAGAAGAAAACGATGAACTTGAATCAGAAGAAGAAAGGAATGAAGTTGAATCCACAGAAGAAAAATATCAGGGTCGTCCAAAGCAAGGAAGAAAAAGAAAGTTCCCCAGCCAGAATAGACATACACAAAGAGAAAAGTGCATACATAATAAAACATACTACACCCAAAGAGGGGAAATGAGATTAACAAAAGAGTTTCGCCAGTATTTGTGTAAATGCAAATGTCTATCCAAAGTTGGTGTTGAAAATGCCAGAGGAGAATATGAAAAATTTTATAAAGTAAGTTCTCATGATGCTCAGAGAGCCCTAATTTGCGCAATGGTCCGTGAGGGTCCGATAAAGCGAAAAAGAGTAAAGAATTGTAATAAAAAAACGACTTCCAGGGAATACAATATTAATGGCAGTGTAGTGTGCAAACAAGTTTTCTTGCACACCTTGAGAATTTCAAGTTCAAAAGTACTTAGTGCTTTGAAAGCAAAAAAACGACCAGAAGGAGTTAAAGAGAGGAATAAGAGGCTGAAAAAACAAAATATCAGACGAACGATTACAAGGAATTATAGGACACATTAAAAGATTTCCAAAATATAAGTCCCATTATGCAAGAGAAAAAACAAGTTCTATGTACTTATGACCGGACACTACATTGCCAATTCCCAGATAGCACGATGACCATATTCGGACCAATAAGGGAGTTTCCAAAATTGTCCGAAGGACGTTCCTAGGTATCCCAAATGAGTCCCTGAGAGATGAAAATGTTACCAAACTCCGCTTTATTATGATGTCCTCAGGATGTCCCATGCAAGTCAGTGGGATGAATGAGGGATATCACTAGGTCATAACTAGGATCAATTTCTACATGATTGGGACATCACTAGGATTTTTATAGGTATCCCAAACTTGTCCCTGGGAGATGAAAATATCAAGGAACTCTCATAATGATGTCCTCAGGATGTCTCATGATAACAGTGGGATATCCTGTGTACAAAAGCAGGATGATCAAGGGACTTGAGAATGATGTCCCTAGGACATCTCACGATTATTGTTATGGGTAAACATGCAGTTTATGGATAATCTGCAGATCACAAATTTTGTTTGTGGCATGTGGTAGGTTATTCCTCTGAAATCTTAAAAATTAAAAATCCTTGTCAGTCTCGATTACTTTAAAAAATATGACCCTTCAAAGATAAAAACACATAAAATGCATCTTTCATCAGACCATCACACCACATATTCTCTATCACTTAATTGATTTCAACCATCATCTGTTTCAAGAAAGATAATTCGTTCATTTATTTTTCATTCTGAAAAGAATGCAGAATTCTTAGAAAAAATAAAGTTGTTTGTAAAAAAATTACTATGTGAAAGGGAATGTGTGTGGTGTAATAGTTCGAAAAAGAATGAATTTAAAAATTTTAGTGTCCCAAATGGGTTCATATAGAATCATTTTGTGAAGTTTAATTTTACTTTAAAAAGGTATACATTCTTCTGTCCGAATCACTGATAAATGATCAAAATACAAACAGGGACATCCAATCCACGTTTCTACATTTCAGAACCTTCATAAAAAATGTATTTGAACAATATCAAGTCGTCAGAATCAGTCCATTTTGTGTGAGAGGCTGATTGAGAATGAATAAGGATTAAATGAAAAAAAACATTTGCAAATGATATATTGTGACAATATATATATGGCAACAAAATAAATAATATATTTCTCTTAAAATATCGTTAAAGATTAGCTAACAATTATCAGGTTCTTCTTCTTAGCTCTTTCTTTGGAATAATGTAGCAATATTGCAACAAAATAAATGAAACTTCCTCTTGAAATACCTTTGAACTAAATATTAGCTAACAATTGGACTTCTTCTTAGATCTTTCTTTAGCATGACGTAGCCAACTCTTTATTGATTTTTCCAGATTTGCATCAATTTCTTTTTTTAAATTCTTCTTGATTCCTTCTGAAATAAAAATAATTTTATTGCCTGCATGGTTGACTGGACATCTCTATACACCATGATTTCTGGATGAAGTGTCGGCAGATGATTATTAGATTGAAAAAAAGACAAATTCAGTAAACTGGAAATTTTTCAAACATGTTTCGGCAAATTCAGAAAATTAGTTCCCTTAATAATGGAGAAGGTGACAACAAAATAGACTTTCATATACTACTCCAATTCACTAAAAATCACCTCATACTGTTAATTTCACACATATCATTTGCAACTGGGAAGAGTTAAGAAAAAGCAAATTTATCAAGGACAAAACCTAGAAGATGGTGTTAAACTTGATGTTTCAACATTTTTCATTTGTATCTTGTGAGAATTTAGATTTTTCAAAGATACTTAAAAAATAATAGTGAAGTAGTTTCACAAAGTGTTTCTTTGATACAAATATTCACACATTTCATACTAGCTGACTTTGGTACTAATTTGCAGATTCATTATAGTACTGTCAAACATTTCTACTCTCAGGTGATTCAAATTTCAACTACTAGCATATGTTGAAAAGCAAGGGTTCGGATATTGAAGAGACAGTTTTAATAGTACTCTCATTATTTTTGTATTTGGAAAAGTATATTACATTTCCACTACAATCAACAAACTGGTATACAGCCAGGCGATAAAATATTTGGGAATATTTTCATTTTCAACTATGCAGAACAGAATTTGACATTGGCAAAACTAAATATTGAATTAATTAGGAAGTATTAATTCTTTAATAGTTTTCAGGATTCTTCATGAATCTCCCAAATTACAAAAATTCATGTAGGGAAACTTTTCATCCCAAAATTGTTATTCAGAGTCCAATTTTGCCAATATCAATCAGAAGAACAATAGAACAAATAGTTCTTCTCTCTACCAAAATAACCCGAACAACAAACTTGATTAAGTTATATTTACCAATAACTGCTTTGGCAAATTTCAGGGAACCAAATGACTTTTTTCCCTTCATGCCATGCCAGCTGAATAGCTGGGCTATGTCATCAGTGAAGCACCTTTCCATTGCTCTCTTGACTGAATCCCAATTACCATTTCCACCCAGTGAAGAAATATACTGCACCTGTAATTAACATTAATTAATTCAATTTAATTGGACACAGTAGATGAATAAATTTTTTACTCACAAATTTTGAATAATATTCCTTGTTTTGAACCTTTAATTGAAAGTTTTCAATTTCATCTATGGTTTTCAAAGGAAAGTCTTGATCTACTGCTTCCCCATCTTCTTCAATTAGTATACTTGCTCTGTCTTGTTTTTCTATTATACATAATATTTCTTTTGCCAAATTGTCCAATTTATTGTTTATTAACACTAGTTGTCTTAGTACTCGTGAATCTAATGGGGAGAAAAATGGGTATCAGAAATAATGTTTCAGTACAAAAATAATTCATCATACCATTTTGAGAAGTGGTCGGAGTTGCTGCAGAACTATTTTGCGAATTCCCTAATGAAGGAAAGGTGGATGTTGGAGTACGGTTACACATGTTAACCATTGGTTCCGGTGTTTCCACTCTTGTTTTCAAACTCTTCATGTTGATTTTTTGCATTGGATCTGTGCAAGAAAATAAAACTGGTATTAGGAATCTGTTCTCATAATTATAGATTAGAAATAAATATTTCTGAAACGAAACAAATGCTTCCTATTGGCTCAACCTTCACAAAATATATTGTTTGAATAATGAATAAAATGAAAAATCTATCTTACCCATTAAATTCTTGGGCAGAGGTGGTGGTAGTGGTAAAGAAGTCTTAGCTTGGTTTTCTTCTTCATCTTCTTCACTGCTACTGAAGTTTTTCTTTTTTCTTTTTCTTTTTTCTGTTTCTTCATCGGACACAATTTCGGGGTCCTCTGCCAGTGCATTACATGCACCGCGAGCCTTCAGAAAATTATCTGAAATAATTCCATAACAGGGTTTGTCTTCAAAAGCAATTGATTAGAAACATAACAGTTGCAAAGTCAGAAGCTAAAAGAGCCAATAATTTATACCCATTACATTTTTTTCTTTATATATTTATATATAGTCACTTCTCAAATTAAACTTTATTTATAAAGTTATAGTTAAGTTATATAGTTTTATTCGAACAATTTACCAAATGTTTTTTTTTTCTGTTATTTGGAAATCTCACTCCATACACCTCCCAGGAGTCAGAAGGTTGGGCACTGTTTATTATCAAAGATTTGATATTTCCTTTTGGTGGCCAGTAGCATAACTCGTCCTTTTCTCCGATCAGCCAATTGATCGGAACTACTTCTATAGTGTTGTCCTTTATAAATATAATTACTGTCCACATTTTCTTTCATCACATGAAACAAATAAACAATATCAAATTATTTTTCCAAGAATGTGTAATTTGTTGAAACCCATACAAAAGTTGTAAGTGCAGCAGACAACAACAAAAAACTGAGCTAGTCAATGGAATTCATGCCCAAGTGCAACCTCCCAACTAAGTTTTTTTAATGTATTATTTGGATTGAAGATGAGCAAAGTAGACTAATAATAATAATAATATAATACTAAGAATAATTATACTGTTTATTTGCCAATATTCAAACATTAAGAAAAAGATAATAGGTGACAGTTCAACAAAAAAAAGACATTTTACCTGTATCAAATGATTAAAAAATGCCTCCTATGGGCACCTTCATCATGTATAAATGTGAGATGTTTCCCAAGCAAATAAAAAAAAAAACTATTTCTTGTTATATATCACTAACTCCAGTTTCACAAATGCAGAACAGCTCAGAATCTGCACAAGTCAAAAACCTTAGTGACCCTTTTTCAATTTGCCAAGTATGATGCTTCAATACAGTATTTTCGTAAAATTACGTAAATTATCTTTTAGCCAAACATCCGAAGTACTGCTTTACGAAAGCACTGTATATCAACTATGCCAAGTAGTTTTCATGCAAATGTAACTTATTAACTTTCAGGAACTGGTCAGTTAGTATCACAAAAAATTATTCTGCTTTGCATGCTTGAAAAACACTCATAAAATTAATTTGTTTAGGTTTCACTATGGAGTAAGGGAACAAAGACATTACACTCTGATGAAGTTAGGCTCACAAATTTAATATTTATTTCTGTTACTGGCCAGCATTCCATTTCACCCAATTCAGAAACCTCAAAAATACCGAAATAAGAAGATGGGCATGGTTCCAGATAGAAATCATTAGTCCTATTATATTTCTGTCCAATCATAAACACTTGATCATTTTTTGAAGCAAAATTTTTCACCACGATAATGGAACCATCCCTCAATCCACAATAATTATTGGGGTGACTAGTTCTAATAATGAAACTTTTAAACTCATATTCTAAATATTGCGGTGAACCACATCCTCCCACAAGTGGGCCCTCACTCTTTACACTTTTAGTTAATTTATATTTTCGTTTTGAACTCAAAATATTTTTATTTGATTTTTCCGCTTCACAAAACCTTTTAACTATTTGGGGTATTGGGTTATGAGGTTTTCGAATAAATTTCAATAATACTTGCATGAAATTTTCAAATGGAAATGCACTAAACATATCCAAACATCCATATTTTTTCACATCCCCTGATGAATGCAAAAGATTATTGTTACGTTTTGCTAAATAATAGGCCGAGCACACTACTAAATTGTTTATTTTCTAACTTCACTATAAACAAACATACAAAACTTCACTGACTAATAAAACACTTAGATCTATCTATACAACAATACAACTAGCTAAATATTCCAAACACTTCTGCTTATTATCACTTTCTAATCTTCTTAAATAATTCTCTTCATAAAAACTTCCTTCCCAGTTAAACGTCTCCGTTTATATAGGTGCTCATCGAGTAGACTGGATTAAACGCGAAGATTCGAGAATACTCAAAACGGAGAACTTCTACACATTTCCAGGAATTGAGCGATGACGCGGCAGCTCCGTTATCTAGTCTATTCATGCATTACAGAAAACGATCCATCCAAATAAAAACTTCTTGGAACTAATTATGGATGAGGCGTCCGCGGAATGGACTCAGCGGCGCAGCTAGGGGGCTTTTATCAATCTCGTAACATTATCCCCCTCTCAATTTTGATCGTCCCGATCAAACAATGTGTCGTTGTCTCCATTATAACGTTTGAGTCTCTCTAGGTGAACGACCTTCATTTTCGCTCTCGGGCTGCGTTGAATTCTATAGACCACGTCGTTTATTCTTTTCACTATCGTATATGGTCCTTCCCAAGATGGTGTTAATTTAGGAGAAAATCCTTTCTTACGACGAGGATTGTACAGCCACACTCGATCTCCTTCTTTGAATCCACCAGTATTGGCCTTAAGATCGTATCGAGCCTTCATTCTGTCACTAGTTATTTTTTTCTTGCAAATTCGTGGATCCCATTCAAGCTATCTCGCAGTTCGTCTGCATAATCCTGTATCTCTTTTTCTTCAGAACTAGGTGATCCGAACACCAAGTCACAGGGCAACCGAAGTTCTCTCCCGAAGATGAGTGAGCTTTGTGGAATCGTGCACAGAGGCCCTGTAAGCCATCAAGAATAGTGGAAGATGTCGATCCCAGGTCTTCTGGTGCTTCTCTACTACTTTGGAAAGATGTTCTTCCATAGTCCTGTTGAACCTTTCAACCATGCCATCAGACTGTGGGTGGAGGGCCGTTGTTCTGGTCTTGCTAATTCCCATCAATTCACAAACTTCCTTGAATAAATTTGATTCAAAATTTCTTCCTTGATCGGAATGTAGCTCCATTGGGACTCCAAACCTTGAAAACATGTTATCCACCAAAGCTCTTGCATCTGTGCATGCTTCTTGATTAGGCAAGGCATAAGCTTCAACCCATTTGCTAAAGTAATCCATGGCAACGAGGATGTATTTGTTGCCATCATTCGTCATCGGAAATGGTCCTGCTACATCGATGGCGATTCGTTCGAAGGGAGCACCTACATTGTATTGTTTCATTTCTCCTCTCGATCTTGTCTTGGGACCTTTGCTTGCTTCACACTTCAGACATCTTCGGCACCATCTCTCTACATCTTCACGACATTGAACCCAGTAAACTCTCTGCCGTATTTTATCCATGGTCTTATTCACTCCAAAATGTCCACCTGATTCTCTGCCATGGATCTCCTCCAAGACATCACTTATCCTCGACTTAGGCACAACCAATTGAGAAATCACTTTTCTGCCGTCGGCCGATTCCCAAGCTCTCTTCAATAGACCGTTCTCAACAATCAGGGAATCCCATTGAGCCCACAATGCCTTGAAAGCTGGTGATCGTAAGGAGATTTTCTTCCAAGTGGGTCTTTCCGCTCCGCTTTCCTTCCATCGTAGAAAATCTGCAGTGTTTGGATCACTTTCTTCGTCCTGCCTCATTTTCGTTGTGGTCCAATTGTCGTCAACCATTAATCTCACTTGGTTGATTCCTTCGCGACGTTCAATTCGCTCACAATGCTCACAGGTATCCAAACAAGGTCTTCTCGATAAGGCATCTGCGTTGTTGTGTAATCGTCCTGGTCGATGTTTTATTTTGAAGTGATACTGGTTCAACTTCTCAATCCACCTTGCTACTTGTCCTTCAGGGGTCTTCATTTCGAGTAACCACTTCAAAGCTGCATGATCTGTTCTAATGAGAAATTCTCTTCCATACAGATATTTGTGGAAGTGGTCGACAGCCTTGATTATTGCCAGTAGTTCCTTCCTTGTTACGCAATAATTTCTTTCTGGTTTGGTCAGTGCCTTGCTGTAAAACTCAATTACTTTTTCCTGGCCATCTTGCTCTTGTGATAGTACGGCTCCAATCCCATTGTTACTGGCATCTGTGTCCAAAACGAAAAGGCCTCTTTGACGTGGAAAACTTAAAATCGGACTGGAACATAGAGCAACTTTCAGTTTTCCAAATGCCCGTTCACTTTCGTTGGACCAGATGAATTTGACTCGGTCTTCTGTCAACTTATGTAGGGGTGCCGCAATGTCAGCAAATCCTTCTACAAACCGACGGTAGTAGGTGCAGAGCCCTAGGAAGCTCCTCACTTCATGTTTGTCTTTAGGTCTCGGCCAGTCTCGGATCGTCTGTATCTTCCTTTCGTTTGTTCGGATGCCGTCTGATGACACTGTGTGGCCCAGAAAATCCACTTCTTTCTGGAACAATGAGCATTTCTGGGGATTTAGTTTAAGGTTGGCATTCCTGAATCGTTGGAGTACTCTCGTAAGTTTTGCACATGTTCTTCAAATGTCTTTCCCATGACTAAAACGTCGTCGAGGTATACTAGACAAGTCTTCCAAGTGAGTTCTCGCAGGACCAGCTCCATAAGCCTTTCAAATGTTGCTGGAGCATTGCATGATCCAAAAGGCATGACAGTGAACTGATAAAGTCCGCTTCCAGTCGAAAATGCTGTCTTCTCCTTATCTTCTTCATGTATGCCCACTTGCCAATACCCGCTCTTCAGATCTAGGGTTGAGAACCAACGTGAACCTGCTAAAGTTGTTAATGTGTCGTCAATCCTTGGTAGCTATCCTTCTTCGTTACATCATTCAATTTCCTATAATCCACACAGAATCTTGTGGATCCATCCTTCTTAGAAACTAACACAACAGGTGCAGACCAAGGGCTCGATGGTTCTTCAATCACACCATCTTTCATCATCTTGTCAACAAGCTCTTCCACCTCTTGTTGTTTGGCAAATGGAACTAACTCTTCTTGGTGGTTGCCGAATCGGATGGGCTTGGCCAGTATCGATCCTGTGTTTGACCAGGTTAGTTATTCCTGTTGTTGTTGAATCAAAGATGTCGCTTTCACTTCTGATGAAATTTCTATCAGCTCTCAATTCTTCTGTCGACAAGTGTTCAAATGATTTTTCAAGAACTGTCATAACACTCTTTGAGGCTTCCTTTCTTTCCTCGTGGTCACTTGGATCATAGTTCGCTACCCATGAAATAGGTTCACATATTCCAATGATATCGCCTTCTTTAGTCGTTATTTCTTCGGGATACACGTTGGCAACTCTCACAGGAATAGCATGTTTTGTCTTTACTAGGGCTCGTGCAAGAACCAAATGGCTAGGTGATTCAACACATAGCTGTACTATTCCAACGCAGCACCCAGGGTCTCCATCTAATGTAGCATAAACTACTTTCTCCGAAAATCCAGGAATTTTCACTAATCGTAGTTTCACAGACATCGTCCTCTCTGTTGGAGTTGTGAGGACAAATTCTTCTCCTCCAATCTTCATGATCCTCTCTTCATGATCCTCTCTTCATTGTCAAACGAAAACCCGTAGTCACTGATCAAATCCATCCCAAGTATAAATTCATCTTCTATATCCGCGACGTACACTGTATTTGTGATGGTGTGTCGCCCAAGAATCAGTGTAATCTCAGCTTCTCCTCGAATCGGTGCGTTTTCTCCAGTGACTGTTCGAAGCAGAAGGTTTGAAGAGATGGGTTTCACGCTTTCCGGCCGAAAATTGTCACTGCGTACCAACGAAACTGCAGCACCGGTGTCTATGGTGCATACGACGCCTATTTAGTTCAATTTTCCTGAAATGGTAAGGCTATCGGTTGTTCTTCTTAGCCTGTTAATAGGGATGACCCTGGGGGCTCCATCATTGCTAGCCAGCATGCGCCCCGATATGCTGGCTAATTCTAGTTTTCCTGCCGCCCACTTGAGGACTCGCTGGAAGATCTTGTCCTCATAGGTGATTGCGAACGTGGCGGCATTCTTACCCTGCAGTCTCTAATAAGATGGCCCAATTTCCCACATCTATAGCACGCCCTGTTCTTCTGGGTGCTCATTCCGCTTATCAAAGATTTAATGTCTTCCAGAACCTTCTCGAATGAACTAGTAGCTGTGCTTGATCGTTGTTCGGGTTCTTCTATCGATACCGCTCGTACTTTCGGCCTCGAGGTGTTTAAGGCCGCCTCCACTTATAAAGAACGTACCAAGGCATCGCTACTCCTCTTAAAGTGTGTCAATCGCAAAGTTCTCTGGATTTCGGTGTCTCTCAGTCCATCTATAAATAACTGCACCGCCAGCTGTTCCTTGAATTCTCCCGATGCTTCTGGGTAAGCCAGCTGAATTAGGCGTCTCACATCCGCTTCAAATTCTTGCAAACTCCCACCTGATTTTTGAGTGCGCGTTTTCATTTGAGCCCGATACAGTTGTTCTCGATGTTGATCGCCATACCGCAACTCTAATGCAGTAATCAGGTCTTTATATTTATTTTGCTGTTCGATTGGTATCGTCTGTAACATACCCAAAGCTGGCCCTCTCAAAGCTACTATAAGGGCAGTAGCTTTTTCTTCTTCGCCCCATCCATTAGCCATTGCTTCAGCTTCAAATTGTCGGCGATACATGGACCAAGAGGACTGTCCATCAAAAGTCGGTGGTTTTACGGAAATTCCTGATGTGGCAACCCTGTCTCGCCGATCTTGGTTTTTAAGGAGAGCTATCTGGTTTTCGAGTCCTTTCACTTTCTTATCAAGCTCATCGTCAATGTTCTTGATGTCTTCCTTTAGTTCTTTTTTCAGCTCTTCTTTCAGTTCCTCCATTTGTACTTCGTTTTTCTGTAATACATGTTGGAAGAACTTGTCTTGATGTTCTAGAACCTTCTGGAAGTCTGTTTTCCTTTGTTTTTCTATTCGTTCCAATTCATTCTTCTGCTGTTCGAGAAGTTTCTGGAGGGCCTCTTCTCGTTCTTTCTTTTCATCCAACCGTCGCACTTCCTCTTCCTGTTTTTCCTTTTCTCGTTCTTGTTTTTCATCTTCTCGTTCATTTCTCTGTTCGTCGAGAATTTTCTGGAGTGACTCTTCTCGTTCATTTCTCTGTTCTTCGAGAATTTTCTGGAGTGCCTGTTCTCGTTCTTTCTTTTCCTCCAACCGACGTGTTTATTTTTTTGTTTTTAATTTTCTTGTTCTTGTTTTTCCTTTTGACGCCGCTTTTCCTCTTCTTGTTTTTCCTCCTGGCGCCGCTTTTCCTCTTCTTGTTTTTCCTCCTGGCGCCTTCTTTCCAGAACCGCAAATTGATTTTGGATAAATTTCACAATGTCCTCCATCGTATCGTACGATGTACTTCTCGTATTCACCATAAATAGTTTATAAATAGTTTCTGTTTTTCACTTATATCCCGCTTCGGACACCACTGTTACGTTTTGCTAAATAATAGGCCGAGCACACTACTAAACTGTTTATTTTCTAACTTCACTATAAACAAACATACAACACTTCACTGACTAATAAAACACTTAAATCTATCTATACAACAATACAACTAGCTAAATATTCCAAACACTTCTACTTATTATCACTTTCTAATCTTCTTAAATAATTCTCTTCATAAAAACTTCCTTTCCAGTCAAACGTCTCCGTTTATATAGGTGCTCATCGAGTAGACTGGATTAAACGCGAAGATTCGAGAATACTCAAAACGGAGAACTTCTACACATTTCCAGGAATTGAGCGATGACGCGGCAGCTCCGTTATCTAGTCTATTCGTGCATTACAGAAAACGATCCATCCAAATAAAAACTTCTTGGAACTAATTATGGATGAGGCGTCCGCGGAATGGACTCAGCGGCGCAGCTAGGGGGCATTTATCAATCTCGTAACATTATGAACATTGTGAGATACAAATTCCTTTCCATATATTGTAATGAATGTCTTTACGAAATATTCCATGGGAGAATTGGCATACTCTATTTGATCTGAGGTAGATTTTGGATTCACTAAAATTGTTACAGATGCATGGAGCGTCAAAAAATTCAAATAACTGTCTTTTGGTATAATAGTTTTCGAAAATACACAACCAGTATAAAAAAGAAACTGTCGGAATTCTGTAGCCTTCCACTGCTTAGCCTCAAAGATGGTCCTAGGCTTTCGACAAAACTCTAAAGGTATATTATGGGATTGTGATACTAAATTTTCAGATAATCTTTCAATGTTACGAAAAGATAATTTGTAAGGTGGTTTTCCATTACACCATAATCCCTCTAACAGTTTTTTCATAACACCTAGACAAATGAGATGCATATAGTCCAAAGGAAAGGAAGAAATCATAGCAAAGTTAGGAAGGTTTTCTAAGATACTTGTTCCTGTGTGATGTTCTGGCTGTTTCTTATTCAAAAAGTCCTCTTCTGTACGATCCTTAGCCGTGGGACACATGGGAAGCAAACCCTATTGTTCATATATTCTCCCTCTTGATCACATTTAGAACAAGAAAAAAAACCAGTGTGAAACTTTATGCATTCGACAAAAGATTTTGCGGGGACGTCACATACAAATCCTTCAATAGCAAATGTAAAGTTGACATCTTTAAAAATGAAACCATTTTGAGTCAATAATGTAACCTCTTCAACAAAATCTTCTAAACATAAATTCGAGTTATCTGGTTTTTTATGTCCATGATATACCCCAACGAGAGCAACTAAATGACGATATGAATATATTGAAATTAAAATCGGATATAATTGGCTACCAGAACTCTTACTGAGGGGTAAACCATCAATGTTCACTAGAACTTTACACATATTATTTGTGATTTTATTAAAATCTTTGATATTTGTTAGTAAATATTTCAAACCCCTTTCCAGTCCTAAATGATAATACTCCCCGGGAGAAATATGTTTTTTGACAAATTTTTTTTCTCGGTGTTGAGAGAAGAGTTCTTGCATCAAGAGGGAGAGTGGGAAGGTGTGGCTTCAAAAACTTCACTGAGTGCAGAATGAGAAACGTTATTATCTTGAGACCAATGATACAACTGCTCTTGAATGTTATTTTCCTCGTTACATTCATTAAGGGACTCTAATTCAACAGGACAGTGATTCTGGTTACTTTCTCCGAGATGTGGTAGGTATGAATCTAAATCATCTGAATAATCAGTGAAATCCAAATTGTCATTACTCAAGTCATTCAATTCATCATAATTATCATTATAAATAGCTGTGTCAATCGCAATACTTGATGTTTGTTCGATATTACATGAAGAATAGGGTTGTGTTTCGATATTGTCAGATGATGCATCATTTTCAATGCGGAGAAGTTTGTCTGTCGCGCGTTTAGTTCTCATTAGGAATGCCTTATCTACTTTTCTCTTGGACATATTCAATGCTATAAATTCAACTTACGTAAGTCACAACAATTCAAATAATCAAACTCAACACATCAAATATAAAACTAGACGATGCAACGAAACTATGAACTATCCGATTCTCCCGCGAACGACGCTACAGATTTTTAAGATTAGGTTAGGTTAGCTGCGCGCAGTTGTGCCATCCAAACAATTCTCGTGGATACAAATATGTATTGTCTATTGTCTCTGTTTCACATACGTAGTGGTAATCAGTTCATCTTTGTTTATTAGAATTACTGTTTGAAAGTAGGATGCCACCAGCAAAGTGTTTGCATAACAAAAATCACCAAATTTATTTCATATAAGGGGTAAACAAAGCGTTAAAAATACAAAGCGTTAAAAATACAAATCGTTCGTTTTATAACTCATGCTGTATTTGAGTAGGTTTTTTATTTTTTGTTGACTTTGAGGCAGTTAGGGCTCGATTCAGTTCAGGGGTGGGACGCCGGCGTGTACAATGGAATTCAAATGTCGACAAGGATCACAGGTCACAGGAGGATAAGAGTGAGAAACAGAGGCAACAAAGAATTCCACAGTACACGGAGTCCCACCCCACCTAAGAAATTAATTATTGGTGGACTGAAATGTATACCTATATAATAATGTGAAGTGAAGATAGCTAGCAAATATCTACTCTTTTGAGCTAGTATTTTCGATTTGGTTCCGAGAGATCCATCATCTGAAAACTAATGATATCCTACGGAAACGATGGGGATAATGTAGCGATATTCTCAGGATGTATGTAATGAGAAGTCCTGAGGACATAATGATAAAATGTTACTGGGGACCTCCTACCATCATCAATCATGATCAAATGAGGATATTCTAGGGATATCATCTAGACAGCATTTGAGAATGTCCTGGGGGACAAGCTGGGAGGTCTAAGGGTCATGGTTCGAACACTGATTTGGGATGTCCTATGGTTCCAATTAGGAGTTTTTATGATGTCCCACGGACATTGGTAGGACAAAAATTCGGAATCTCCTCTGGAAGAGATAGATGATCAAATTGGGTGTTCCTGGGGATATTGTGTGCTATCTGATGATTTAAACAAGCAAGAGGTAAATTCTGCTGTGTCGTTTTCAAAGTATAAAAATGTATTTTTAAACCATTTCAATATAAAGAGGAAACCACTAAAAAAGGACACTTGCAATCTGTGTGATAAACTAGAAATTTTGATAAGCACCTGTACAACAGAAGAACAAGATCAGTACAAAACTGAGAGAGATAATCATAGAGATTCGGCTGAGGTAGCAAGACAAACTTTAAATGCAGACAGAAAGAGAGCAAAATACGACAAACAACTCGAGGTTTTGTGCTTTGATATGGAAAAAACACTTTCTCTTCCCCGTATACCAACAAATGTAATTTTTTACAAGCGCCAACTTTGGCTTTACAATCTAGGCATACATACAGCTAAAAATAATCAAGGCCATTGTTATGTGTGGTTAGATGGTGAGGCTGGCCGAAGGGCTCAAGAAGTTGGCTCTTGTTTATTTAGGCACGTCATGGAAGATCGGAATATGGTTGGATGTAAACATCTAATATTGTGGTCAGATAGCTGCGGAGGACAAAACCGCAATATTAAAGTAGTTTTGATGTTGAATCCCATGTTTGATGCTCATCCTTTACTAGAAAGAATCACTCTACGATTCTTAACATCTGGCCATAGCTTTCTACCAAATGATGCAGATTTTGGCGATATTGAATGTGCCCTGAAACTCCAACAAAGAATATATTCCCCGGTCGACTACATGAATGTAATGACCATGTGCCGCAAAAAAAATCCATTGGTCGTACACAAGATGGAAAAAGAACATTTCTTCAGTACAGTCAATTTGGAAAAGAAAATCGTCAATAGAAAAGTAGATGTTTTTAATAATAAAATAAACTGGCTTAAGTTCAAAGAGATTGAAATCAGAAAAGAAAGTCGAGACAAAATGTTTGTTAAATATTCCTTTCACGAAGAAGCTCGAGAAATAAATCTAGAAAAGAAACGTGGGAGACCATCATTAGAAACCAGCAAGAACTTCAGAGAATCATTTACGTTGTTATGGCCAAATGGAAAGCCCATATCAGATAAGAAACTTGACGATCTGAAATTTTTGCTGAGCCTCATCCCAAAAGATGCCAAAGAGTTTTACAAAAAATTGACTGGTGATCCAAATATTGAAGAGGATATAGAGGGGTTTAATGGACAACTTGATTTTGAGCTTGAAGATGAATAAAATTCTAATTAAATGATTTTATGTTGTGATAGTGTAGTGTTAATATTATCCTCAATCATTTCTCGGTTTTCTGAAACATTTATTTTCAGTTTCACTGTGTGGTTTCATAGTCATGTATTTCTAAACAAAATAAAATATTGTTATTGACTACGTGTTGTCTAATTCGCATCAGCCTCCTAAGCGACAGTTTTGGTGAGTAGACGAGTTTTGAAATTCCTTCAAACATTTTTTACTCAAAAAGCATAATGCGACCAAGCGCCATTTTTTGTATATCAGCTAAAATATTATTTCAAAACTTCAAATATTGACATAACAAAATTTGTTTCAATATGTTTTACAATATTTTAAAAAACAATATCTAAAAAACTAAATATAGATTTTTCAGAAAGCAATAAAGTTAAATTCATTTTGCCCAAAAACACAAAAATGGCGCTTAGTCGAGTGATGCATAACGCGGTCCAATTATTATGAGCAATCAAGTTGCCTTGAAACTTTGTTGAAATACTATTTTTCAGTTATTCTCAAGTATATTATGACAATGTCACAAATTATTGTAACTATCAACTACTTTTTGAATATTTTTCGAAATGCCGTTTTCCCATCAAGAAAAATGTGATATGTTAAAATCCTACTTGGTTTACCAGAAAAATAGCGTAAGAGTGTAGTGCAAACACTAAAACCTGGTGATTCTGAGAGACGATTGAGGTTTGGTCGGTGGTTCATGAATAAATGCAAATAAGATCCAAACTTCTATAAAAATATTATATGGAGCGATGATGTTGATTTTCGTGTGATGTATAATACAAAGAATTTTCATTATTGGAGTAGACATAATCCATTTCTTGTCCATTCCCACAATCCGCAAAGACGATTTAGTATTAATGTTTGGTGTAGTCTATTTAGAGGCAGAATTATCGGTCCATTTTTCTACCATGGTTCTTTGAACGAACCCCGTTACATTAATTTATTAAGAAGAGTGTTGGAAGAGTTTTTTGATGATCTTCATCTGGAGGCTCGTCAGATGATCTATTTTCAGCAGGATGGAGCACCAGCACATAATGACAGTGGCGTACAAAGAATGCTGCGAGGCTGTTTTGGAAACATATGGATAGCTACAAATGGTCCTGTTAAGTGGCCCCCTCGTTCACCAGACATGATACCTCTAGATTTTTATTTTTGGGTATTTCTGATAAATGAGGTGTACAAAATTTAACACAATTAAGTAGATGAACTGAAAATTTACAGTCAACTACTGTTCGAATATTTTTAGGAATGCCGTTTTCCCATCAAGAAAAATGTGATATATTAGAATCCTACTTGGTTTGCTAGAAAAATTGCGTAAGAGCACTCCAACACTACAGCAATTCGTTCCCCGATCGTGAATTACCTAATCGGCCTTTTTTTTGCTGTGCTTCATCGTCGATTCAGGAACAATGAAAAAGTTTTTGAGAAGAGGAGAACTAAAAAACGTTTTGTTATATCTAAAGATATAGAAATTGACGTTTCATCCTACTTTGAGGTATATCCAAATAATTCCATCAGAGATTTATCTAGAGAAATAGCATTTTCACTATATGCTACAAATGGTCCTGTTAAGTGGCCCCCTCGTTCACCAGACTAGATTTTTATTTTTCGGGATTTCTGAAAAATGAGGTGTAAAAAATAACATAATAATGTAGACTGAATAACTGAAAAATTATATTGAAACTATAATTAATAGAATTGATGGCCGGACTGTGTTGAATGCCACCCGCAGTGTCAATGGAAGGGCCCAAATATGTGTTCAACATTTACTCGATATTTTATAGCGCTTTTTCAAATCCGTTTGTTAAAAATGTTTCCTATTGATAATACTGTCTTATTTTCACCTTTACGAAAAAAAGTCAAAGTAGATTTGTTGTTGAGCATGTTATTACGAATCGAAATGCATGGAAAAATATATGGTGTTCCGTTGAAAAAAATATCATTTTATCAAATATTCTGAAAACGCGACTGTATTTTTTTTTTGTTTTCGGCATAGAGAAGGCCATTAAAAATGCTATTAGTTTTCCCTTTGAACCGAATTCGTAGCATCAATAATAACGGAGTTGGCAATGGTGCTGATTTGATTTGGAACACCCTGTATACCTTCATTTTCAATATTCTTATTGAGATCACCAAACATTATTAACATGCCACTTGAAGTCTTTGATATGTTTTGCAGGACTGTTTTATCTCTGAGCTCATTTATAGTGTCTTTATATTCAGTATGATAGTCTATTTTCCTTTTCTTTTCTGGAACCCCCTCACACAATAGTTGTTCTTGCTTGTTCATATTAGGTACATTTAAAACTTTTTTTAAATGGGTACCTCAGGAAAATCTTGGATTTAGAATGAGCATTCAGAAATATCATTATTTTCTAGAGACATATCATTTCCTGATATGGGTAAACCATACTCTTCTGTGTCCAAGCCAGTGAAATTTTCTCCCATTATATCCCAAGAATTTCAGTTCCAAATCATTCAGGTTGTGAACCACCTATTTGTTTCATATTATTTTTTATTCCAGCTGCCTTTTTTCTCAAATTATATTTATGATCAGTCCTCCAAGTCTGGAAAAAATAGAGTTGAAACCTAATGCGGAGAGTATTGATGATTTTGTAAAAAAATATTAGGCATACAATATGGTGGACAAGTCTGAAAAAAATAGAATTGAATTGTTTACTTTTTTTTTTTCGTTAACCAGTTGTCATACCCCTACGAACGATAGCCCTCAGAAGTCAAAACTTGTGCGAGCTAAGGATTAACGAGGTCTTACCTTTTAAAGTACGATTCCTAGCACGAGACCAGTGACCATGCTGGGAATCGAATCCACATCCCTCTGATTGATAGACTAGCGCTCTACCATCATGACCACTGCGGCCCATTTACCACTGCGACCCATTGACCACTGCGGCCCATTGACTACTGCAGCCCATGCCGAAAGTATTGGTGATTTTGTAAAAAAACTCATAAGGCCTATAATATGATGGACTATTGAAACAAATAAAAAGCAAAAAATGCAAATGGCCACAAATGTTCACATTTTTTGAAGTGAGGTATATCTGTTCTCATTCATTTTTGGAGATTCTTTCAACCTAGGTCATCAGACTTTCATAACAATTAATGAACCCTTTCCACACTCAATATCTTCTTAAGTTGAATCAAATTCACCCAATTTGATATCAGCTATCTTAAACTCCTAAGTAATAGAGAGTATGTATTATCTTAATAGAAGTAGTTTTATGTACAATATTATTTAATTCTTACTTTCTGCCACTTCTCCGTAGTTCTACTGCCTAATGCCAGATAATTGAGTTTATTTGCGGTTTGAGTCCATAATTTTTTATAGTAGGCTCTTCCATTAGGCTCCACATATTTTCCTATAGCACTCACTGAGTTTTGTTTCATACTTTGAAAGCCATTTTTAATTTTTTTCCATATACAAAGGAATACATTTTAATATTTTAATAAAACCTAGAGAAGTCGCCAGATAACATCAGACGGCAATATGTATAAATCAACATCAACACACATGAAAAGAAAACAAATTATGACGCTTGTGACAGATCGATTAATTCGATTTTTATTCGATTCATCCACAGAACTATAACACAGAGGAGAATGGAAAAGCAATGTAAAGCTGGCTGAATGTTTCACTTACGGCAGTAAGTTGAATAGAAAGGATCTGAGTTTGCGCATTTGCTTATGTTAGTTGTCATTGTGATTGATAAATACGATTACATTTCATGAAATAATTCTAATACTACAGATTTTCGACTTGGTTTTGTGTTTAACGTTGTTTTAGTGGTCCATTGTGAATTCTTTATCCGAAATGCCTGTGAATTGTCTTGTTTGGTCTTGTATAAGTAAAGGAAATATGCCAGGAATCTCCTTTCATTGGTAAATGTTTCAACTTCACAGAATCGGATTCAATTTTTTTCTAGACTATATCCCAGTATGAAGCGAGTCCAATAATTGTTCATTTGATAAGTGAATCATTTGTAAAACAAAGAATGGTAAATATCTGATAGTTTGACTGAATGACTGACTGAATCACCTAGAGATGTACCTTTGCAGTTTAAAATACTTTTTTGTGTCCGATTTATGCACCTCTATCGAAGAACTAATACTTATAAATGGCTCCTTCATGCTGCAGTATTAACCCAGGTAGCCAGACTGGCGAATATGACGTCGCTAGGACCGCTATCTTAGGTCTTTTTTGGTCTCATACGTCTTTTGACCATAATATGACGTCAGGAGGACGTCATATTTGTGACGTCTTACGGACAGCCACTGTTTAACGTCGTACAGACGTCAATCCATGGTCTTAAAATGTTTTCAGGTGTTATCAAAATTAAACAATGAGAAACACATCGAATGCCCACCTAACTATTGCTCACTATTCTAGAGCAATATATTCAACATGTATCAATGTGAAAATGGTCCGTTTTATTTCCGCGAGTGGATTTTTAGATTTTGAATTTAGCGCCAAATACAGTTCTCACCAATCACAAATTTCTTCGTATCAGTGCACCGAAACTAGATGAACAAAATAAGTGCTCCGACCATTGAACAAAAATATGTTGATTGAATAGTCGTTATTATTCTGTTTACATATGGTAAGTCACGTCAGGTAGGTTGGATAATAATTTATGCATTTCCAACTGTTTTCATTTAGCTGTCACAGCATTTGAACTTCCCGCCGTCACAGTCACCAATCACAGAGCGCTTATTTCGTGCACCGTGCAAACGAAACAAGAAACAATACGATAACGATATGAGTGCATGTATGCGATGCGCCCTGTTTGTTTCATTTTCATTGTTTCAGTTCAAAATGTTTTTGAATTTTTAATGTTCAACGGTTCAAACGGCATTTTACAAGTTTGCCTTCATTTCATTCAATTTTAGCGACATGCGCGTAGGTGTTAGATATTAATGATATTTAAAGATGTATTGTGTTATTCAGTTTGATGAGAGTGGAAGCAATAGCTTGGCTGTTGTCCATGAAACATGGCTAACCCCTCTCAAGAAAGAAGTGTTCTGGCCGCCATTCAAAGACAGCAAACATTATAAACGAGCTCTTGCTGAAGGGACAGCTATCGACGCTGAAAATTGGAAATTATTTGGTGTCAACAGGATCTTTTATACAACAGGTTAGTGGTCAATGTATTTTCAATTCATTATTGTTGGGTTTCGTTTCAAGCTCGATTTAAATACGCATCAAAATAACCTAACCTCTAGGCTAATAGAAAGGATAGATAAAAAAATTAATTTGTGTTTTCCTCGGCAATAATGTCATGATTTGAGGGACAACGTTATGAAAAGATGTTACCTTCAGTTCTATTCGAGTATTACTCATCTAGGTTGTGTTACTTGATCGGAGGAACATGTAGAAAATCACTTTTGAGGCAAACTGTTTTTTATTCCACTCACTCATTTTTGTTTTAGATGAGTTAGAAAAAGCTTTCAAAAAAGAAAAAGAAGCTGAGGCCACTAGTGATCTGGCTGACACAGACATTGATTTGAATACACACACCAGACAAGTCAGAAAAACATCTAGGAAAGTATTCGAAAGCAGCGAGAGTGAAGAAGAGAGTCAATACTCTAGACCACCAACAATTAAAATCAAAAAGCTGTCAGGTATGTATTTATTTTGAGCAGCACCACCCTTGTATTATTTTAATAAAATCTTTCATACTCTTATTCAGGTTCAATAGAAACTAACCATCTAAAAAATATTGGATTGAAATCTGTGTCTACAGTCCAGCAGTCATCTAGTCGAAAGCTTGCTGTACCAGTTCAGCAGTCATCTGGGCAAAACCATTCTACACACATACAACATTCTGAAGAGTTTTCACAACCATCATCAAGTTTTTGCTCCCCTCTTCCAGTCAAGGATTCATTTGCAGAGTCAGGTAAGTTGTCTCTATTGTCAGTAAGAAGTTTAATTGTCTGTTATTCATTGTAACTCTGTTAAACTCCAGTTGAACCAATCTCGGTCACATAGAAACTGGGTTCATGCTTGGCAATCATTCAGAAAACCTGCTTTCGGACATGACCAACTAGATACAACATTAACCTAAGTAAAAATCTCAAGATCATTTTTATCTATAAAATTTAACTTGTATATGCTCAAACGTACATTTTCTAGTGGAACACCAAGGATGTTGAGGCTAGAATTATTATTATTGTGAAAAGTGTGTGCAAATTTGTTAATTGCAATATTTTTTCAGCTATCAAGACATTGATTTCCATAGTTAATCAAGTCAAAGAGCAAAATAAATTGATTGTAGGAAAATTAGATGAAGTGCAAAACACTTTTCTAAACAAGCAGGGAGCTCATCAAGCTCAAGATATAAAAGATTCCTTTCCAGTGCAGTTTCCACTGAATAATATTGAAGGGCTGAACTCATTCGAGGAGCATACAAAGAAGAAAGAGAACTTTAATCTATTGGTATATTATTTTGCGTTCAAGTTTTTCAGAAAACCACACTTACATGCAAAGAAATTGACTCAGCTCCCACTTGTGTTCCGACAATGGATATGGAAGAAAATGTTATTCAAATTATTCCTTGTGCCATCCAAGACATATATCATATTTTTCACATTTGAATTTGTTGAGGTGATATTTCATTTTAAACTGAATCATGTCTTTTGGAGAATCTCTGTTGAAAGTCCACTTGGAATGTTCTCAATGAGCTCAATTTCAGTGGGAACAATCCAAATTGTCTGTATTTGATGAAGTTCTACCTCACAAAAATCAAGATAGACCGCATAGTTTTCGTTTTCAGTTTCTACACTTGATTAAAACTAATTAATTTGGACTCTTGTTGAAGCATATTGAATGATTTTGCAGACAGCTTATTTAAAAAAAAAAACAAATCAAAGACAAGAGTGAGTTGATTTCTTTGTACGTAAGGGTACATTATTAATACACCATCTGATTTCAAAATTTGCAAACTGCTTACCATTATGAGTTTTTCTCATCAATAAGCCTTTATGTTTCAAACTAGCAAAATGGTGTTAGTGAATATTTTAAAGAGTACAAGAGTTTCATCATTAGAAAAATATGGTTGCTTATGAAGAAAAATAGGGATTCAAAACTGTTTTTTAAAGAATCAAGAATTTGTTACTTATATTAGATCTTGATGAAAAGGCCAAGGAAAACAATTAAAAAACTTTTTTTCAGGTTACACATTTGATCTCATTGGGAGGAAAAAACTTGAAATCAAGAATCCATAAAGTGTTGAGGGAACTGCTAACAGACAATTTAGCATCATCCTTCAGCTATTATGGGAAACGAGCGAAGAAACCATTTTATGAACTAAACATCAATAAAGCGTTGTTAAGTGAGTACCAATATCATATTTTCTATTCGTTTTATGAAAATAAAAAATGTCTACTCATCTTTACAAAGTTGTTGACTTGAAAAATGATCGTGTTTTAGGGGCAGTTCAGTCTGAAAATACAACAATAAGTGATGTTGAAGAAATGATCAAACTTTGGATTAAACATGCACCAGACAGGCTGAAGGCAAGAAACAAGACTGATGCTAGCAAAGAAATATAGCTTAGTTCCTGAAGTACTGGGATATTTATCTTTCTACAAATAAGCAAATGGTAAAATTTTGTTTACCAATATTTAAAAAAGAAAGTGCAAAGTAAAAAAGTTATATTGCTCTTGTCAAATCCATAACTAGTTAGTATTTCTCCCAATTCTTTAAATGAGTTCAGTTTTGAGTTGAATGAAAATGTATGAAAGGAAGCATCTGAGGGCAAATGTGGGAATGAGACAATTTTATCGAAGGGTTGCTAAAGAGAACGAAAAAATATTAAGTGGCTTGGAGAATAGTTATATTGATTGTGCAAATGTCAACAGTGTAATCAGAAATGTTCAGAACCAGGCTGATAATAATCATCAAGGTTTGTTGTGTATGACTAATGGTAATTCTGAATTTTCTGACATTGGATTAGGATCAGAACCAGGAATATCTAATCCAGAAACGTCTGAAGGGACAACTCATTCCCCTACGGATATTTTCACTTTTTCACCAAGTTTATCAATTGAATCTAACAGTTCCTTGAACACTGCCACAGATTTGGTATCACAGTTAAGGCACTGGGCCATTGAAACAAAAGTTTGTCATAACTCTATAACAAGTCTCTTGAAAATTCTTGCTCCACTCCATCCTCAGCTTCCGTTAGATAGTAGAACATTATTGAAAACTCCTAGACAAATTTTGTTGAAGAAATTAGATAATGGTGAGTATTGCCACTTTGGAATTGAAAATGTTTTGAAAAATTTGATACCTTCCACGAGTCTTGATGAGATATTGAAGCTCAGCATAAATATTGATGGACTTCCTCTATTTTCTAGTACAAATTTACAGTTCTGGCCCATTTTAGGTTTGGTAAGAAACTTTGAATGTGTCCCATTTGCAATTGGTATTTTCTGTGGTAAATCAAAGCCATTTCCACTCAATCTTTTTTTGAAAGATTTTATTGAAGAAGCTAATCATTTGAGGGTAACTGGCTTCCACTTGCACTCCAGAGTATATTTTGTTGAAATACTGAATTTTATTTGTGACTCTCCTGCTAAAGCTTATCTGAAAGGCATTAAATCTCATGGAGGTTATTCTTCGTGTGATAAGTGTTGGGAAACTGGTGTTTATCACCATAGATATCGAAAAGTGATTTTGAAAGGGACAACAAGTATGCTTCGAACAGATGAGCAGTTTATCTCAGAGCTAGATGAAGAACATCATAGAGAGAAATCACCCTTACTTGAATTAAACATAGGCTTAGTTTCATCGTTTACCATCGATTACATGCATGCTGTTTGTTTGGGAGTGATGAAAAAACTTCTTGTTACCTGGATTTCGGGTGGTTTACATATCAGGTTAAGGCATTTGCATATTGGGGTAATAAGTGAAAATATTATGTTTTTGAGGAAATTTGTCCCTTCTGAATTCAATCGAAAGCCCAGGAGTTTATCAGAGATTTGTAATTGGAAAGCTACTGAATTTCGAAACTTCTTATTATATTTTGGGCCATTCGTTCTTGACGGGAATGTTGACATATCAGTGTTTGAACATTTTTTATTATTACATGTTGGCATTTCAATATTAGTTTCTTCAAAGCATCTGTCAAGTTTTGGTGCAAAGAATGCAGGCATTTTGTTGAACACGTTTGTAAAACATTGTGAGTTTATATACGGTTTAGAATTTTATGTATATAATACACATATTTTATGTCATTTGGATAAAGAGGCTGCTCAGTATGGTACATTAGATTCATTTTCTGCATTTCCATTTGAGAACTTTTTAGGCCTTATCAAAAGTTTCGTTAGATCTCCATTGAAACGTTTGCAACAAATTTATCGTAGATTAAGCGAAAGAAATTGTGTGTGAATTTGTGAAGCCACCCTACGACCCAAAAAGTTCATTCCATGGTGAAAATGAAAATGGTCCAACAACTGACAAAATATTTGTAAAGCAATATAAAAAAATTACCTACAGAAATGTAACTTTCAGTAGCAAATCTTATTCATGTTCAGATGCTTATGGTATGACGAAAGAAGGTGTTGTTGTAGAGATACATAATATATGTAGCACTTTAGATGAAAAGATAATTATTATTGGTAAACAATTTTTACCAATTTATAAATCTTTATATACTTACCCAATAGACTCTAAAGATTTGAATATTTATGTAGTTAGTACTTTGTCAGAATTACAATATTTTGATGTTTCAGATTTAGTATCAAAATGTATGGTTTTTCCCTGTAAACTGAATTGTTTAAGTTATGTATGTATTCCTTTGCTTCATACAGGCCTGTGAAGTCCTATCCTAATGTTGCTCAGAATTATTCTTTCAATTTTCAAAACTTATGTTCGGTATAATGAAAATATTAATAATGTTATTGCCATAGGATTCGTGTAAAACACCACTGAATATTTTGGAGGTAAAGCCAATACAGTATGGGTCACATTGTCATTTTTTGTGTAAATATAATATTCATTCATAACAAGTTTTTCATTACCATCAATATTCACCTACTTTACCAGGTTATAACCAAAAAACCCTAAATTGAGTTTTTGCCAAGATGCTTCGTTCAAAAACTTGACTTTAAGGTGGATACCTATTTTTATTTATGTTAGGGTTGAATAATTTTTTTGTGTAGTCGTTTCAGAACTGGGAGTTTCATTTTACTTCCTGAACTATATGCTCTCTCAAATATTTATGCATAAAGACTTCATTTATTTCAGTTCAAAACTTTTCTACCCATGAGTAACTGTAGAAATTGGGTTGTTTCATAAGATATGCATTTCATATTTGTGAGTTCTGAAATACATTGAATATATTATAAAAACTAGATTTTTCTGATTCACACAATGTTCTATATTCCACAAGGATCTATACTTGCTCCTATTCTTTTTTTAATATATATAAACTCGATATCGGAGCTCAAATTAAAAGGTGAAATTAAACTTTTTGCTGATAATACAACAGTCGTATATTTTGCAGAAAATTCTACCTAATATTGAACTATTCAAAATCATCGATAATGTTTATTTCTAAAAGTAGTATTGCAACTGATTCTCTAAGACTACTTAAATTCAAAAATTCGTCAATTCAGTATACCAATAACACAAAATTTTTAGGTTTGCATATCGACACAACACTTTCTTGGTTCAGTCATATCAACAAACTGAGAAAACAACTCTCACCTTTGATTGGAATACTATTCAGAATAAGGCAATATACACCACTGAAATATTTGAAAATTATATATTTCAGTTTAGTTTATTCTAAATTACAATACCTTATTTTCGTTTGGGGCCCAGCAAAAATTTCTATTTTGAAACCACGTCAATCAAATTTACTAAATCTTCGTTCATTATATGAATTAAACATTTTTCTTTTTATTCATTTTGTTGACACAGGAAAAAAACATCCGGATCGTACTTTTGATCATATTTCAAAAATCCATTATCATAAAACAAGGAATATGAATAATATAAGTGCAATATGTTTCAAATCAAATTTTGGAAAAACGTCAATTTTTTATGTGGGAATTGAGATATACTATAGAATACCTCAATCATTAAAAGAAATTAGAACTAAAACTTAGTTCAAAAAAGAACTTAAAAAATGTATAATCTACAGATAACTCTTCAAGTCCTTTATTATTTCAACCTTGACTGCTATTACTTTTATTTTCATTTTGTTTTGCTTTGTTATGGCGTTACTTAGGTTTAACTTATACTTCACATATTATTCTTATCACTTTCTTCCTATTTATTGTTTAATTATTTATCTATATATATTGCTGTAATTCAATTCATGTAAAAAAAAACCTCTACAAACAGAAATGTTTCTTGGTTTCAATAAAGTAAATTAAAAAATTAAAAAAAGTGATAATTATTAGCACAAATCCTAGTGCAAAATAATTTTTATGTGGTGATGAGAATCTCAAAACAAAACTTTTTTTTGGTCAAATTTTGTAAAAATCAGACGTCGCTGCGTCGTCCTAAATTGGTCCACAACGTTAGTTTTACGTCTTAATTGAACACCGCAAGGACGTCCAAAAGACCTCTAGAAGTGACGTCATTTAGATGTGACTTACTTACGTCATTCAGACGTCATTTAGTTTGATAAAAAGACGTCATTTTGGCCGAATGTGATGCCGTCTTTCAGACGTCGAACAGTCGCCATGTGCTACCTGGGAAGCTATAAGAAAGAATATTCATCCCTCTTGGTGACGTTATAATTTTAGTATTGATAATTTTCACTTTCAGATTGGGAAAGGTTAGATATGCTTCTTGGCTGAATGCAATTGGTAGGAATCCAGATGAGAACATAAGTCCCTTAGCTGTGATTTATTCCAAACATTTCTTGAAAACAGACTATGTGGTGAAAAGAAAAAGGGCGGTGTTGAAAACTACTGCAGTTCCAAAACTGTTTCTACCTCCGAATGCCCCCCCTCACATCGAAACCAAACCCTACACAGAGGTAAGAAACTGGAAATATTAATGTGTATATTTATATTTGTTTCTGATGTTGCAGGGACCCACCTCTCATAGATACTCCGCTCCAAATAAGTGATGGCAATGTTGCAGCTAGTGATGCTGCTTCACACCCACAACCGTTGGGAACGTAAGTACAATAAAGTATGCATAATAAGTTCAAGTAGTCATCATGGAAAAAATGGTTGCAATGGTGGATCAGTCTCATTGGCATTGACAACTTTTTTTATTTTATTTTCTAATATTATTTTCATTTAAAAAAAAACAAATAATGAAATCCAATGAATGCATTTGATATATTTTCATCCTTTTTTCTTTTGTGAATTATAGGAGTTCGTCGGATAGTGCTGGTTTGCAGGGTATTCAAAAACGGAACAGAAAGTTGGTCAAAAAATTTCATACATATGCGTAAGTATATTCATTAAAATTCATCATTCATAATTTAAGATTTTCCGACATTTTTGTCGATATTGAGTATTTTATTGTCAATAGGGAATAGGAATCAAGGTAATTCGGTTTTCAATTTCAGAAGAGAAGTAGAATATGGAATAATATTGGTAAATTTGAATACAGAATAGAAAAATGTTGTGACATTAAGCTTATATTATCTTAAGATGTTCTGTTGGTTACCCAACGTACAGGTACTGAACAGATGTATTGTTCAACTGGTATTATGAGTGGTTTAGCTTGGAGTAGTACTTAATTCATTCAAATATGTTGAGAAAGTGGATATAGTTTGTAACACTTTTGCAATGAGGCATAATCCACATTATTGCTTCACGAGTTCCTAAATATTCAATTTATTTTATAGCGTTTTTTGTATTTTCAGCTTGATCTATGAATGTGAAAGTCCAAATTCTTATTTTTCTTATTGAAATTGAATCGCAAACTGTAACTCACACCTACAATTTCATTGTTTTGTGAACGTATGTATTGAATTATATTTTTTGATATGTGCAATCCACTTGGCAGGAGTAATGAACCAATAAAAGATTTTCTTTCTTCCTTTCATTAGTGTAATATCTCCTGAGTTTGGAATGACAGCAGTATGTCATGAAAACGTTTTGTTTACTAAATTGAAGAATGTTTTATCGTAACTTTCTTACTGTTTTATTAGCTTCACTTGTAACTAACAATACAAGAATTTTCATAATAATAATGTTACAAGAATAATAATAATGATGAGAATTTTTAAATGCAATTTTTTAGAACAAGATGACAAGGCAATATTACAGCATAATAATGTAGTATGTAATAATAATATTGTCTACTTTTTATTCCATATTACAATAAAGTTTGTATTTAAATTTTTTTTTTAACTATAATTTATATTGAATATATTTTTTATTGAAGAAAATATTTCTTTCAATAACTCATTGTATGTCTGTCATCATTATCGTAACAGTACATGGAGAATAATATTTTTCAGTTCATCTCCAGAAATGTACAAAACCAGATACATGAACGAAAAAACCAAGAATCGTCAGTTGAGGTATAAACATCAATTGGAAAAGGAGAAAACCAAACGACTAAGAAACAAGGTTTAACATTTGAAACAAGTTGTAAATGATATCAAGAAAAAAGATTTGTTGAGCCCTGGGGCATGTGATCTGCTAGAGCAAACTTTCTCGGTTGTACCTTTGGCAATAATGAAAAGAATGCTAGCAAATTCTAGAAGGGGAAAGACTGTCCGTCAAAAATATGATAATGTGATGAGAAGTTTTGCTATGACACTCCAATTTTACTCTAGTAAAGCTTATCAATATGTTCGGAAAACATTCAACTTGGCACTTCCTTCACAGCGAGTAATCAGAGGATGGTTTTCAAATATAATATCTGAACCAGGATTTTCACAACCTGCATTTGATTCCTTGAGGACTAAAGTAGCAGAATATAAAACTAGAGGACAAACTTTATTGTGCAGTTTGATGAAATGTCAATAAAAAAACACATTGATTTATTCAATGAGAAATCATGGGGGTATGTTAATGTTGGTGCCAATGCATTGGAAGATGATAGAAGACAATATGCAGCTGAGGCATTTGTATTGATGGTAGTAGCTGTTAATGGACATTGGAAATTGAAGAAGAAAGAGCTAATATAGTGTAACGATTTCGAGTCCGGCTCCGAGACCGGCCCTGATCTAATTAATTATGCACCCTCGTTAGTAGTAGAGTATATAAGCGGGACAGTCAGAATAGGGAGTTAGTTACAGTTCCAGAGTTCGCTGATAGATAGCCACCTTTGAAATAGTTATTGAAGTAAATGTTTAAGAAAAGCTTCACGAAAATTCGAAAAATCTAGAAGAAAAGCTTGAAGAAAATTCGAAAAATTTAGAAGTGAAGCTTCTAGAAAACTCGGAGAATTTAAGAGAAGAGCTTCTAGAAAATTCGAAAAGCTTGAAAGAAGAAGTCTGCGGTGTGGCGAGTCGGTTGGAAGAAAGGATGGCAATTGTCGAGACAAATGGAAAAATTGAAAGAGACAGTAAGTGACCAAGTCAAAGAAGGAATTGAGGCAGAAATGTACAAAATAAAGGAACAATTTTGTGAGTTAGAAAAGCGAATGGATTCTGTGCACATCCCAGAAATTTTCAACAGAACAATGCCGGAACTGAGTACTAACGTGGAGGAAGTTCAAAAAGACATCAAAGATTTCAAGGTCGGCACGGAACCAGGAAAGCTCTCATTGAAACCGCCTCAGTTCGACGGAAATACTCCATGGTCAAACTACCACCGACAATTCGAAGCTGCTGCCAAAGCAAATGGATGGAATGCTGGGGAAAAAGATTTAGCATTGACACTGGCATTGCGTGGCGAAGCAACAAATATTTTACAAACGCTCACCGCCCAACAACAGGAAGACTATGAACAGCTGGTAAAACACTTGAAACTTCGCTATGGCCAAGCCCACCTTGAACACGTATATTACTCACAGCTGAAGAACCGATGCCAGAAACCAAGCGAATCGTTGCAAGAATTTGAAGCAGATATTGCACGCTTGGTTCATCTTGCGTACCCAGCTACGCCGGAAAATGTAATGGAGCGACTAGCGGTCCAGGCATTTTTGGATGGACTTCGTGACCAGGAAACCCGGCAAGCCCTAACACTAGCTCGCCCCGCACATCTCGTGGATGCATTGGCACGCGCTCTGGAATTCGAAGCAGCAAAGCAATCCTGCAAAAGCCAGAGTAGAGTCCGGATGATCGAGGAAGACCGACAGGAGCCTACTAATATAGATGTGATGCGAAAAGTGCTGAAGGAAGTTGTGCCTGAGAGAAGACTGATACGATGCCGAAATTGTAGAGAACTTGGGCACGTGCGTAGCAAATGTCCAACACTGAAAAAATTGACATCAACGATGAAGGTCAAGAAGGAGCAATCGTCAGCCCGTATCCAACGAGCCCAAGTTAACAATGCATATGTCGCTGTACTTCAAAGACAAGACAAAGGGGTCTTCGTAGACGGTCTCATTAACAACGAGCCTCGCACCATGCTCGCACAAACTCCATAGGTTTGGTATTGAATGTCATTGCAATAGGTATATTTTTGGGTAAACCGCTACCTTTTGCATCAGGGTTGGATGTTTTGGGTAAACCGGTACGTGTCGATATTTTACGTTGATTTCGTAAACATCGGTTTAATTATTTCGGTATATTTGTATCTTTTACTACCTTTCGGATAGCCTAGGGAGGGAGCCATTATAGGATATTGATCGATATATTCCTGTAAAACTTGTTCATTCATGTCTGACACAAAGCTCTTATCTTGTTCCTCTTGTGTGCCTACGCTAAAGATATCCTCATCATCACCATCATTATCATCTGTACTTGCAACATGTTCGAGGGATTGGAATGGAGTCATCGTTTCGATGGATTCGAATGGAGACGTTTTACGCTCTTCCACTTTCTCTTATTTGAGTTCAGATTTTACCTCACTTTTTATTGGGGTAGTAGGAGATTGCGACGTCGGCGGCGGCATTGCTGCTATTTTCCTCAATGGGACAGATACAGGTTTAAAGAATTTTTGCAACGACCCATCTTCTTCGGATCTACCCAATTTCAAAGCCAAATATTTTTTTCGAATAGCTTTTGCAAATTCATTGATGTTAGTCTTTCGAATAACATCAACTTCTTTGCTCAACGGTTTCATGATGATAACTGTGGGATACATCAATCTCTCTGTATACTTATATATTTATCGAATCCTTGACGATAACGTCCAGCATTTATATCAAAATCTTTCATAATCACAACGGTTCCATATCGATGCTGTCGCCAACATTCTGCACACATTGCCTTGAATTCTTCGAACGTCATGTCTGGGGAGACGTGTCCATCGAATATATGTTTCAAATTCATTTCATCCTGCTTGAAAAGTAATATCATATTACAATTGTCTCGTATCAATTGTTTTTGGAATTTTTGAATATGTCTGACAAAGATACGCAGCATCAATATTTCGGTGTCTGCAAAAGGAGTGGTATTCTCGAATTTTCTGTTGACCATCGCATGCAACATCATCGAAAATGAATATGGAATTTGATTTGGCCTCGTGAGGGCTTATGATTTCCTCATTTTCCCTGAACGGATAATATCCCAATCCCTTGACTTTCCCCAAAATTTCTTGAACCACCTGATATTTGGGTTGGTACAATGAATTTGAATATACGTAGATGTTTTCGAATTTTGCTCCATTCGGGTGGAATAACAGTGTTAAGATGGCATTTGTCTTTCCACAACCACTTGGTCCGCAAATAATTGCACGAAACGAATTCGGTAATAATTTACCATGCTTCCCAACCATACTGCTATCGAGGTCTCCATTCAAAAAATCTAAATTTTCAATAGGCAGTGTCTTGTCTTGTTGAACGACCTCCATGATGTGATGAAAAAACATGAGTGCGCCACGGTTATAAATAAACGTATTGAAGGTTTCTTTCATCATTATCAATGTTGACTTACTCTGGTGCAGGTGTTGTCAATTCAATCATCAATAAGCTCCCGTTCGAATTGCATCTACCAGGTTATTCGTTTTGCGGGCCTGGCACCAAATTGAGGCAGAGATTACAACGCGGAGAAACTGGCGTGAATCCTTTGGACTCTCTAGAAGACCGTCATAAAGCAGATCAAGTATTGGAAAATAGAGCTTGGGAACGAGTTAAATCTAAAGACGCTAAATTTGGGGAACGGGCTGCAGCTTGGCTTGATACTTCCACCATGAAAGCTAAACGTGAACTAGGTATGGGCGTGTCCTTTCGCCGTAACTTGCTTCAAAAAATTATTAAAAATTGGAAACACAATCCTACTAATATTAAGAAATCTAGTGCTTCGGCTTTGCGAGCTGCTAAACTGGCATTGAGTCAAGCTGGAGGACGTAAGAAAATACGAGTGCCTGGAATAATTCCATTCGATGCAAAGTCTGGAGGAATTTTACCACTTATACCTATATTTGCTACACTTTCGGCTTTGAGTGCGTTGGCAGATGGAGCGAGCTCCATAGCAAAAACCGTAATAGACGCAAAAAATGCTAAAAAGAAACTTGAAGAAGATCAACGTCACAATAAATCCATGGAGCATTTGGGTTCGGGTTTGTACCTGCGGAAAACCCCTCGAGGATTTGGACTGTTCCTAAAAAAACAACATCAACGCAAAGGACGCGGTCTTCACCTGAAAAAGCAAAAAAACTGCTAGATAAGCTACCCCATAGAGCATTATACGATTCGGAAATTCAGAAGTGTGCTCGTCAGATGAAAATACCACATTTTCGTGGAGTCTTTATGCGTGATTCGTTGCCAACTTGTGGTCCTTGGCTGCGAGAATGCGCTATATTGAACTTGGATTCCCACTTGAGTGCGGGCACTCATTGGGTAGCTTACAATAAAAACGGCAATGTCGCACAATATTTCGATAGTTTTGGCAATCTCAAACCTCCATTGGAATTGGCAAGATATTTTGGGAGGGGCGTAAGAATTACATATAATAATAGTCAATATCAAAATTACAATCTGAGTAATTGCGGACATCTCTGCCTGAAGTTTCTACTTCATAATGTCCACCGCTGAGATGCATCAATCGTTGGCTGAAATGCATGCAACTCCCAAGGTCCTGCGTTCCCAATCAAATATTCGATTGACAAAGCTCGCAGTTGACTATCAGTGAAATCTCGCAATGATTTATACAGTGCGGTCCAAAGGTATGGAATAAATTCATTTTTAGCGTTATTATGTATTTTATGAAAAAATCCTGAAACAGGTCAATTTTTATTGGCAATTTTACAATTTACAGTATGAAAATATTACCCCCTTCTTGCACCCCCTCTGAATTATGAGCACCGCCTCAAAAATTTTAAATGAGAAGGGGGGTCGTGTGGCATCTTGTTCGAAAGGGATTTTCATTATCTGTTCAGCAATACTAAGTGTTTCATATTTGGTGCAACCATAACTGAGAATTTTTTTTATTAAAATTTAAAAATATTGACACTGTAAATGATGTATCCGTTGAAAAAACCTGAAACAGGTCGATTTCTAATCTCAATTTGACAATTTATACTTTCTTATCTGTCTTGCTAAAAAAGTCAGGAAAAAGTCGTTGAAGACACCAAAGAATTATTCACAAAACCCATAAATAATATAATGTCAATCTAGTAGACTACTGTTATTTTGATATTTGTGAGTTGCTGGCAGACGTCAGTGTATTGAAAAATATTTTTGTGTGTATTCGATTCATCTATGGCTCATTTATCAGAAAATCAAAGAATAGACATTTTAATTATGCTTGGATGCGGTAATAAAACACGAACTCAAACGGAAGTTTGTGAAATGTTCAATAATAAATACCCTGGTCAACACGTATCACAATCTACAGTTAGCAAAATAGAAACAAAATACCGTGAAACTGGACATGTAAAAACTCGTCAAAAACCAGGTCGAAATGCTGCATTGGATGAGGAGAAAAAGTTAGATGTACTGTTAGCGATTGAGGAAAATCCGCATATGACAAGTAGACAACTTGCCGCCGACAATGATGTAAGTAAATCATCGATATTGAGAGCTTTACATAAAGAAAAATACCATCCTTATAAAGTTCAGTTGGTTCAGTAGTTAAATGAGGATGACCCTGATAGAAGGCAACAATTCTGTGAACTGATGATGGATAGAATCGAAGCAGATTTGCAGTTCATAAACAAAATTGTGTTTTCTGATGAAGCTACTTTTTATTTAAATGGAACGGTTAATAGACAAAACTGTAGATATTGGAGCAGAGAAAATCCTCATTGGATGTGTGAGTCTCACACACAATATCCCAAAAAAGTGAACGTTTGGGCTGGTATCATTAAAAACAAAATTATTGGCCCCTATTTTTTTGAAGGCACAATTAATGGTGAGGTTTATCTAGGGTTTTTGATGAACTTTTTAGTGCCTACATTAAAACGACTTTTTCCCGATGTTAATGATCCAAATGGAATAGATAGATCAATTTGGTATCAACAAGACGGAGCTCCACCGCATTACACACGTATTGTTCGAGATTATTTGACAGAAGTTTTTCCCAATAGGTGGATTGGCAGACGTGGACCGATTGAATGGCCGCCTAGATCCCCCGATTTGACTCCTCTCGATTACTTTTTATGGGGTTATTTAAAATCAAAAGTATATTTCAATAGACCAGACAATATTGCAGATTTAAAAACTAGGATATCGGAAGAAATTAACAACATAACCCCTGAGGTCCTACAAAATGTTCTACGAGAATTCCAAGATCGCCTTGCTTATTGTCAAGAAGTGAATGGTGGTCATTTTGAACATTTAATTTAACTGTAAAACAAATTGAAATATACTTCCTAAACATTATGTTACATTATTTCCTTCAGTCTATCAACATTTGACATATTCAGAATAAATTTTCTCAGTATTGCTGAACAGAGAATGAAAATCCCTTTTGAAAAAGGTGCAACACAACCCCCTTTCTCATTCAAATTTTTTGAGGGGGTGCTCATAATTCAGAAGGGGTGCAAGAAGGGGGTGATATTTTCATACTATAAATTGTCAAATTGAGAATAGAAATCGACCTGTTTCAGGTTGTTTCAACGGATACATCATTTACAGTGTCAATATTTTTAAATTTTAATAAAAAAAATTCTCAGTTATGGTTGCACCAAATATGAAACACTTAGTATTGCTGAACAGATAATGAAAATCCCTTTCGAACAAGATGCCACACGACCCCCCTTCTCATTTAAAATTTTTGAGGGGGTGCTCATAATTCAGAGGGGGTGCAAGAAGGAGGTAATATTTTCATACTGTAAATTGTCAAATTGCCAATAAAAATTGACCTGTTTCAGGATTTTTTCATAAAATACATAATAACGCTAAAAATGAATTTATTCCATACCTTTGGACCGCACTGTATAAATCATTGCGAGATTTCACTGATAGTCAACTGCGAGCTTTGTCAATCGAATATTTGATTGGGAACGCAGGACCTTGGGAGTTGCTGGATGTATGGCATAGGTTACCAATGGACTACAAAAATCGATTCGCTTTGCAGATTCGTCTACCATGTTTCATTCATTATCAAAATGAGTTTGGACTGTCAACGACATCACTAAAAGAAGCAGAGTATCATGGACCAGTTAGTGCACAATTTCAATGTTATTATTGTAATAATAAATGATTTTTCATCCAAGTTGTCTAAAGTTTCTACTTCATAATGTCCACCGCTGAGATGCATCAATCGTTGGCTGAAATGCATAAATATAAATCATTGCGAGATTTCACTGATACTCAACTGCGAGCTTTGTCAATCGAATATTTGATTGGGAACGCAGGACCTTGGGAGTTGCTGGATGTATGGCATAGGTTACCAATGGACTACAAAAATCGGTTCGCTTTGCAGATTCGTCTACCATGTTTCATTCATTATCAAAATGAGTTTGGACTGTCAACGACATCACTAAAAGAAGCAGAGTATCATGGACCAGTTAGTGCACAATTTCAATGTTATTATTGTAATAATAAATGATTTTTCATCCAAGTTGTTGTTCATTATTTAAGGCGGGTCGCTTCCGACACTATATCAGTCATGTCTATGATATTGACGTTAACGAGTCGTTCTTCAACGCTTTCCATCGATTTCAATCCGCCCATTCAATTAGTTTCTGATTCAGAATACAGTTTGGCTTTGCTCAGCTTCCATTCGTACAACAGTATACCCAACATTGAAGAAGGTACAAAATTCTACTACTTCGAAAACGGCGGCAAAACTAAACTGAGTATTGATATCCCTACTGGCTCTTACGAAATTTGTGATATTGAGGCTTTGATCAGCAAACACATCACACCCAAAACGTACAAGGAAAACCCCCAGGAATTTTTCTACCTCAAACCGAATAATAACACGCTGAAAAGCGAAATATTCTGCCTTAAACACTCAATTGATTTCCGACCTGAAAACAGTTTGGCCCGCATTTTAGGGTTTTCGTCTATTCTTCTCAAACCCAACTTGCATTACGCATCAGATCTACCTGTAGATATCATTAAAGTACGTACCATACACATAGATAGCAACATTATGTTCGGAGCATTCTACAACGACGCACCGTCTCATACGATATACGAATTTGCTGTTGGCGTTGATCCTGGTTACGCAATCGACGAAACACCCAACCACCTCATTCATCTACCCAGTGCTCATAGAGACGAAATAAACAATATTACGCTGCGAGTGCTGGACCAGCATTCTCAACTCGTTGATTTTCGAAACGAAGAAATAATCGTTCGTTTGGAATTGAAGCGACAGTATGGTGCTAACTATTCATAAGAATAACTCACCACCATACCCCCCTTCAGTCTTCACCAAGACCTTCAACGTGCGTCAACTACTATCACCGGAGAATAAACTGTTTTTGGAATCTCTCGGTTATCATGTTGTCCAATCAAGTGTTCAACAGTTTCCGAAAACCACAAAACGATGAATCCATACAAAAGGTGGAATGGCGGACTTACTACCCATATGTCAAGTCCTTTCACAACAATGATGTCATTGAAATCAACATCAATCAATCTGACGCTTACGATGCTTTGTATAATAGCCTGTTATTCATCAGTGGAAAAGTTGTGAAAACCAAAGGAGATGGTCGTGTAACATTTGGAAACAATGCTGGTGCTTTCATGTTTCAATCTGTTAGTTATGAACAAAGCGGTAAGGAGTAGGAGACGGTCCGTGAAGTTGGAATTGTTAGTACTGTCAGAGACTTTCTCACCTACACTGACGAAGGTATCAAGCACTTGGCCAATTCAAGTTGGACTTTTCCCAGCAACGCTGGGGTTATCAGCACCACTGATCTAACATTCAACATGCTCATACCCATCAAGCATTTTTTCAATATTTTCAACGATTATCAATGTGTTTCCTATGGCAAACATACCATCCGATTAGTACGAGCTGCAGATGATAGCAACTGCTTCAAAATAGAGGAGACCGCTGGATCGCCGGCTGGTACGACAGCAGTCAAGTTGGAAATTGAAAATATTGAACTCAAAGTTAAGAGAATCTTTCCACATGATCAAATTAAATTTCAACTCTTGAAGGCCATCCAAGCTGATACTCCTATTCTCATGCCGTTCAGAAAATGGGAACTTCATATGTTGCCTGCTCTCACACAAGGTGCAAAAAGTGAAATATGGGCCGTCAAGACTTCCTCGTTTCTCGAAAGTCCTCGCTATGTGATTGTATGTTTCCAAAAAGACCGTGATTACAACAAATTCAACAATGATCCAACAATATTCGCTCATTCGAATATAACCAATATAACGCTCACTCTGAACGGTGAAAATTACCCGAAAGGAAATATGCATCTGAATTTTGCAAAGGGGAATTTTTTGCAAGCCTATTTCAACTATGCACAATTCGGTCTCAGCTACAAAATTACTAATCAACTTAATCCTCTGCTGAGCTCCACCGAATTTGTTGGTAAGACTCTCTTTGTCATCGATTGTTCCAGAAGGGATGAGAGCATAAAAAGTTCCACTGTTGATGTGAAACTCGAAATCGAGGCATCTGAAGGATTTCCTCAAAATACTAGAGCCTATTGCATCATTGTGCACGACACTGTTATTGAGCACCTCCCACTCAGCGATATCATAAACAAATTAAACTGAACATATGCTTGTCACTTCAGTATCAATCACAGAGTCAACATGAGAATAGCTGTTGTAGATATTCAAGGCTTTACCATCGAGCAACAATTCCATCCTAAGGAGATTGCCATTAGGATTGGAATTCAATGTAGTAATTTTCTTCTGCTGCCAACTATACCATTTTCCTCTTTGAGTAGAGCAGATAAACGTACTGCCTGTTTCTTGGAGCGAAACGTTCATGGATTGAGGTATTCCTCTGGCTTTGTGGAATATCATCAATTAGATTCCATTCTCAAGAAAAATTTACAGAATGTTGATATGTACGAGGACTCCAAAAACGTGACTATCTTACAGAGAAATTTCATCAATTGAACCTACCTACACGTGTTGTGAATTTGGAGGACTATGATAATACGTCATGGATGGTTCCCACATTCGGCGATGGTATATCACCCTGTATGCATCACATTGATAAGCAAACCCACTATAATTGCAGTCTCCGAAACGTAGATATTCTATACAAATGGTTATGTGATATTTTACCAAAATAAAAATACTCAATAAATTTGTATTCAAATTGTTTTCTTTTATTTTTACTTTATAACCTAAGTTGTTCTGCCTCCCCTCAGAAATCCAATCAAAATAGGCGTTTTTCGCGTTCGAAAAAACAGCTAAAATTCATAACGCTAAAACACGCAAAAATGTGACTACAATAAGCGTTTATCGCGTTCTAAAAAACAACTAAAATTTTAAACGCTAAATCACGTAAAAATGCGTCCGCAAAAAACGTTTTTTTTTATTAGGTTCATTCATTAGTTCGTTCTGGTTCAATCAAACTGAATATCTGTCACTCTCTGCCTGTCTGTCTGTCAAGAATCGAAAAAATCAAACGTTGATCGTGTCGCAGGGCAAGCTCGCCGCGCTCCTACGATGATTTTTTTTGTGTATGGTCACCTTTAGTGAGCCATGTTTACACTTGATAACTCTCAATTTTCACCTAGAAGCCAGTCGAATAATATTAGATTTTTGCATTATATTCAGGTCCCTAGTCTAGTCTCACCCTGTATGATGTAAAGTCCCAATCTCCACCCAGTGGAACTCCACTGTACGTAGTTTTCCCGATTTACCGGAAATTCCTGAATAGTTTTCAATTTTATTAATTTATGGCCCCAAACAGTCGAGCACCTGGTATACAGAACACTTAGAGCAAGGTTTCGACACGCTAGTCTCTTGTTGGGTGGAAAGTTTCCGTGGCTCCATTTGTTTTCACAAATTATTTTATTTCAATTCGATTTCTCATCAGGTAGGCCAAATCGGAAAACGGGTATAGATTCCTCGCGAAGGAATACGTGCATTTCTTTGGCGTTCAAGAATCACGTTGGTTTATGGTTTTTCTCGGGGCTCTCCGAATATCGGACCGTCCTAGGAATCGTGATATCGGAAATTCTGACTTTCCATATCTCCCTAGATCTAGTGAGTATTTAGTGACTTTTGTCAAATACTCCCTAGAAAACGCAGATAACGGGACTTTAACGGTCATTTGCCCAAATCCCGCGCGTTTTCGCTCAGTCTATTTAGATTGTTCTCTCAGAGAATAATCCTAGCCAATATCAATTGATAACGTGAACCTTAGTGCCAGTAAAAGGGCTTTTACTGGTTTCTACAGAATAAAATCTGCATTCAGCAATCCGAATGCTAAAAAGTTCAACACTAATCAACACCAAATTGATTAGTCGTTCCTGCAAGACAAGCAGTGGCTGTCTAATCACCGAATTATTCCGAAATTCAATTTGGAGGAATCTTCAGCCGTCAAAGCTGAGTACTTTGGGTAAAACTGGAGTTGTGAAAAATCATTCACGACTTTTATTTGAAAGAAGAGACCTTTTCTTACCTGTTCCTGGAAGCTGGTAGCTGTTTCCTGGTGCTGAAGAAGATAGAAGCCTACAGGCTAAGCTGAATACTTTATCGTCAGGCCTACAAGTGAAACCAGCATAATCCTGCTTATGCTTCAGTGACTTTGCTAACAAATCAGTTAACCAGACAATATTAACGGATGCTGTACGTTCAGTGCCAAAGTGAACAAAGTAGTGAAAAAAATTTAGACTAACTTTTGTTTTCGAAGCGAAAAACTTCGCAAATCTAGTTCAGTAGATAACTTTATAGACTATTTTTCTCACTGGTCTCACGTTTGATGTCCAGCCTCTACGGACAACACCAAGCCAAGGAGAAAGTAGTTATTTTTATCGAAAAGAAAAAGGCCTTGGCTCAGCGATTGATTCCAAAAATTTCGGAGATGGAAGTGATTCGATTAATTACTCAGTTGATTACTCCGAGTATCAGAGCGTACTTGAGAGGCAGAACTTTTTCTGATATCGAGGAATTCAAGGAATTGTGCAATAGCCTGGAGGAGGATCTTGGGGTAGCAGGAGCAAGTGTGCCCCCAATTAACAGCTATAATAAGCTGGTCCAAAAAGCAAATGCTTCCGGGCCAGTACCCAGCCAGGCATTGCAGCCCAGGACAGTTGATAATAGCAACCGTCCTAATCAGAACCAACCTCCGAATAATTTTTCTTGGAGGAATAATCAGCCAAGTGACACATATCATCAACGAGGAAGCTATTCTGCAGCAAGAGGCCGAGGTGGCGGCCGAGGCGGCGGAAGCCCAATAAATCGAAACCCTACAAATTCCCAGTTCTCGTCTAATGATGCTCGTAACCTAAACCAGTTAACAAGCGTCGACGAAGATGATGAATAATTGGGAAACGACTTGGAGGGGGCGACATCAGCGGCGGCGGCCCCTCCGAGCCAACGATAAGCCGCCAGCGGCATTCAGGCCCCCTTTCCCCGTGTGTAAATAAAAACCTTTTAGTCACTAGTGATGAAACCCCGGCAAACCCTGTTTTGGAACGAAGTGGCAGAGCGACGGCTGTGCGATATCACTATGCCGGAGTTCTCCGAGGAACAATTTTGCCCTGAAACACGGGAAAGGATTATAGCAGTAATCAAGGATTTTCCCGATGTATTTGAGGAATCAGTACGACAACCCATTACCAAGGCAGCTGTTCACGAAATCCGGGTGCATCAGGAAAGGCCGTTTCGCCGTTCGCGTTACGGCCGGATGTCGGAAGAACAGAAGGCCCTGGTACATGAGGAGATTCGAAAACTATCGGAGGCAGGGGTGATTACCCAGAGCAATTCTCCTAATTGTTCCCCTGTAGTCCTCGTCCCCAAAAAGGACGGAAAGCTTAGGTTTTGCGTGGACTACAGGGAAATGAACAAACTCATCGTATCAGAGGCTCCTAACCTCCCACCCATTCAGGAGACGGTTCGAGAGGTGGGAGCAGCCAGTATATTTACGACCCTAGACCTGAGGAATGGCTTTTGGCAGGCCCCTCTCACGCCCGAGTCGCAAAAATATACGGCTTTTGGGGCACCCGACGGGCAGGTCCATCAGTTCAAGGTGTTGAGCTTCGGACTGAAGAATGGACCTGCCGTGTTCCAAAAGTTGATGTCCTCCATGCTTGTGGGGTACACGGACGTCTTTTGCAAGGTGTAGGGTAAATGCACCACTGAATGAACAGCACCAGTGAATGAACGAATTCAAATATTTCTGAAATTATTAAGAATATGCTGTCTCTCTTCTACCTACTTCAAATTCCCACATAACGCCCAACATCTTCCTCTCAACATGATACTTCGATAGTTCAGATCGGTCCGCTTGAATAAACGTACCGCAGTGTTATAGTTGACAAAATTTGAGAAACGTTTTCGACATAGAAACGATACTAAGCTAATACTAATCAACCAGGTGAGCGATAGTACAGAATAAGATATTAACAAATGAAATAGGTGATGTGTCGTCAGTATCGGAATAATTGATCAATTTTAAGCGATTTTATCGAAAACCTAACCTCAAAATACACGAAAATCACATTAAAATTAGGTAATTTCACTGTTCATTCATTGGTGCATGTGCTGAACCCAGTAAATAAACAAAATGTTCATTCACTGGGATTTCACGTGTTGTTAGGGATCACATTAATTTGACCCTTAAACACTCGCTTATTAAAGCAGTTTCACGGGTTGCACCTGAAAACGTATACTTTGCTCGCTATCTAGTGAATGAACGACAGAGTTCATTCATTGAATCATACGAGAAGGCACTGGTGCTCCAGTGAATGAACGATTTATTCTTCTCCTGTTGTTTCTGATTTCTTGTTTCTCTCAATTATTTGGCAGAAATATGGATGGTGGGGAGTCCAAACCTGATCATCAAAAGAAATATGTAAGATTCCGATATTCAGATGACTGTCTCCAAAAGGCCGTAGAAGCCATTAAAAAAAAGGAAATCACCATTAATGCAGCCAGCAGGAAATATGGGATTCCGAAAAGTACTCTTTTCAACAAAACTACTGGAAAAGTTCCCCTGGTCCGAAAAATGGGACCATCCACCATTTTGACCCCCCAAGAAGAAGCCACTTTAGAAAGTTGGATTTTGTCCAAAGCTTTGTTAGGATTTCCTATGCATCCTGATGAGGTGAAGGACTCAGTGCAACGAGTCCTCAAAGCTGTTGATAGGCCTAATATATTCGTGGATGATAGACCGGGTAGGAAATGGTTGCAACTGTTTTTACAAAGACATCCAAAAATAACCACAAGGAATACAGAAATAATATCTAAGGCACGAGCATCGGTAACAGAAGAAAATATTCGGAAGTGGTTTCAGGAGTTGAAGGAATTTTTAATTGGTGAAGGCGTCGAAGATATACTTTCTGAGCCTGATAGAATTTTTAATGGGGATGAAACAGGTTTGCAGACTTGCCCCAAGACTGGAAAGCTGCTGGGTCCCAAAAATTATCGAAATTTTTATGAAATTGCTAGTGGCCCAGAAAAGGAATGCATAACAGTACTCTGTACATTTTCTGCTTCAGAAAAATCTGTTCCACCCATGATTGTGTACCCATACAAGCGTATTCCAAGAGATATTGCACTAACTTTACCTGATGAGTGGGGCATTGGCCGTTCAGATAGTGGGTGGATGACAAGTGCAACATTCTACGAATTCATTGCAAACATTTTCTTTCCCTGGCTTCAGAAAAACAACATTAAATTTCCTGTTCTATTATTGCTTGACGGTCATAAATCGCATATCAATATGGATTTGTATAATTTCTGTATGCAGGAAAGAATAATACTATACTGCCTTCTGCCCAATGCAACACATATATTGCAACCTTGTGACGTATCAGTATTCAAGTCTCTCAAAGGACACTGGAAAAAGGTCATTTTGAAACACAAACAGAACACTAGTAGCAAAGGTATTTTTTTGCAACTGGTGTTGCAAAAAAATACCTTTGCCCCCCTCTTTCAAAAAGCTTTTGAAGAATCGATCAAACCTGAAACTATCCAAAACGGTTTCAGAAAATGTGGATTGTTTCCATTTAATGCAGATGCTGTGAATTATTCCCAATGCATTTCAACAAGGAGACTGCAGCTCGACCTAAATTGTGACAAGGAAGTTTCTGTAACCAAAGACGAATATAAAACTGTTTTGAGAGTCATTGAACATCATACAGATTCCAAAACTTTGGCAGAATTCAATAATGCCTATGCAGGTAAAAAAGCAATTGATATTCAGTTCTACAATTTCTGGAAAATATGTAAAGAAGCAACGGATGAAACGAATAATTTGAGAGCTGCTGATGAAATGAACCATGAAAGTGAGGAAGCCGAGAAAGAAAATTCGCAAAATATTGCAAATATTGATATACCGTATATACAAGAATTTACAGCAGACTTTACAAATGACCTGTTGAACCTTCCAGTGCAAATTGATGGCATTCTCTATCCAGCTACCATACCAGATATTTCAACAGTGATATATAATGTGAATACAGTTGATGAGATAGGAAAAACTAGTACGGAAGAAATGGAGAATCCTAGTAAAAATAAGGCAGTAGTTTCTGAAGATATACTAACGGAAGGAACCGAGCAAGAAAGTAGAGATAATGCAGTGTATGTAGATATTTCAATAGAAAGTTATGGAAAGGAAAGTAGTAATACTAATGATCAGAATGCTGTAGAAAAAGAATTGGTGAATTCAGAGAAAACAGACCTGATAATAGATGGAAATAGTCAAGAGCCGCAGAAGCCAAAAACTACAAAAGATGTGTGGCTGCAACACCTTCATTGGCCAAATATAGAAAAAAAGTCTAGCAAAAGAAAACAGACGACTGCAATGCCGTTTGCTATCACTTCAAAGAAGTGGAAGGAATATACAGACAAAAAGGAAGCTGAAAAAAGGGCAACTGAAGCTGAGAAATTAAAACAAAAATCAATCAGAGAGAAAAAGAAGCAAGAAGCAAGCGCAAGAAAAACCACAAAAACAAAACAAACTGGAAGAAAAAAAGCACCACCTGCTACAGTTGTAACCTGTTTACAGGCTGATGTAACCGATAATGGAAACGAAGACAAAAATTCTACTGGTTCCAAAGATATCACAGTAGGAACTTATGTTATAATAACTTATAACCAGAAATACTTTCCAGGAATAGTAGAAACTATTGACGGTGATGAATATGAAGTGCGCGCCATGACACCAACTGGTTCTGATAGTTTCAGATGGCCAGATTCTGTTGACCAGATATGGTACAAGAAGTCTTCAATTGTTGAAGTGATCGAAGCACCTAAGCTAATCAGACGTGGTTCCTACGAGTGTCCCGAAATCCGTAAATATTCTGAAAATATTAATCCGAGCAACATACTATCTGCCCCAGAGGATGATCTCAACAAGGATAGTAATGGACCAAAAATCAATAATTTTCAAGAAATTACTGTTGGAACTTATGTCATAATAATGTATAATCAAAAATATTTTCCTGGAATAGTCGAAAAGACAGAAGGAGGTGAATAAGAAGTTCGCGCTATGACACAAGCAGGACCAAATACTTTTAAATGGCCAGATCGTGTTGACCAAATATGGTATGAAAAAACTTCAATTGCGGAAGTAATTGAAGCACCTAAGCTTATAAGGCGTGGTTTTTTCGAATGTCCAGAAATGTCAAAATTTCAATGAAATAAATTTATATCACCCAATGTTATATTATTAGTAGTTATAAATAAATAAAAATTTTTTAGTGCATATTTACTCCATTGGTTCATTCATTGGATCAGCCATGTTCATTCAGTGGTGGACTTCGTTCATTTACTAGGGTATTATGCAATACTTTACATTTAATTTTTTTCCTGAGTTATGAAATTTTTGTTTCTCTAAACATCATTATCAACATGGTTAGTATTTCATTGACAATAGACTGATACTTTACTGAAGCTGACAATCAATAAGGATCATTCATAATAAAGAAGTAAAGTTCAAAAATGCCTTAAGTGTTCATTCACTGGTGCATTTACCCTACTTAGACGACATAATTGTGTACTCCCACAGCGTGGAAGAACACTGCGACCATCTGAGGAGGATCCTGGAGAGGCTACGGTCGCATGGGTTATGGCTGTCCCCCGGGAAGTGCCGTTTCGGCTCCAATGAGTTGAAATATCTGGGTCGGGTAGTGTCGGAAAAGGGTAACCGACCCCAGGAAACTCACATATTAAACGTGAGCAATTTCCCTACTCCCAAAACCATCAGGCAGGTGCGTGCCTTCCTTGGCACCGCGGGATGGCTCCGAGAATATATCCCAAGGTTTGCTGAAGTAACAGCTCCCTTGTCTGACCTTATCGACAAAGAAAAGAGATTTAAGTGGACCGAAAGGACGGAAGAAGCATTCCAAAAGGTAAAGGCATTGGTATTAAACCCCCTTGAGTTGGCAAGGCCCGACTCTACTCGTCCCTACTGCCTGCAAACGGACGGCAGCACAGTAGGAATAGGAGCTGTATTGTTCCAGGAGAGAAATGACGGCTAAAGGGACATCGTTGCTTATGCGAGCGCGAAGCTCAAGAAAGCAGAGCAACGATACCATGTGAACGAAATCGAGTGCCTCGCTTCTGTCTGGGCCATTAAAAAGTATAAACATTTCCTTCAAGACAGGAAATTCAAACTGTACACAGACAGTTCCGCTCTCTTGTGGTTGCACAAGACAAAGGACGAGAGGGCAAAGTTGACCCGTTGGTCATTGCTCCTGTCTGAATATGACTTCGAGGTTATCCACATTCCAGGTCGGCTGAATCAATTGCCTGACTTCCTGTCGCGAAACCCCGCGGAGGAGGAGACCGGCCATGATATAACAACGGACACGGAAAGAATGTTTTTCCCCATTACAGGACCCAAGCCAATCTCCCGAAAGGAATGGGAGAGTTTGCAAGTGTCTGAGACCGACGTAACTCCTCGGGAAGCGCTAACCCAAATCCAAACTTTTTATGACGAAGTGCTACAAGCACAAGCTAATTGTCATGGTTTGCAGAGGTTTGTGGAGCGCATAATCCGTGCCAAACAGGCTGCTGCTCCAAATGATTATGAGCGAAGGATAGCAGCAGAATTTCTCTTAGAGGAGGGAGTTTTGTATTTCGTTGGCTCGGACCAGACAGAAAAGCGTTTGGTAATACCCAAAAGCCATTTTTATGAAGTCATGAAGAGATACCACGATAATATTGGGCACCCGGGAGTTGATGAGACTTATCGCCAAGTGTCCAAATATTATTATTTGTCCCCCTTGAAAGACCGTGTTCACGAGTACGTGACAAAGTGTCTGATATGCGCTACTACTAAGCGTTCGAAGCCCCAACCAGCCTCGAATGTGAGGCCAAATACCCCTGAGCGCCCATGGGAAATCGTATCCGTAGACGTTATGGGAGCATATCCCGCGTCCGTAAACGGAAACAAATATGTGATAGTTGCCACCGATTGCTTTAGCAAGTGGGTGGAAACAAAAATTGTCCCAAAGGTTGACGCCACTGTAGTGGCGAAGTTCCTCCAAGAAGACGTATTCAATCGTTGGGGTTACCCGAGGATGCTCATCTCCGATAGCTCTGCCCAATTTAAAGGGCGGGTGTTCGAGACCTTCGCTGCAAGGCACCATATAGAGCTGAGATGGTCCCCGGTGTACCACCAGCAGGCGAACCCAGTGGAACGCCGTATCCAGGAGATCAAGAAGATGTTACGGGCTGCTCTAGTGAATAAAGAGGAAAACCTCTGGGAAGGGCAGATCCCGGATATCATTTTTAATTTGAGGACCCGTTTTAACGCCGCTATTGGTACTACCCGAAGTACCCTATTATTAGGCTATGACCTTCCCCGGCCAGGTGAATGGGCTACTCCCGCCCAGGGCCGACGGAGACGACGCCAAAATGACGACAGGGACGCACGAGTAGCCGCTGCGGCGGCAGCATCTAACGCATATAGAAATAAACATTTCCCCAACCCAAATCATCAACCAGTTACGTTCCAGCCCGGCCAGTGGGTGTTGTGCCGTAAAGGAGAAAGATACAGAAAGAACTTTGGACCCACTTGGGTAGGCCCCTACCAGGTAGAAAGGGTAGCCGGGCCAAATTATTTCGTAGTCAACAAGGCCGGCTTCGAACAAAATATTCATACAGACGATTTAAGGCTAGCCCCAGACCCCAGGCGAGGTCAGGACAACCTGGACCCTCGACCTCCTCCTCCGGATGAAGATGAGGATTAGCTCGCGAAACGCGGTGGCACCAAACGTGTCAAACTCCTTATTTTTCTTCTCTCCCTATAGCCTGCTATAAATTTCTTTCTCAACTTTTACCGTCGTGAACAAATGGCCATAAAGAAGGAGGAAGATCTTACATGTATATATTTAGGTGTAAGAATGCTTCCGTATCGAATAAGTAGTGCATAAGTGTATATATATTTAAAGTTGAACAAATTGTTACTAGAATTAAGAGTAACTATCCTCTTTCTTTTACATTGTTTTAACTGTGGCAAGTCCCGAATGTTAGGTTAAGTATTCTAGTTGTAAGCTACACCCAACTGTACAGGGTGAGACTTGTTTATGTTCAGTTTATTATATGTAATGTTTTTTTGGTGAAGTCTAAAATAAAGCAACAGATTGTTGGCTCCAGTCGCGCCCACGATATCGTGCTCCACTTTGACAGCGATTCCTAAAAGGGGGGGCGTGTTATACTCTGCCTGAAAAAGGGCTGAGTATTTTATTCGAAATAATTCAAATGTTAAAAATAAAAATATTCCACGAGTGCGAAATGCAGAGAAACACTGAAATTTCGCTTCGATAGAGTTTTGTTCATAAGCCACGCCCCGCGCGACGGCGATTGGCCGAGACGGCGTTTGAGGGATGTGGCCCGCTAAGCGGACACTATAAATATACGCGAATTGAGCTATCGATATTCATTCGAAGCCAAGTATTCGAAGTAACTTAGTCGAAGCTAGAACTGAAGGCTTTTCAACTCAGTCTATTTAGATTGTTCTCTCAGAGAATAATCCTAGCCAATATCAATTGATAACGTGAACCTTAGTGCCAGTAAAAGGGCTTTTACTGGTTTCTACAGAATAAAATCTGCATTCAGCAATCCGAATGCTAAAAAGTTCAACACTAATCAACACCAAATTGATTAGTCGTTCCTGCAAGACAAGCAGTGGCTGTCTAATCACCGAATTATTCCGAAATTCAATTTGGAGGAATCTTCAGCCGTCAAAGCTGAGTACTTTGGGTGAAACTGGAGTTGTGAAAAATCATTCACGACTTTTATTTGAAAGAAGAGACCTTTTCTTACCTGTTCCTGGAAGCTGGTAGCTGTTTCCTGGTGCTGAAGAAGATAGAAGCCTACAGGGTAAGCTGAATACTTTATCGTCAGGCCTACAAGTGAAACCAGCATAATCCTGCTTATTATTTCGACACGCTAGTCTCTTGTTGGGTGGAAAGATTCCGTGGCTCCATTTGTTTTCACAAATTATTTTATTTCAATTCGATTTCTCATCAGGTTGGCCAAATCGGAAAACGGGTATAGATTCCTCGGCGAAGGAATACGTGTATTTCTTCGGCGTTCAAGAATCACGTTGGTTTATGGTTTTTCTCGGGGCTCTCCGAATATCGGACCGCCCTAGGAATCGAGATATCTGAAATTCTGACTTTCAATATCTCCCTAGATCTGGGGAGTATTTAGTGACTTTTGTCAAATACTCCCTAGAAAACGCAGATAACGGGACTTTAACGGTCATTTGCCCAAATCCCGCGCGTTTTCGCGAGCTGTCATGATCCCCCAGAACCACTGAATTTTGTGTAAACATTTTTGTAAAGTTTCGTTGAGTTTTGACAAGAATTCTCTCGAAAATCTTGAATATTCGAGAGAAATCTCGAAAGCAGAATTCGCATTTTAGCGAAGCCCCGCCCACTCGGTCCGAGCGCTCTGATTGGTCAGACGCAATATCGGCCGAGTGCGGCAAAGTATAAATATGAGCATTTCAGCTCGAAAAGGTACCAGTCGGTCGGTCAGGTCAGTCGAGTCAGTCAGTCGATTGAGTGCAGTCGACTAGCATAGACGTGTTGCGAAGGGGCGTGTCCTTAACGTTCATTTGCTGATAGAAGTCATACGATTATTGAGTTTGTTTTGGCCAACGTGGCGATCAATAATTTTAACAAAACGCGTTGGTAAAGGGGGCGTGGCCTCAAGTTTTCTGGATTCCCAACTCGGAATTGGGGATCGTTTTAGTGCGACGAGTGTTATATGGTGAGTAGGCCTTTGGTATATTGGTATTTGCGTTCGAAAATATTTATTTACAAAGCTGAGATATGTCCGAACAAATTGGAGCAATGTTAGAGAGTGCGTCGAAAGCAGACTTACTGCTTATTTTGAAACACATTATTGTGAGATTCGGCGTGGGGCCGGAGGACGTGGCGAAAATCGTCAAGGATGACGACGACGTCTCGTCGTTCAATCCACCCAGCGAAGAATTCCCAAGTCTTCCGCCCCCCAGGGTCGGAGGTGCCGGGTCTGCCAACAGACCCAAACGCGTCTGCTAACGCAGAGGGTCAGGTGCCAGATCGGTCACCTCCGACACTACTGTGAGCAGTGCCGAATCTCGCAGTACTGTGGGTAACACAAACAATGAAGACGTACAGTCGTCGAACGAAACGTCAACTGACAACAGTAACGAGGTTGAAATGCAGGTGGACGGTGCTGTAAGCACTGTTGGGCAGAACATCGCCCCCACCCCTGCAACTGACCGACAGGAAAACCAGACACCTGTCGCAAAAGGCAAAGGCAAGGCCAAGAAAAGGCCCGCTGCCATAGCCACTGAGGATGAAGACGCCCGCACAGTAGTCGGCGCCGAAGAGGCTGGACCTAGTTCCGAGAGCGTCAGGAGGAGCGCTTCTCCAAAACCTGCCCCAAGACGAGCTATCCCACCCATCACAATCCGAAAGAAGGATTGCTGGGTGGAAATTAACAAAAAATGTCAGCAACAGAAGATCTCCTTCACAAAGGCGGTGAATGTGCAGGACGGCATTAAGGTGCAACCGGCCACCCTTAAGGATTATCGCGAGTTATCTCACGTCTTGATAAGTGGCAAAGTACCACACCATACTTACTCCTTTGCTGAGGACAAATCCCTTAGGGTCATCCTTAGGGGCGTTCCGGAGTTTGTCTCCAGCAAGGATATCGAAGAGGATCTGTTGGGGAGGGGTTTTAATCCCGAAACCGTTGCGCGTTTGTACAACCGCAACAAGAAACCGATGCCTCTGGTTTTGGTTCTCGTTCCGAAATCGTAACGTGAAATCTATCAGATAACGGACATTCTGTCAGTGAAAATTTCGGCCGAGCCCCAAAAGCCAAGAGGCGCCGTCGGGCAATGTCACAAATGCCAACGGTTCGGTCACGCACAGAGGAATTGCATGGCGATTCCTGTGTGTGTGAAGTGTGCTGGTAAGCATCTGTCATCGGAATGCCAAAAACCGCGCGCTGAAAAGGCTAAGTGTGCGAACTGTGGAGGCTCCCACACGGCCAGCTACAGGGGATGTCCTAACTTCCCTAGGCCCAGAAGCGGCAACGCCCAGTGTTTCTGGTGTATCATTGTGCTGAAAGTCTAAGTCAAATCTACGGCCTGGCTTTTTGTCATAAGTGTGATTTCGGTGGGAAACACCAAATCACTACAAAAAGAATTCGTATTCACACTGAGATGCAAGTATTTCCGAGAGCTCTTTTCAGAGCTTATTCGGAATCAAACCGACGACAAAAATTGAAAAAGTTTCCAAAGTCCCAGAACAAATATAAATTCTGGCAACTTTGGGCCGCCGGATTGGAAAATTCGAGCTACCCGGCGCTTTCCACAAAAATCCGAGCTTGCCCATTAGTTGACATGGCGCCCGAGCAGGGACTTTGGAAAAAGGAAGAATTCCAGTTGTTTCCAGGAGGAAACAGTTCCCTGGTAAAATGGGACGATTTTGGAAGCACTGAAGAATAAGTGAAACGGCATGGAATGGTTCGAACGAAATAAGGCCTGAAGACTTATGGAGAAATTTATAAAGTGGCCTCAGTGAAACCAAGGCGGATTCGAAGACACTAGTAGCTTGTGAGTAGCAAGGTGGTATCGCATCACTCCCAGCAGCCAGCCGTCGTTTTTATGCCTGATGGCATAAAGTAATTTGACATAGTTAAGAGCTACCTCACCGACGCCGGTTGTCCTTTAGCCAGGAGGCAAAGGCAAGTAAAAACAGGTAATTTTCCAAGAAGCCGAAGTTTTCATCAACAAGAAACTTTATGGAGGAAGCCATGAAGACGGAAGCCGAGTGGAGTTCAATCATATCCTTTTGCCAATAAATATGAACATTTCTTTTACAGACATTTTTTTCATGTGAAAATTTTGATTTTTATTGAAAAATATTTTTTGTGCTGATGGACAATTTCTTTACAGATTTTTCAAATGTACTAATCATACATTTTTTTTTCAGCACTTGTACATATCTGATAATAACTTTCTTTATTTTTAGGTATTTGTACATATTTTCATGATAAAATTGTATATACTAATTATAAGTTTGCTTTTCAGCAATTGTAAATATTTCTATTTTTAAGACTGTATATACAAATTTTCATTCTTCTTTTTAGCTATAATGAGTTTTCACCTTTCCAGCATTTTATTATCAAAAGAATTCGAATGTTTGACTAATAAAGGCTATGCCCATGTATCAAACAAAACGGTCCTTTTCAGGACACAACCCAACGAACTCGCACACAAAAAGCCAAGCGATTTCTTGTGGGGGGGCGTGTCATGATCCCCCAGAACCACTGAATTTTGTGTAAACATTTTTGTAAAGTTTCGTTGAGTTTTGATAAGAATTCTCTCGAAAATCTTGAATATTCGAGAGAAATCTCGAAAGCAGAATTCGCATTTTAGCGAAGCCCCGCCCACTCGGTCCGAGCGCTCTGATTGGTCAGACGCAATATCGGCCGAGTGCGGCAAAGTATAAATATGAGCATTTCAGCTCGAAAAGGTGCCAGAGTCTCCGGTGAGACCCTTTCTGATGGCCCACGGGGGTCCAGAAAAGATGAGTCCGATTTTTATTTTAACCTTTTTATCAGTGTTTCTGGTGTATCATTGTGCTGAAAGTCTAAGTCAAATCTACGGCCTGGCTTTTTGTCATAAGTGTGATTTCGGTGGGAAACACCAAATCACTACAAAAAGAATTCGTATTCACACTGAGATGCAAGTATTTCCGAGAGCTCTTTTCAGAGCTTATTCGGAATCAAACCGACGACAAAAATTGAAAAAGTTTCCAAAGTCCCAGAACAAATATAAATTCTGGCAACTTTGGGCCGCCGGATTGGAAAATTCGAGCTACCCGGCGCTTTCCACAAACATCCGAGCTTGCCCATTAGTTGACAGAGCTAGGGTTTTGTTCAGCCAAGGGCGACGCCCACTTTGGCCCTCTAGGCCAATGGGTGTCGCGGATTCAGCAGTCAGGATTGCATAAATATGCAAGCAGCGAAGCAGCAGATAGCCACTCTTTCTTGTCGAATTGCAGTGTAATAATCAATTTCGTTTTTCCGTTAAATAACTTACGTTTGTTTGGCTTTGCCTTTTGTCTCTGCAATTCATCGTTTTGGCTAGCAGTTAGAGTCAGGTTCTCGGTAATAATAATTCAGTTCACAGTAGATTCATAACGCTTTGTTTCTATCTTAAAAGGGGTTAGACTCACTTGTACGGATTACAGGTGTTTTATTCGCGCTACGAAAGTACGTTGATAGGCAGTTTAACTCTCGAGCAATAATCAGTGTAAAGTGATCTTTTGCAACGGACACTTAGGGATTTAACTTCATCTAAGTTATTTCCCGACTTAATACCTGTACGCGACGTTGACGAAAAATCCCCATCGTATGAAAAGGGGTCAGGCACCAAAACGAGATCTCACCTGATACAATCGGCTCGATCGTAGAGTTCCACGAAGATTGTATCGTTCGAGCTCAAATTCCTCGGCCTGTCAAGACATCATTAGCTGCGACTTTGTCGTTGGCGAGCCACATTTCCTGTGGTACCTAGGGGTTTTCGCGTCCTTCCCATACCTATTTCCTGCGGCTGTTCTCGGCTTTTCCACCTGAGACAGTCTGGTTAGGCTCCGTGATCCTTTTACCCAAATCTCTGTCTCGGTTTTTGTCACATCCAGTTGTAATTTTTGAAGTAAAATTTTTCAAGTTTAATTTTCTTTTTTGGTGCTTCACACAATTTTTGAAGTTAGGAAATTTTATTTAGATAGTTTTTCTAAGCCGTGAATCCTTCCTCCCTCGTCCATTTCCCGGCGAGGTCTTGTTAGGTGTTAGGTTAGTTAGCTATAGGGTGACCCTTCTCATCGTCACACTTGAGTTGGGTCGACGCGAGGTCGATTTTAGTGCACTTCTCCTTTGCCACACACTTGCACACGCAAGTAGCCCGACAATACATTACAGCCGTAATTGTTGTCCTTTAGAGCAATGACGAATATGAGATTGAGATCTCATATGCTCGCGGAGGAGAATACCCAAGCCGTGTTCGCCGGCGCTGGGCTTTCTCGGACACCTCCGCCGTCGGGTGACTTAGACGCCAGGCGTCTATTCCCCGAAGCGTCGCGACGCCTCGACGGAGACGTCCCCCAGGTACGTACTACCGGGGAATACCGTGAGTTGACGATGTCAACTACCTTGTCTCCGAGAAGTGTGCTGGACCAAGGTACTTTAGAGTCGAGCTTAGACGGAGGGAGGCAGCCTTCCCCGTCGGCTCAGGTAGGGTTAGTAATCGATTCCGCGGGAGTTGTCACAACTCCACCTTTGGAAGCCCGTTTTGAGCAGTTCAGACTAACAAGAAATGTATCTGTTTGCAGGTCGGAGGGCTACGAAGGAGTCCGTGCTGGCGAAGCTCGAGGGGTACGCCCCCCCGGAATGCGCCGAAGCGCTCCGGGGTCATCGGGTGTGCCCCACGCACCACAGCGGAGGCCAGATGTCACAGATGTGCATACCCTAAGGGAACCGGGTGATGCTGAGGCCCTAGTGGAAGAACTAAGGGGTGGTGGAAGGCTCTCGGAGGGAGTTGGGAATGCTTGCATTCCCATATCTCTCCAGGGGCGGGTTCAGCGTACCTCCCAAGGGAATTCCTATGCACAGCCTGAACAAGCAGTAAGAGCTAGAAAGGCAGATCTTGAATCAGGTGTCGGCTGGGACACGGAGGTTGCCACCCGAAATCCCTGGGTAACGACGTCCTTGCCCTCCAGGTCACTTGGAGCAGAGCGATGGGCGGCTGAGGATGGTTTCGGAGAAATCCGAAATTTTTCTGAAGTCGTCCATCCACACCGGATAACGAGACAATCGACACGTGTCAACGAATACAGTCGGACGGAAGACTTAACGGTTCAATGGGTATCGCACATTGAAGGTGGCGACCTCCGTTAAGCTGACATGTTTTTTCTCTATTGTTATTTGAGACACCCGGTATATCATTTAGCAGCCGCCATGTTTTTTTTTTTTTTTTTCTATTAAATACTGTATTTTGAGCCACCTGGTATAACATTTGACAGCCGCCATGTTTTTTTTCTCCTAAATCCTGTATTTTGAGTCTGAATATGTCATCCACAATCATTATTCTTATTATATATATATATTATATATATTATAAGCGCGCGGTAGTGGAGAATTGTTATCAATCTAAGGGATCTATCGCCGCGACTCGATGAACGACGCCAAACACAGCGACGCACCGAAATTTAGCAGCGCGCGGTACTGGACAATTGTTATCAATCTAAGGGATCTCTCTCGACTACGTCACACGATGAACGCAGACCAGCGACGAACCGAGAGTCCAAAGTTTAAGGTGCATTCAAACGCCCATAGCTACACTACTTAGGGGCCCCTATTATTTACCAGCGGAGCTAACTGGTGATAGTTACTTGGCCTTTTTGAGGGATCTACTCTTTGATGATATACCTTTGGCAAGGTTGAGACGAATGTGGTTCTGCAGGATGGAGTCCCCTGCATTTTAGTCACGTGGTGGGAGACTTTTTAGATACCGAATGCTTAAGGACCACGCGCACTGAATCGACTCGGATCGGTCGACTCGGCTCGGTCGGCACGTCAGCTTATACCGCGCACTGAATCGGCACATTCAGTATGTCTTTAGCAGCCGTTCAGTACAGACGAATTTTAAAATTCCAAAGAAAATGAGTTCATCTGAATCTGAGGAAGATATTATGATTGCCTTAGCATGCGAAAAAATTAAAAAACGGAAACCAAGATTCTGGATCCATAACATCAATCTTAAATGAGGAACATATGAAGTTGGTCGTGGTGCTAGAGTATTTGCTCCCACCCAGACGGCCCGGGCTCGATCCCCGGGACAGCCCGCCACTGAGCTAAAGTGGTTCGGATTCCACTTTTATTTAAACTGTAGGTCCCGGATCTCCCTTGCTCGCAAAAGCTCTGGTTTTGAGGGGTTTTCTCCGAAAACCTGGGTGATTCGTAAAAACAAATTTTACAAATTTTTTACTTATTTCCTGATTTACTATCAGATACTGAGAAATTCTTCAAGTATTTTCGAATGCTACTGCTAAGTTTTATGATCTAATTCAGCTACTATCACTTGAAAAGCAGGATACTAACTACCAAAAAGCGATTTCACCTGAAGAGCGTCTAGCTGTTACTCTCAAGTAGGTTAATATTACAAGAATTAACATTAACGTAGAAACACTCAAAATAAGGCTGAATAGACTAAAATGTATTTATTGATATCAAAGATGAACAGAAATTACAATCTGTGAAATGTACTGGAACCATCAAGAGTATCATCCTGGGAAAAACCTGAATAAGCAGAGTTATCATTTCCTGGGATCGGAGCTGAATGTGGATAAGGTCTTGGTGCTTGCAGTGAAGTAGCACTTGGTTGAACCTGCCACTGGTTTGCATAATTGTCTTGATAAATTGGACTCTTAAGAGGCCTTGAAGGTACAGATGATGACCTGCTGTATGAATCGTACGATGCCAGTTGATGTTGTAATGGACGATTATTTGAAGCCGTACTTGGAATTCGGCTCATCATTAAATTTTTCATTTCATAGTCGCTCACTAGACTTGATATTTTTGATTTTATCTCGATTTGGAGAAATGGTAAAAAAGTTAAGGTAAAAAAAATTCAAATGATCTGCTCTTTCAGCTACTTTTGAAGCCTGCTTGTTATCAAAATGTTTTTGAAGCACCTGTGACATTGTAATTTTTTGTTGTCCAGTGGATTTCGACGTAGGCGTTCTAGATTATGATGTAGTTGTTCTACATTCGGATGTAGCTGGTCTAGATTCCGATGTTCCTGGTGACGGTATTAAATCATATGTGGGATTGTGAGATGAGCCCGCTACATCGTCAGAATCAGATAATGTTGCTTCAACTTCAAAATTATTTTAAAATTGCTCACTTTGCTGGCTCTCTGCTAAATTCGACTTCTGTCCTCTTTCTGTCATAAAAGACATGATTTCTTCATATTTCCATTTTTTTATCGTAGAATTTGCTTGACCACTAACTGTTTTTCTGTTTTGTAGTGCTTTGCGAAAAGCATCTCTGAGTGCTGTACATCTTTTTTTGCAATGTGGAACTGTTAAACATATTCATAAACATTTTCAATAGATTGTGTATGGTTGAATCAGAATTTACAAAGTATATTTTCTCATTTGCAGGATTTTGGGATATGGAGATTCCATATGGCAAAAAATAGAGGAAGAATTCCGTACAAAATGGAACTATCCTAACTGTGTAGGGGCTATAGATGGAAAATATATTGTTTTTGAGAAACCTCCGAAATCAGGATCCCTCTTCCACAACTATAAAAAGGAATTTAGCATCGTTTTAGTAGCCCTAGTGGATTCAAATTACAGATTTATCTCTGTTGATGTAGGAGCTTTTGGTCGTAACAATGACGAAGGAATATTCCGTACATCACAACTTGGAAAAAAAAACTATTAGCGAAAGATTTGAATATGCCTCAGGATAAAGCGTTACCTCAAACGGATGTAATTTTACCTTATGTCATTGTTGGAGATGAAGCATTCCCTCTATTGCCTCATATGATGAGGCCGTATCCAGGAGCTCAAACAAGTAATAATGAAGCAAACAGAATTTATAATTATCGTCACTGCAGAGCTAGAAGGGTCAGCAAAAATGCCTTTGGAATTATGACCAAAAAATTTCAGATTTTTTTCAAAAAATTCAATATCTCATTGGATCATCTAGACATAATAACATTAACTTGTTCTGTATTGCACAATTTTTTGAGGAATGATTCTTGTGCTTGGGAACCTGGGGAACTCGAAGCTCAGGAGGTACCAGGTCTTGATAACCTGGTTAATATTGGTGGCAATTTTCAGCGACAGTCTTTCAATATCAGAGAACACTTTAAAGAAAATTTCATTTCCAATCAAGGAAGTGTGGCAGCTTCACAAGATCAATGCAGGAAAACAACCATGTCAAGAGTGAAGACCTAATGTGATGTAATCCAATGTTTTGCATACTATTGTATACACTATATATTCGAATTCAAATTAAAAAAGTTATGTCTTACAAGGATGTTAGAAATTTATGAAAAATAATAAATAAGTACCTAGGTGACTGAGCTCCGCTCGTTTTCCAATCTAGTATGAACGGCATATTCATTTAAATAGCCAACGTAAAAGGAGCATTTCAAAATTCTCGTTATTATTAATATTATTATTATAACTTTAATATTGTTTAGTTCTTAAATTCTCGTCAGTTTTTGATGTGTGCCAAATTTCAGATTATGCGGATGATCCGAAGTCGGTGAAAATATAATTTAAAAGTTCACATCATCATCATTACTATTATTGTGAAATCGTGTTTTTTTTTCAGAAAATACACCTATATGGATGAATGTAAAAAGCAAAACTTTACCTGAATACAATATTTGATCCAATTTGTTAGAGTCGTTTCCGAGATCCAAAAATTCACATTATCATCATTATTATTATTAATAGTAATAGCGTTTTTTTAACCAAGACTATGTACAGTGTCACCGTTAAAGTCCGCATGACATGGGACTTTTTTTTATTATTCAGTTATTGCAAATTTAGAGTTCGTGAACAGTTTTTGCTTTAAAAATAATGCAAAATGACGTTTACGATTGTTTTCCATCGATTGGCTACACCTGTCAAATTTGACATTTTTTAAAAAAAAAATTCAAAATGTTAGGTTATTTCTCAAATTTTCGAAAAATATTATATCAAAAAGTTGTTCATTTTTCGGTTTCCTACCCACCTACCAAATCTGAACCAGTTGAAAAACTTTGATTTTTTTCGAGTTTTTTTAACCTTACACTTTTTCGGATAATTTAAATTTGGTAAAATCTGAAATAACCAGTTGACATGTAATAATCCCATCTGCTGGAAGGATTTTTTCTGTTTAAAAATGTTTCTACTGGGTTATTTTCAAAAAAAATAAAAATATGCTAAAAAGATTATGTTATAGTTGATGCAAAGTGGCTCTAGTTTCGAATTATCGAATATTTTTCTAAAGCAACAGACCTAAAGTATTTTCTACTTCACTGATGTATTGTGATAAAAATAATTGAAGCAAATTTTGCTATGGAATATTGAAACTAGAGCCACTTTGCATCAAATATGATGATATTTTCTTAGCATATTTGTATTTTTTTGAAAATATCCAGTCAGAAATATTTATAAACAGAAAAAATTCTTTCAGCAGATGGGTGTATTACATCTCAACTCATTTTTTCCAGATTTCATCAAATTTAAATTGTCCGAAAAAGTGTAAGGTTAAGAAAACGCGAAAAAAATAAAAGTTGTTCAAACTGGTTCAAATTTGGTAGGTGGGTAGGAAACCGAAAAATAAACAACTTTTATATATAATATTTTTCGAATTATTGAGAAATAACCTAACATTGTGGAATTTTTTTGAAAAAATGTCAAATTTGACAGGTGTACCCAATAGATAGAAAACAATCGTAAACGTCATTTTGCATTATTTTCAAAGCACAAACTGTTCACGAACTCTAAATTTGCAATAAGTGAATAATAAAAAAAAATCCCATATGATGCGGACTTTAACGGTGACACTGTAGATGTACTTAAAAAGCAAAACCATATCTATATACAAAATATATTGGATACATAGAATAGAGAATGTATACAAGAAGAGAGATATAAGATTTTCACATACTAGAAGTTCCTGTCTTTTTTGCGATCTCACTCCAAGCGTTCTCCTTACGAATATTGTCGTGGTAGTACCTATTTTGGGGATCATACAATATGATATATTCGGGCACATCAATCAATAGTTCATCCGACATATTTGAATTTGATGCTTCGTTTGGTCTCAAACACCGTACCAGCACTGAGAGCAATCAGCACTGGCACTTCTAACATTCTCCGCAGATGCCGAGACGATCCGGCCGGTCTAAGCCGACATAACCGATTCTGTGCGCGGCGATACATTAAAACGCCCCACACACTATGCAATCTGTCGTACGACAAGTTGTACAACCCAAGTAGTTTCGACCGTCGAAACGACAATTGCATAGTGTGTGGGGCTGTCGTTCAACAAATCGAACGACTCGGTTGGATCGTATGGAAGTTTGGCGGGCTAAAAATTTGTTGTACAACCGCGTCGTATGTACGACAGATTGCATAGTGTGTGGCCCTGTCGTGACTCGTTGGAACGATTTCAAAAACACCTGAAGCTCTGTTGTGTTGCTGTTCTGTGTCATATACTTCTAAAATAGTGAAAATGGATAAGAATCATTCATTTTGGACTGAATTTATTGAATTATACCGTGAAGAAACATGTTTGTGGGATGTAAAATCAAATGACTATTCAAACAAACATAAACGGAATGCAAGCTATGATATTTTGTTGAAGAAATTAACAGAAATAAATAAAACAGCAACTGTCGACGTTTTGAAGAAAAAGATTAATAACATGCGAACGGCGTTCAGACGAGAGCTGAAAAAGGTAAGTGGAGACAATTAGAATTATAACAGAATTCTAACACTTATTTATTACTTATAATAATATGTAGTTACAATTCATGTTGTATGTTTAGGTGCAAGCTTCGAAGCGCACGGGAACAGGTGGCGACACATATGAAACAACATTATGGTACTACGATTTGCTTTTGTTCACCGCACAGTCAGAAACCGGCAGGACAGGCAGATCCACAGACGAAGTAGAAGACAATTTGGAAAACGATACGGTAAGTTAGGTATGATGTATGATATGCATACATATAATAACATACATATATGTTTATGCTATCATTCGTTCTTGAAACGGAGTTTTCCCAATGGTGTTATAGTAGTGTTTATATGCATTTCTAACGTGCTTCGCGGAAGTGCTTGCATTTTTGTTTGTATTGCTTCTAGCCAAACCTAGTAGATTACCAGTTTGTCTCCATTCTCCTGGTATAACATTAGCATTATCTGTCTCTTCGTAATCTACAGAAGTTTCTGTTATGTATCCCCTTTTGGATCTCTTTCGTAAGAAATTATGTAGTGCACAACATGCGAGAACAACAGCATCGATTCTTGCAATATCAATAGCAATAGGCTGCAGAAATACCCTAAACCGTGATGCCAAAATACCGAAAACATTTTCAACTACTCGACGTGCCCGGCAAAGCCGGTAATTGAAAATTCGTTCATCATGGGTGATTCCCTTTTGCGCATATGGCTTCATTAGATTGTCCATTAGTGGAAATGCCTCATCAGCAATAAAAACGCAAGGCACCACATCTTCTGTATTGGGAAAGTTACTGGGATTTGGTATATTCAGTTTGTTTGCTTTCAAGCGCTTATAAATCCCTGTCTTCCGCCAGATGCCTCCATCTGATACACGCCCATTGGTACCAGTATGAACATAGAGAAATTCATAATTTGCATTGACAATTGCAAATAGGACCACGCTAAAGGTGCCTTTATAATTGTAGTAAAATGATCCAGACTTTGGTGGTTTCTTGATAAGAATATGTTTCCCGTCCATAGCCCCCAGGCAATTATCGAACTGCCACATGGTTTTGAAATCATGCGCCACTTTTTGCCACTGTTCTACTGTTGACGGACACTGAAAATAAAAATAATATTATGTCTTTAAATATCAGATGTTACTTTGTATTCTTAAAATCGTGTTAAACGTGTTTAACGTCGTTGTTTTTTTTTCAGATAGATACATTTTTTGAGACGAACAATAATGTAGACACAGAAGCATATGATGAATCACCTCTAACACCGTTCTCTCCTATGAGTGACTCAGAAGTACCAGGCAATTTACACACACGTGAGCAGACTACAGCAGCAACTTCTCAGGCGTCTGCAGCAACTCCTCAGAAGTCTGCAGCAACTCCTCAGGCGTCTGCAGCAACTCCAAAGACGTCTGCATCATCATCTTCTAATAAAAGCCGTGTTCAACAAAGAAATGTTAGACAGAAGACTAATAATAATGCCACCGCACACAAGAGACAAGCGTTATTAGATTTAGCTCATACGGCTTTATCAAGAAATAGTAATGAAACTGAAGACGAATACCAGATTACCGGTAAGCGACTGGGATACCAATTAAGAGGCATCGAAGAACATCAGAGAATCATTGCTGAAAAATTGATATCTGACGTGATGTTCTATGCAAAAATGGGTAAACTTACGGAAGATAGTAGTATACAAATATATTCTCGATCTCACCACATCAACACTTTTCCGAGAAACTACACGCAAGCGCATGATTATTCACCCTACCCACGACCTCAAGGAACAACAAACGAACACAGCCTTTTGCTGTTGGACAATCCACAAATCCAAACCAGCGCGAGCACTTCAACAACTGGCGAGTTTTTCCGAACGTATCAACCGCTTTAGAATATCCTGTTACATTTTTGTGTTTTTATTTGCGAGAATGGTATATTTAAGTTTTGTTTTTATATAATAAATTTCAATACATACAAATGTGATTTTTACTTACTTTTAAATATTCTTCTTTTAAGACTTCGTAAATGGCCCAGCATGTCTCAGGAATTATTTGACCGATGGACTGAGGGGATATCGCAGTACTGAACTTAAGGTCTTCGTAAGAATTTCCAGTTGCTAAATATCTTAGCGTGACAGTTAATCTTTCTTCAGGAGTGATTGCTTCTCTCATTTGTGTATTTTGTTTCGTTATTTTGGGTCTAACTAACTCCAGTAATATGTTAAATGCATCGCTATCCATTCTCAGGTAATTTTTAATATCTGCTGGTTCACTTCGATGTAATTCTCGTAGCAAATTCATATGCGTGTATATACGTCGCTGTAAGAGCCAAGTTTTGCACCATTTACTTTTTTTCTTTTTTATTTCTTTTCCATTATCATCCAACAGAATGACCACTACTGCCGCTATAATCTTTTTGGCAATAGTCTTTGCCATGACACTGTATACGAATGGTATTGGTTTCCCAACTGCCAGTTGCAACGACTGATTGATATTCCAATCGTTCGTGTCTGTGGGCAATAACTCAACCAATTGGTTGCACAGATTGTTTGTCCAATCTGCAGTACAACTTGTCGTACGACAGATTGCATAGTGTGTGGGGCGTTTAAGTTACATGTATACAGTGCGCGTGGTCCTTTAAGCCGTTGGACAGACCACCTCTATGGATTTTTTTTGTGGGATTAAATGAGAAGCTTGGTGTACGCTAACCCCATTGACTCGCTACAAGACCTCGAGCAAGCAATTGGGAATGCCTCTGTAACAGTGAGCACTGTTATTTTAATTAATAGTGCACCCTGTACTATAAATCGGCCTTTTAAAATTTAAGGAATCGTATGTGCGTGTCTGGATTCAGTGTGAGTGTGAGATAAGAATTTATACCTACGCTCGAACCGGGGAAAAATTGTTTTTACATATAGAAAGGTCGCTTTGGGTTGATAAATTTAATGGCTTATGACATTAGATAGGGTAGTCTGAGACGTCGTGCCTAGAAACAAAATGTTAAGATTTCATAAAGGGCATTCGGTGTTAAAGAGTCTTAGGGTGAATTTGGGTTGGGTCCAACCGTGAGAGTGGCTGATGCCGCTCTCGAATGTGTAATGTCTCGTAGGCCGATGTATGTGTATAAGTGAACAAAGTAAGTGATTTAATATATATTTTTTTTACATTTTTCCATGTCTCGTAATAATAATAATTACATACTTAGTTTCGTTTTGAACTTGGGGCGTGTTTGGGCTGTTGGCGATGAATATGGGGTGTTTCACGATTTCAGTATAAGCTTCAGGCCTCATTCCACTTAGTTTCATGTGACTAATAATAATAATTGCTAACTAAAATTGGGTGTTTTGTCATTTTAAATTGACGGTAGTTATGAGGGCGAATACGAGAGAATAATAATAATAATAGTTAAAATTTGGCCATAATTTTTGTTGTAATTATAATAGTGAGTAAATTTGAAAAGTATGGCTGTTGATTCATTATCGGGAATGTTGCTGAAAGGGTAGACAAATGCATTTTTAACTGTAGAGCGATCTTTCATGTTTTGAGAGGGTGAACTATTTTTTTTAAACTACATACTTTATTTTTCTTGCGCTTATTTGCATATACGGAGTGTATGAATTCTTACAGTTGGTTTATTTTACAAATTTATACAAATTATACATTTTTATTTTTATATTTTACACATTTTCTTTTATATTTTCGTTACTATTTTCCACCATTTTTTTGCTTTGGTGAATAAAGCTGGTTGGTGGAACTTTGCTTCTTAATATTACTTACCCCTTCAACCCCTCATACAAAGTCCACGCATTTGAGAAACCGTGGCCGAACCTACAAATCTACATCTTTGCCTTCGAGGACGATGATGAACTTACGAAAAACAGTAGAGCTGTGAATTGTAAGGTTGAGCATTCTAGCTTTTGGGGAGGCTATCCCCTTAGCCTAAATCCGGGTGATCCAGAGCGGATTCAAAACTATACTCTGGGTCTGGTGGCAGCAAAAGTATTTAACATCTATACTTTAATTTAATTTCAATAAAAAAATACTTCCAAGGGTGGGCGACTGAGGAGTGGTTGTTTGCTTTGGTCAGTTTGAAACTGAATCAAAGATATCGTCGGCTAAACACCCTAGCGATTTATTACAGTGGTGGCAGCGGTGGGATGTTCTTTTTGACGGGGTACGTTGAAAAAGGGTTGTATGTTTCTTTTTGACGGGGTTCGTTGAAAAGGGCTGGAATATTATTTTTGAGGGGGTTAAACGAAGGAAGTCGAAAAAATTTTAAATTTCTTTCGGTTGAAAATTGAGGAATAAAGTGATGTTGTTTTTGAGAGTGTTAAAGAAGGAGGTCGAAAAACAAATTATTATTTGAATAATAACTTCTTACGTTGTGAACCAGAGAGCGAAACAGAAAGGTTAAAGAAAGAGGTCGGGAAAAATTAGTAAAAATTGGTTGAAAATTGAGAAATGATAAGATGCTATTTTTGAAACAGTTGAAAAGGTATTTGAGGTGTTCTTTTAGAGGAGGTTAAATAAGCAGGTCCAAATGTTTTATTAGTTTTCAAACGTGTATTGTAATGCGAGATTTTTAAATATTTTTCGTTTTATGAATAACTCCTAATGTATTCGAGTGTCTACTGGTAAAATTTTTCATATAAATGGATGAATTATGATTTTTGAAAATTATTTTGTTCAAATCAAATTAACTGAGTTAGGTAGTTAGTAAATCGATGAGTCGCGATTATAATTTCTTTTTAAGCTTCAAGAAGGTTGGTAAAGAAACTGCTTTCATATATTTTGTTAAAACAAATAAAACTGAAACTGGATTACTGAATGTTGGAAAGAATGGGCATTTTGACAGTCGAACTGAACTTTTTTGAATAAAAAGCGACTTTAATGATTTTCGTAATTCAAAGTAGATTTGTTTGTGTGGTTGAATTGGATTAATTATTAATTTCATAAATAGAAACATTTCTTGAAACGAAACCTTCAGTTGAACGTTATTTTTAAACACATAGGTACTTAATTTTTTTTCAGAATTACAGAGCGTTGAAAGTTTAAGTAAATTCAATTTACTTTTGGAATTTGACATTTATTCTAAAAAGGACTGCCTGAGATCTGAAGGTTTTGCTCGGAAAAAATATACCAATTGAATAATACAGAATAATTTTATTTATGGAAAAACTGATCGATTTGAGAACTGGATTAGGGATTTTCAGATTAGTTTCGTCGGAGATGAAGCCAAAATAAAGGTTGGTAGGTTACACGCTTTATCGCTATATTCTTTTTCTGTGCATGCGAAAAGGTCACCCTCATTACTAACCCAGGAAAATTTACTATGAAAAGTTTTTATGCAATTGATCAATTATATATACATATGAGTTGACGATGCAGTTATGAAATTGAATTTTGGACACATTGAGTGTTCGCAGGAGAAAATAATAACAGGAGTGCAACCAGGAACCAGTGAAGATGAATGGAAATATTCGCATTGAATTTCAAATTTCAGGAAGCAGTGACGACAAACCAGGACATTATAGGGGATGGAGGAATGTTTATTTTGATTTCCAAGCGACTTTGATTATGGACTGATAATGATCGACTTTTATTTTGTATGTGGAATTTTTGGCAGTAACGATGTTTTATTTTCTTTGTCGAAGGATTTTGAGTTTTGATCTTACAGGAGAAATTGACGATGCTAGTATATTGAAAATTGAGAATTTTGAGTCAGAAAATTGATATGATGGATTTGTGTGATTTTGAGGATAAAGGCTTTGTAGTTGAAAAGCTATTAGGTGGATACACATGTCGGCCCTACAAGAAGGGGGGTCAATAGAGGCTGATGGAGAATGAGCAGGAGTAGCTGGAAGTAGGTGGAGGATGAGAGTGGTCCTCACGATGAGGGGTAGATAGAAGAAGAACGTGGAGCGACTGCGGAGAATATATGGAAGAATGAGTATTTGTCGACTGTAATTCAGTGTTCGTCGGGGTGTATGCCCGGAAAGTAGTTGTTTTTCGCCGAATATGATTTTTTTTCTTTCAGTATAGAGGTGTTGGTCTACGTAGGAAGCAGACTGTAGTTTTATTACAGGGAGAGGTTCGAGGATGAACCAAAAAGTGAGAGGATTCTTGTGAGAAGAGTCGTTATCTGTTTAGAGGGAGCGAATTTTATGGCCCGAGAAATTCCATATGAGGAGGGCCGTTGTAGACCTAGACAGAAAGAGATAGAGAGAAAAGGAGCAGATTTTGTTTTGTTCAGGGATACACAAAAATGAGATTGTGAGAGGTTCAATGTGAAGAGAGCCTTTGTATGCTCAGAGAGAGAGAGAGAGAGCAGAAGGAGCAGATATGGTGTTTTGTTCCGAGCTTATAGACGAAAGAGAGAGAGTAAGAGGTTCCAGTCGAGGAGAGCCGTTATAGGCTCAGAGGGAGCAGATGAGAGACATGCGAAAAGGGTCGTTGTCTGCTTGGAGACAACGAGTTATCCGACAGAGGTCTGAGGATAGAGACCGTTAGAGAAGTGTTAGGACGGTGGTTCCTACGAGTTGATTGTGGGCGATAGTAGTGCGATTTTTACATGCGGTGTAAATGCGTTTTTTGGCGTTATAGTATGCGAATTTTAAATGTTTTTAGGCTCAGTAGTGAGGGGCCGCAGAATACTCCTACCAGGGTTAGGCACCAGCTGGTGAGTAAAAGTCTCACAACTTGGGAGCCCGTTTTTTTGCAATGTCTTCGTATGATGACTGCAGATAAACCAATGGATGGTTCATCGAAGTGCTGAATGTTATTTTTGGAATATGTGTTTTGTTTGTGATGCGAAAATGAGATGGTTATGTTGGCAGAGCATTTGAGATTTGTTGGAAAGTTTTCCGGAGCTGAAGATTTCAGTATGTTTTTTTTATTTTTTTTTTTATTTTTTTTTTCGAGATTGTTGAAAGGGTTGAAGCACCTTTAAGCTTTTCTCAAAAATATTTATAATTCTATTGGCTATCTGATAGGACCGCAGATAGGCACTAGATTAGGTATGAATGGTTTGGTAGAATGTTAGCATTTATGGAAAATTCGTTTTCCAAATCATTTTATTATTATTACTATTATTTTTTTTGAGGCACCAACGAGATGTAGTTTGGTGATGATATATATAAGTACCTATATGTGTACACAATTTTTTTTTTCATTTTTTAAATTTTTTTATTGTTAATAGTGAACTTATACATTATTTTATGCTATGAATTTTACTGAATTTTATGTATGTATTCTTATTCAGGGGTGATTGACGGCTGAATGATTATAGAGGTATTGATTTGTACTTTTTTGTAATTTTTTAATGATATTTTGCTTATTCTTAAATCTAACAATCCATTAGATTTTATATTTTCGGTAATTGGTTATGGACTTGAATTTTTATCATATGGACTAATTTTTGGATAAACAATTGAACTTCAATCGAAGTGTAATTCTAATAGTGCGCGACCTGGGTAATCAGTTTTAAGACATTTGCGCAAGTGGAATAGGCAATTGAAGCTGCGACGGAGTTGGCGAATGGAGTTGCAGTGGGGCTTTGAGTAGGTGAATCACTTGTCCGATTTGGTAACTTTCTCATGAATATGGTTGGCTGAAGTAATTTGACATATTTGAAGCAGTTGAGGAGTTGGTCCAGTCAATGACAGGGTTGCAGCTGCAGCTGAAAACGGAAGGTGTCGCTTAGAATTGGGTCCTTGTATGAGCTAAAGTTAAAGAGCTCAGAGGAGAATGATGTACGTGAGTTCACAGTCAAAAGTGAACCTAGAAAGCAGTACCTAAGTATTGATGCTGAGTTATGATGTGCAGAGGCGAGCAATGGCGCCCTGTATGAATATACGAGTTTTTGTTCAACCCGTAGTTGGTGATGTTTGCTGTACTCCAAAATGTCAATCTGTCAGCCAAATGAGTAGTTACTGTTGCAATGTTGGACAATGCCGAACCGATCAGAGCCTCGATCAACATCAGTGAAATTCGGTAGTGAAGATTGAAGTAATTTTGTTTCAACCGATGTGAACGGGTCCGTACTGAACACTGTGTGCTAGAGTTAGGTTGTAGTAGATATAAGACTTAGCGATAGACATACGAACCTCTAGAAATAAAAAGGGTCAGAACCGGACTTAGTTTTGGGGCCTGAAATAGTTTATGTGGAATTTAGTGGGCTTTACATTTTGCTTTGGTTGTTTGAATTTGACGGGATTATTTTTCATTTGATACCGGTCCAGATCGTTATTGGAAAAAGTTAAGGCAAGATGCAGCCTAGAACTTTTTTCAATGAGGAGAGTATTGTAACAGTGAGCACTGTTATTTTAATTAATAGTGCACCTTGTACTATAAATCGGTCTTTTAAAATTTAAGGAATCGTATGTGCGTGTCTGGATTCAGTGTGAGTGTGAGATAAGAATTTATACCTACGCTCGAACCGGGGAAAAATTGTTTTTACATATAGAAAGGTCGCTTTGGGTTGATAAATTTAATGGCTTATGACATTAGATAGGGTAGTCTGAGACGTCGTGCCTAGAAACAAAATGTTAAGATTTCATAAAGGGCATTCGGTGTTAAAGAGTCTTAGGGTGAATTTGGGTTGGGTCCAACCGTGAGAGTGGCTGATGCCGCTCTCGAATGTGTAATGTCTCGTAGGCCGATGTATGTGTATAAGTGAACAAAGTAAGTGATTTAATATATATTTTTTTTACATTTTTCCATGTCTCGTAATAATAATAATTACATACTTAGTTTCGTTTTGAACTTGGGGTGTGTTTGGGCTGTTGACGATGAATATGGGGTGTTTCACGATATCAGTATAAGCTTCAGGCCTCATTCCACTTAGTTTCATGTGACTAATAATAATAATTGCTAACTAAAATTGGATGTTTTGTCATTTTAAATTGACGGTAGTTATGAGGGCGAATACGAGAGAATAATAATAATAATAGTTAAAATTTGGCCATAATTTTTGTTGTAATTATAATAGTAGTGAGTTAATTTGAAAAGTATGGCTGTTGATTTATTATCGGGAATGTTGCTGAAAGGGTAGACAAATGCATTTTTAACTGTAGAGCGATCTTTCATGTTTTGAGAGGGTGAACTATTTTTTTTAAACTACATACTTTATTTTTCTTGCGCTCATTTGCATATACGGAGTGTATGAATTCTTACAGTTGGTTTATTTTACAAATTTTTACAAATTATACATTTTTATTTTTATATTTTACACATTTTCTTTTATATTTTCGTTACTATTTTCCACCATTTTTTTGCTTTGGTGAATAAAGCTGGTTGGTGGAACTTTGCTTCTTAATATTACTTACCCCTTCAACCCCTCATACAAAGTCCACGCATTTGAGAAGCCGTGGCCGAACCTACAAATCTACATCTTTGCATTCGAGGACGATGATGAACTTACGAAAAACAGTAGAGCTGTGAATTGTAAGGTTGAGCATTCTACCTTTTGGGGAGGCTATCCCCTTAGCCTAAATCCGGGTGATCCAGAGCGGATTCAAAACTATACTCTGGGTCTGGTGGCAGCAAAAGTATTTAACATCTATACTTTAATTTAATTTCAATAAAAAAATACTTCCAAGGGTGGGCGACTGAGGAGTGGTTGTTTGCTTTGGTCAGTTTGAAACTGAATCAAAGATATCGTCGGCTAAACACCCTAGCGATTTATTACACCTCTAATGTCTTTCGTGCTCAAAGGGTCATAAGTGATCGCATATACGACAACCTCATTCGTGGCTTAGATTTGTGTATTGGATAATCGTTCAACATCAACATCAGGGGTGGAACACAAAAAAATAAATTCGATAACAAAAATAGAGTTTTCTTGGAAAGCAGAAAGGCTATCGGAAAACGGCTTGGTATTACAGAGTAGCAAACTGCTTCAAAAGTGTGTCCATATTATGGTTCGATGAACCTGGAATATGTTGTTTATGGAATAAACAGATAAAGTAATCTTTCGTTTGGGATATTCTGGGGTTTCTAAAAATCCCGCGGTTCAAAAAAATTATTCATGTTTGAAAAAAAATAGTTTGTGGACGGCCGCTGAATTTTTTAAAATTATAACACAATTTAGATTTGTTTTTTATATTCTACAACAGAAATGTAAAGTGCAAACCTCCATCTTGAAATTGCGTAGTTTATTTTTCATGCAGGATGTGTATAAGCGATTATTTTCAACACTCACTGGATAAAATGTCGGAATTATGAGGGAGTTGAAAATGAGGCAGGAGTAAAACCTAATATGTTTTTGGATTGTGTAGGTGAAACCTGTCTCACTACTATTAAATCATTGCATAGTGTCTAAAAAGGGTAATGGTTCCTGCTTTGGTGCAATTATTCCGGATTAACTAAAATATCTATGATTTTTGCATCCTCCATAAACAACGCAGTAGGATTAGGTGAAGTGGTAAAAAAAAACATTTTTGGTACTTAGATACCTAGATGTTATATTTGCATGAAAATAATAAGTCATCACGACCACAATTCACTTCTATTTTTCATTATTTGATCATTTTTAGCAAAGTTATTAAACATTCAACGTCTGGTGTTCATAATTTAACCTATTATTATGTTCCTATTTTATGTCTTGATCCGCACGCCTATGGGCGACCACCTGTTCAATCGCGGGAGTCTCGTTCAACCGCCGTTTGTGAGGCAGTTAGCAACGGACTCTAGTGTTGATAGCACGTATAACCAAGTTGTCACGTAAATGACGTAAATGAATAAGTCAAACTATAACTCTAAACTTTATTTCATTCAAACTGTGTGGAAACAAGTTACCGCAACTTGTCGAATCAAAATCAACGCGGACAGTTATCCCAAAATACATCCGGCACAACCGGAACTTGCAGCGGCGGTTAAACACGAGCCTGAAATTTGATGTCGATATTCAATCACGTTCTCTGAGAAAACGGGCGAATTTTGTAAGGAATTACTAAGAATATTTTTTGAAGAAAATTGAATGATCTTTAACCTCATTCAAATAATTTTTTTATAAATGTCATCATTTTCAATATGAAAATGTTTCATTTTGGGGTTTCACCATTGGATTTTTCGTAAATATTTCTATTTCTTGTTTGACATGGTTTCAACTACTAGCAGGCCAAATTTGGTGGTTCTACAACCAATTCTTGTCTCAGAAACTGAGTGAACTAGATTAGTTCCTTTTTACTCGCATTCTCCTCATAAAATTGCCTCTAGTTCATTTTCTAAATTTTACAAAGTCCTAAAATGTCTGAAAACGAGATATGACAAATAACTTCCTAAACTCATCCAAGAATCATTTATAGAAAATATATTAATTAAACAAGAGCTAACAAATCTCAAAGTTGCTATTTTCAAGGACAGATTTACTGAATTTTGCAATTTGGAAAACGAGACTGGTATACTATATACTTTGTCTCAACAAACTGCGAAAGGAGATGCTTTTGAGATAAAATACTATGAATTAACCAATGAGGCAAAGATATTTTTGAAAAAATATGATATTAGTTCGCACATAAATATGGATCAAACGTTATAAAGATGCCGGAAATTGTATTACCTATAAGGACAATTTTGAAGATTGGCTAGAATTTAGAGACATTTTTGATAACTTGATTCACAACAACGAATTTCTTACAACAATACAAAGGTTTCTTTCTCTATTTACGGGGTACACTAGAAGGCACTTCAGGCAGCGTCAATAAAAAAATACAAATTTCAGTTATACCTCCGAGAACTATTCAGAAGCGTGGGATACGTTGTGTGAGAGGTTCAATAATACAAAAAGTTATAACATGACCATTTAGGCGCATTGATATTTTTTTAAACCTTCTAGGCGCATTGTTATTTTTTTAAACCTTCAAAAAGAGTTCAAGCGATAAATCAGAGCAAGTAGCTGACCAATGAAAATGAAATATATAATTCGACATGAAAATGAAATTGCTCACGTATCTAATAAATTTGAGTTTTGCAAAAAGTTATTTCCCGAATGTACTGAAAATAGGTATAATCAAGCCACTGTTTAAGAGTGGAGATACAAAAAACATTTTTAATTGCAGACCTTTGTCATTACTATCAAACAGTGCTAAGATTTTCGAGTAATCAAGATGCTATCGTTGATCTGACAAGTAAAATATATAGCTCGCTGGATAAAAGCAAACCATCTCATTGCATTTTCGTCGATCTTGCGAAAGCCTTCGATACCGTGTGTCATTTCTTTTTTTTTTCATACGGAATGTACCAGTCAGGCCCTGTCCCCGGAGCTCCGATACTACCGGAGGGCGCGCTTGTGTATCATTAACCCCAGCAAACACTCCCCACGTCCGTGGGGTGAGTGATTACTGGGTCCGAGAATCATGTGCCCTGAGTAAACGGAGTGAACCAAGAATAACGGCCTTCTGCATTCTTCCGGCTAGGTTTTCTGCCGCATCACGGCATGCCGGTATGATTTTCAGATTTGAGAGCAGCGTGTCCATCATTCCACCAAGGACCCCTATTATCAGAACCACCATCTTGACAGAATGGTTTGAATAAAGCCTGCGGAGTTCAAAGAGAAGATCTCGATATTTAGTCCGTTTTTCCTCCTCTTTTCGGACGATGTTCGTTTCGCCAGGAGCTGAAAACTCAATGACGAAAATCATCCTACTTTGATGGTCGAGGAGGACTACATCAGGCTTATTGTCTTGTATTTGCCTGAGGGTGAAGAATGAGTAGTTCCAATAGATTCGGCACTTCTCATTCTCCACAACGGACTCAATATTCCCCGGAGCATAAGGCAACACCGGTGCCTCGTCTATACCGTACGAGTGTCGTAGATGGTAGTACAACACTCGTAGGGCTGCGTTATGCCTGTGGATATAGGCTGAGACCGCATAAACTGAACAAGCTGACAGCAAATGCATTATGGTCTCAACTGCCCCACGACACGCTCTGCATCTAGTGTCACCTCCATACCCATCACGCGACTACGGTAGACGAGGGTATTGAAGACACAATCCTGGCAGGCCATTATGAATCCCTCGGTTTCCGACTTCAGCCCACTTGCCCTGAGGAAAGCGAATGTCAGGTTTCTGAATAAGCCAAGGTCTTCAATGTTCTTGAATAAGACCCCATACATTGGCTTATCCTTATGTAGCTGTAGGAGCCTGTCACACTCCGCAGCTTTTACGTGGGCTTTTTGCTGAACGGTTTCCAACTCGGTGATAGAGTTTGGGTTTGTCCGTTCAGTGTCGAATACGAGACCAAGTTCATCGGCTGCACGGGTTGCTGCCTTAAAAAGAAATGCTCCAATCCCTGCTCTTTCATGATCACATACCAAGCAGAGAAGGGGATCTGAACTCCTGATGACTTTACAGGCTCCATCCAGTACCATTCTGTTATGTAGACACTCCAAACTCAAAAGTCCACGGCCTCCCCGTTATCTGGGGAAGTATAACCGTGGAACAGACGATTTAGGATGCAAGCTCCTATGAAGATGCATCATTTTGCGAGATTTTACGTCAAGTTGTCGCAGCATTTCCTGTGTCAATTTCATTACTCCAAAGGAATAAAGTAGAATCGGAACGGCAAGCATATTAGTTGCAGCAACTTTGTTCTTCCCCGACAGTTCTGATGACCAGATCTGTCGGAGTTTGTGCTGATACTTGCCGCGGAGAGAGTTTTTGACAGTAGCTACCCATTGTTCCACCCCTAGGTAGGTATACGTCTCTCCGGCATCCAGATGATGTAGGATGCTTCCGTCTACGAGCTGAACATCCTCTACGTATTCCTCGCATCGTCCGTGTCATTATTATTATTATTATTATTATTATTTTTTTTTTTTTTTCGTTAGGAATTACCCAGTCAGGCCCTGTCTCCGGAGCTCCGACACTTCCGGAGGGCGCGCTGGCGTGTCATTAACCCCAGTAAACACTCCCCACGTCCATGGGGTAAGTGATTACTGGGTCCGAGAATCATGTGCCCTGAGTAGGCGGAGTGAACCAAGAATTACGGCCTTCTGCATTCGCCCGGCTAGGATTTCTGCCATGTCACGGCAAGCCGGTATGATTTTTAGGTTTGAGAGCAGTGTGTCCATCATTCCACCAAGGACCCCTATTATCAGAACCACCATCTTGACAGAATGGTTTGGGAAAAGCCTGCGGAGTTCAAAGAGAAGATCTCGATATTTAGTCCGTTTTTCCTCCTCTTTTCGGACGATGTTCGTTTCGCCAGGAGCTGAAAACTCAATGACGAAAATCGTCCTACTTTGATGGTCGAGGAGTACTACATCAGGCTTATTGGCTTGTATTTGCCTGAGGGTGGGGAATGAATAGTTCCAATAGATTCGGCACTTCTCATTCACCACCACGGACTCAATATCCCCCGGAGCATAAGGCAACACTGGTGTCTCGTCTACACCGTACGAGTGTCGTAGATGGTAGTACAACACTCGTAGGGCCGCGTTATGTCTGTGGATATAGGCTGAGACCGCATAAGCTGGACAAGCTGACAGCAAATGCATTATGGTCTCAGCTGCCCCACGACACGCATCTAGTGTCAGGGACCTCTATACCCATCACGCGACTGCGGTAGACGAGAGTGTTGAAGACACCATCCTGGCAGGCCATTATGAATCCCTCGCTCTCCGACTTCAGCCCACTTGACCTGAGAAACGAGAAGGTCAGGTCTCTGGATAAGCCTAGGTCTTCAATGTTCTTGAAGAAGACCCCATGCATCGGCTTATCCTTATGTAGCTGCAGGAGCCTCTCACACTCCGCAGCTTTTACGTGGGCTTTTTGCTGAACGGGTTCCAACTCGGTGATAGAGTTTGGGTTTGTCCGTTCAGTGTCGAATACGAGATCGAGTTCATCGGCTGCACGGGTTGCTGCCTTGAAAAGAAATGCTCCAATCCCTGCCTTTTCATGATCACATACCAAGCAGAGAAGGGGATCTGAACTCCTGATGACTTTACAGGCTCCATCCAGTACCATTCTGTTATGTAGACACTCCAAACTCAAAAGTCCACGGCCTCCCCGTTGTCTGGGGAAGTATAACCGTGGAACAGACGATTTAGGATGCAAGCTTCTATGAAGATGCATCATTTTGCGAGTTTTTACGTCGAGTTGTCGCAGCTCTTCCTGAGTCCATTTCATTACTCCAAAGGAGTAAAGTAGAATCGGAACGGCAAGCATATTAGTTGCAGCAACTTTGTTCTTCCCCGACAGTTCTGAAGACCAGATCTGTCGGAGTTTGTGCTGATACTTGCCGCGGAGAGAGCTTTTGACAGTAGCTACCTCTTGGGTGTGGCGTTGTTCCACCCCTAGGTAGGTATACGTCTCTCCGGCATCCAGATGGTGTAGGATGCTTCCGTCTACGAGCTGAACGTCCTCTCCGTATTCCTCGCATCCTCTTTTGAGATGAACCGTGGCACATTTGTCTATCCCAAACTCCATTCCGACTGCATGCGTGTACTCTTGCACCACCCTTAAGGACTGGTGAAGGTCCTTTTCTCCGGAGGCATAAAGTTTAAGGTCATCCATGTAAAACAGATGGGTGACCTTATACCTCCGGTTGCTGGGGGTGCCGCAGTTGTATCCGCGGGTTTTCCGTAGTGCAACGGACAATGGCAGTAGTGAGATGCAGAAGAGAAGAGGGCTGAGGGAGTCTCCTTGAAACACGCCTCTTCTAAAGATAACCTGCTCTGTTTGGACTCTGACTTGACCAGATGTTATGGTAAATCGAGTCCTCCAGAGCGGCATCAGCTGTTCAATGCATCTCACTATTTGATCGGGTACCGCAAGGCATCTGAGCAAATGCATGATGAGTTCATGCGATGTTGTATCAAATGCCTTGCGATAATCGATCCAGGCCATTGAAAGGTTACGCTTATACTGCACGGAGTCCTGCGTGATGCATCTGTCGATCAGCAGGTTCTCCTTGCAGCCAGCGACCCCCTTTTTTGACCCTCTTTGCTCATATATCCGTTCATACACCGGCTCAACTGCGGAGAGTATTATTTTTTTTTTTCCGTTAGGAATTACCCAGTCAGGCCCTGTCTCCGGAGCTCCGACACTTCCGGAGGGCGCGCTGGCGTGTCATTAACCCCAGTAAACACTCCCCACGTCCATGGGGTAAGTGATTACTGGGTCCGAGAATCATGTGCCCTGAGTAGGCGGAGTGAACCAAGAATTACGGCCTTCTGCATTCGCCCGGCTAGGATTTCTGCCATGTCACGGCAAGCCGGTATGATTTTTAGGTTTGAGAGCAGTGTGTCCATCATTCCACCAAGGACCCCTATTATCAGAACCACCATCTTGACAGAATGGTTTGGGTAAAGCCTGCGGAGTTCAAAGAGAAGATCTCGATATTTAGTCCGTTTTTCCTCCTCTTTTCGGACGATGTTCGTTTCGCCAGGAGCTGAAAACTCAATGACGAAAATCGTCCTACTTTGATGGTCGAGGAGTACTACATCAGGCTTATTGGCTTGTATTTGCCTGAGGGTGGGGAATGAGTAGTTCCAATAGATTCGGCACTTCTCATTCACCACCACGGACTCAATATCCCCCGGAGCATAAGGCAACACTGGTGTCTCGTCTACACCGTACGAGTGTCGTAGATGGTAGTACAACACTCGTAGGGCCGCGTTATGTCTGTGGATATAGGCTGAGACCGCATAAGCTGGACAAGCTGACAGCAAATGCATTATGGTCTCAGCTGCCCCACGACACGCTCTGCATCTAGTGTCAGGGACCTCTATACCCATCACACGACTGCGGTAGACGAGAGTGTTGAAGACACCATCCTGGCAGGCCATTATGAATCCCTCGGTCTCCGACTTCAGCCCACTTGACCTGAGAAACGAGAAGGTCAGGTCTCTGGATAAGCCTAGGTCTTCAATGTTCTTGAAGAAGACCCCATGCATCGGCTTATCCTTATGTAGCTGCAGGAGCCTCTCACACTCCGCAGCTTTTACGTGGGCTCTTTGCTGAACGGGTTCCAACTCGGTGATAGAGTTTGGGTTTGTCCGTTCAGTGTCGAATACGAGATCGAGTTCATCGGCTGCACGGGTTGCTGCCTTGAAAAGAAATGCTCCAATCCCTGCCTTTTCATGATCACATACCAAGCAGAGAAGGGGATCTGAACTCCTGATGACTTTACAGGCTCCATCCAGTACCATTCTGTTATGTAGACACTCCAAACTCAAAAGTCCACGGCCTCCCCGTTGTCTGGGGAAGTATAACCGTGGAACAGACGATTTAGGATGCAAGCTTCTATGAAGATGCATCATTTTGCGAGTTTTTACGTCGAGTTGTCGCAGCTCTTCCTGAGTCCATTTCATTACTCCAAAGGAGTAAAGTAGAATCGGAACGGCAAGCATATTAGTTGCAGCAACTTTGTTCTTCCCCGACAGTTCTGAAGACCAGATCTGTCGGAGTTTGTGCTGATACTTGCCGCGGAGAGAGCTTTTGACAGTAGCTACCTCTTGGGTGTGGCGTTGTTCCACCCCTAGGTAGGTATACGTCTCTCCGGCATCCAGATGGTGTAGGATGCTTCCGTCTACGAGCTGAACGTCCTCTCCGTATTCCTCGCATCGTCCTCTTTTGAGATGAACCGTGGCACATTTGTCTATCCCAAACTCCATTCCGACTGCATGCGTGTACTCTTGCACCACCCTTAAGGACTGGTGAAGGTCCTTTTCTCCGGAGGCATAAAGTTTAAGGTCATCCATGTAAAACAGATGGGTGACCTTATGCCTCCGGTTGCTGGGGGTGCCGCAGTTGTATCCGCGGGTTTTCCGTAGTGCAACGGACAATGGCAGTAGTGAGATGCAGAAGAGAAGAGGGCTGAGGGAGTCTCCTTGAAACACGCCTCTTCTTATTATCATTATTATTATTATTATTATTATTATTATTGTTACCTAACAAATCGGGAACAATTAACAAATATATGAGATATTACCAGTACCATCAGAACAATAAAATATGGTGTCCCGTAGGGTACCGTTTTGGGTCCCATTATATTTCTTATTTATAGTGATGATTTATTCGACATACAAATATCTGGAAATATACTAAGCTATGCAGATGATACAGCAATACTTTTTGAAGCTGACTCTTGGGATAATTTGAAACTAAGACGACTTTCATAAAATGAAACAGTGGTTTGATTATAAACTTTTGACAGTTAACTTTACAAAAACCTTTTATCTCCCATAAGGGGAAACAAATTAGTAGTTGATGGAAGAGTTCACAGCAGACCAAATTCTCCAAATTGAAAGACGGGAAGAATCGCCAGAAGAAACAGAGAAAAAGTGTTCCGACAACACCTACCCAGCCACTTATTCTCGAGTATTCTGAAAAGAACGTTGCAACACTACAAGAGTTTATCAAAACACTTGCAACTCCCAAAGCGAATGGATCATCTGGTGCAATTGTGAAAAACAAAATAATTAACAAAAACGTCGACAAAGTGAGAACTAGTTCTACCAACGAAAGAAAAAACTGATTCTTTTTCACAAACTTTGATAAACTACAACCAAATCATAACCATAAGTCTTTATGTAGGTAACCATGGACCCTTTTATATGATATTTTTCAAATGACCCACTTGAAACCATTACAGTAGATGATCTGTCAAGTTTGCTAAATACTTACAAATTCGGTGCAAATGAATTATCTTTATTCCACAATAACATCTGTAGCATTCATAAACATTTTGACGAATTCCAGGCCTTCATTTCCGATTCAAATTTCACTTGTATGATTCTCGCAGAAACTTGGGAAATCAAAGATACCAACTTGCTCCACTTCCAAAATTATGATATAATCGAAAATAATGAATCCAGAAATAACCAAAATGACGGTATTATAATCTACATAAAGGATAATCTAATTCATGAACAGAAAAAATTCAAAATTGGGGAATCAAATGGTATTTTAGTTGAAATAAATTGCAATAGTGAAAAAATAGCTTCAATTGTAGTATACAGGTAACCTTCGAGTAATGTACAGAACTTCAATGAAAACTTAGAAGTGTATATGGAAAATTTCAGAGAATACTCTTTCGACAGAATATAATTCGTTGGTGACATCAATATAAATATAAAAGCGGTATCTGATGAAACATCTGAAGATTATTCGAATATTATGTCAGAAAAGGGTTTCGTATCACTCATAAATGAATTCACAAGAGTGACTTCCACATCGGCCACCTGTATAGACCATATCTTCTATAAATCAAAGAAAGAGGTTTACACTGATGTTTTACCCCACATATCATACGGTCGAACATAACTGATCACTATGCCATTGCTGCTGCTTTCAAAATGAACAATCTTGTATCAAGAAAGGAGGTAGATCATACAGTGAGAGAAAATACTAATATACAACATCCGAGATGTTTACTGAAAAATTACACCTGGAACGCAGTTCTTCATTGCAATGACGTCCTCAATGCAACGGACATTTTTAATGAATCGTTGAATAAGTTCATTAAGCGCTCTACTACTATTTCAAAGTATAATAACAAACGTAAGAAAAAACCCTGGATAACCACTGGAATAATAACATATATCAAACAACGGGATAAACTTAAACAAACAACGGGATAAACTTAAACAAACAACTCTGAAAGCCCCAGGTGATCTAATAATTGAAAATACCTATACTCAATATGGAAATAAATTAAACACTGTGATAAGGAAAACGAAAATTGAATATTACAAACACAAAATTGAGAACACCAAATCTTCAAAAAAGTTATGGGATGTTGTAAACGAAATTACAGGTAAGAAGCTAAGGAAAGAAAATATAAAAAAACGTATATCCGTGAAAGGGGGAAGTCTTACAAAAAATTAACAAATTGCAGAAGAATTCAATGATCATTTCGCGAGTATTGGAGAGAGACTAGCAGCAAAAATTAAAAATTCAACAAAAATAACTGTAAAAAGAAAAACCATTATCTCTTCAATGTATCTTGAACCTACCGATACAAAAGAAATTGAAAATATTGTACTGAGTCTAAAAGACACAAAAGTATGTGGGCCTGATTAGATTACAAATGAAACTCTCAAATCCATTGTTCGATATACAGGGTGGGGCAATAGTGCGTCAGAGTCTGATTGCTCGAGTTCTATGGTAGCCAGGCAGATAATACAAAAACCAGTGTAAACTTACATCATTGTCTACATCCAGAAATTGTCTTATATACTGGGTAAAACAAGGAAAATATAAAGGGTCAAGTGCATTTTTTTAAATGGAATGCCACGTAATCCATTTTTTGAAGCATTTTAGTGGTCTCCATAGAACCCTCCAATATCATTTACTATCTCCGAACCACTTGAAAGATATTTTTTTTTGTTAAAATAATTATATCTACAGAAGCTTACCAAAAAAATCACTGTTCTCAAGATAATGGAATGCAGGAGGATATGATTATAATGCTATTCGTCAGACAGATGAGTGATATTTTTGAATCATTATCATTTCCAAAAATCATACAAGGTGGCTGAAAATGATTTTTCAATTTGGAAGTTTATATTTTAATTTTCTCGAGTTTTTCAAATGGAACACTCCGTATATTTTTCGACCATGTGATGTAGTATTGGGATGTGTTTTTTGTATGTACACCCCTGAGGCTATTCCTAGCCGTTTTCGAGTTATTCACTTGGACAACTTTCAGTATCTCATTTTTACTGACACCTCTTATAAACGTTAAGGAAACACATTAGTTCAATTATTTTAACGAATTCCAACTTCTTTTATTTACACTTGATTGAAACATTGAAACAAAAACATGAAAGAACGAAATGAACAAATTATAATAAGTGCTCCACATGTTGCCCATTTTGGTTAACACACATTTCTACCAGCATACGGAATGAGTTTTCCACCGCTCTCAACACTGCAGGTGATATACTCCTGAATACATCTATTATTCTTTCCTACATATTTTCTATACTTGTTGTTCTATACGAGCCGCCGCAACAAACGCGTGAAAAAATAGAGGGTGAGTCACCAACTAAAACGGCCCATACACGATCCAATCTATCGTACAACCAGTTGTACAATTTTAGTTGATGAGACCGTTGAAACGATAATTGCAACGTTAGTGGCGTTGTAGTCCAACCTGCAGTACGACCGCGTCGAATCGTACGGAAGTTTGACATGCACAAAAATCTGTTGTACAACTGAGTGCTGCGTACGACAAGTTTGAATGTGTAGGTGCATTCATTTCAATTGAATGTTCGATTTCAGTTTGAAGATTGCGATCATGGAAAATGGATCATGGATTTTGGGAAGAATTTATTGACATACCATGAACATCCTTGTTTGTGGGAAGTGAAATCAAAAGATTATGCTAACAAACATAAACGAAATGCTGCCTGCTTACGGGATCCTTTTGGAAAAATATAAACAAATTAACACAAACGCAACTGTGGAAGTTTTAAAAAAGAAAATTAATAATATGAGAATAGCATTCAGAAGGGAACTGAAGAAGGTAAGACAATGAAAAACTCAAAACATTGAGAATATAGTCAAGACGCACATTGTACTTTGATTGTAAAGTCTTAATTTCAGGAACAAGAGTCAAAAAGCACAGGTTCGGGAGGCGACATATATGAACCAAGCCTATGGTATTACAATTTACTGAATCTGGACGAACTGGTAAATCTACAGATGAAGAAGAGGGCGCAATTTACAATAAAACAGTAAGTAATGTATCGCTTTAATGCATAAAATCATGCGTATTTTTATGAATATGCACTTATTTTATGTTATCATTTTGTCTTGAAATGGAACTCTGCCAGTGGTATTATAGTAATTTTTAAAGGAATCTCTTATCGTTTTTGCCGACGCTGCTGCATTTTTCGAATGTGCTGTTCCCAGATTTAAGAGTTGGTCAGTTTGCCTCCATTCGCCCTGAACAATTACACCAGCACTGGTATCTTCCCGATCCAAAAGGGTTTCTGTTAAATAATTCCTTGCTGTCCTTTTCCGTAAGAAATTATGAAGTGCGCAACACGCAAGAATGATGCCATCAATTTTGTCAACAGTAATGGCAATGGGTTGTGAAAATATTCTAAATCGTGCTGCTAAGATGCCAAACACATTTTCAACTACTCGGCGAGCCCTACAAAGTCGGTAATTGAAAATGCGTTCCTCATAAGTTATTCGTCTTTGTGAATAGGGTTTTAGTAAATTTGTCATTAGCGGAAATGCCTCGTCACCAATAAAGACATAAGGCAATGCATCACCTGTATTATTAAGTGGGGCTGGGTTGGGTATATTCAGTGTATTTGCCAACAAACGCTTATAGATTCCCGTTTCTTTCCATATTCCTCCATCCGATACACGTCCGTTGGTGCCAGTATGAACATATACAAATTCATAATTTGCATTAACTATTGCAAATAATACGACACTAAATGTGCCTTTGTAATTGTAATAGTATGATCCAGTCTTAGGAGGTTTTTTAATGAGGACATGTTTTCCGTCTACTGCCCCTAAACAGTTTTCAAAATTCCACATATTTTTGAAGTCATCTGCAACTTGCTGCCACTCGTTTGCACAAGAGGGAACCTAAAACAAACAAACAACTTACAATTTTGGAGTTACTGTTTAACGCACTAACAAGTCTTAAATGTTTCGATTTATTTTTATACAAGGTATACTCTAAACTGTGTATTGGAAAGCCATATTAGATATTTTTTTACTTATTCCTGTGAGTGAAGACTATGCGAATGTAATTTATTTTTCCCTAACGATACCCAAAAGTTGGGAAGAATTGACTAATTCAAGTTCGAGCCATTAATTAATTGCTATAGCCATCCAATGTTTATAAGAAGTTCATAACTTACCAATAAAGAAAAGCATCGAAAAAGTGTTCTCATATTGTTTTTTTTTTCTAGCAGGACAATATGGAGGAATGTGAATATGAAGAAACAGAAGCTACACTGTCGCCCATAAGTTACACGACTCATGTAAGGGAGTTGGTCACTCCACTGGACTCGGAGGAAAATACACCAGAAACACAAACAAGTACATATGACAATACTCAAAGACTACCAACCCCGTCAACAAGTAGATCTCAATCTCGTGCTTCTAGTGATATTCGCATAACACAAACACCTTCGACAAATAGATCGCCATCTCGTACTTCTCACGATGCCCGAAAGAAAAAAAAAATTGATCCAGTCGAACAGAGGAAATTGAATTTATTGAATTTAGCGGAACATGCCTTGACTACTGATGATGAAGAATATATGATTGCCGGAAAAAGAATCGGTTATCAGCTGAAGGGCATAGCTGAGAATCAGAGAATAATTGCAGACAAATTGATATCTGATGTTATTTATTTCGCCAAGATAGGCAAACTTACAGAACATGCAACTGTAAACTGTACAGCTTTTGCTAACAGTGCATATGATTCTTCGACATTACAGCCCACAACCTCTCAGTTTCAAACATTGGGCCATCCTCCACTAATTAGCCGTCAATCACGAAGCTACATAGACTTGCAACCACCATCTACAATGACGCAAGATTATCCTGTTTCACAAGTAGAGTCTATGAACAGTTCTAATATGCAAGGTGACAACCAGAATGTCAGATACTTTTTAAGTCACTATGACGATGAGCAACAAGAGTGAACTAATTTTTGTATCTTTTCTGTTTAAACTAAAAACACTGTCGTTGTTCTCGGTCATATGAAAGAAATTTCTTTTTAATTTGTCTCTTATAATAGTTTATGTTTAGTAGTTTCGTTTACATAGGAATAAATTTTGAACATTTAAACTTCGTCATAACTCACCTTTAAATATTCTCCTTTTAAAGCCTCGTAAATGGCCCAACATGTTTCAGGTACTACTCTACCAATGCACTGCGCTGATATTGCGGAAGTAAATTTCAGGTCTTCGTAGGAAGAACCTGTCGCTAGATATCTTAGCGTTACGCTTAATCTTTCCTCAACGCTAACTGGATCCCGCATAATTGTGGTTTGTTTACTAATTTTGGGTCGAACTAACTTTACTAGTAATTTAAACGTATTGTCGTCCATTCTTAAGTAATTTCGGAAGTCTGCAGGTTCATGAACCCGTAAGTATTTTATTAATTTCATATGGGAAAACAAGTATGTTTCATTAACCAATCCTTGCACCATTTGGTTCTTTTTTTCTTTTTCTTTGCTTTTTCATCCAGTAGAATAACAAGTGACGCTGCTATCTTCTTTTTTGATATCATAGGCGCCATCACGAAAACTGAACTGAACACCAATGTGTTGTACTACAGATCATCAACTAATCTACACGTGTGTGGACAACACTGTTTCCAACTTGTCGTTCCAATTGTCTCTGCAATTTGTCGTGCAACTTGTTCTACGATATATTGCATCGTGTATGGCCCGCTTAACATGGTATGTGGGGATGTGCTCACCAAGTTGAACAGGTCCAGAAGCCCTCCGGTAACCTCCCGAAAAATGGAAAGTGTTGCGAACGCCGGAGAGGCTAAAGTAGGCACACGAAGATCTTCTCTTATCGTGGCCTGAAGCCATCCAGATAAGGAGGCAGATATGGACATCTGGGGCGACACTCCCCAGGATAGCATGCCTTCAGAAGCCACCTAGTCTGAAGACACTGACCACCAGGAGGCATCGGCGAAAGTCACTTCGAGCACGCCGATCCACTCTTTGGAAGGCGAAGCCTGGCCAAGTGCGAGCCCCATCATAGGCGAGAACCAACCCTCCCCCCACCTTCAAGGACCGGAGGAAATCGTCCAACCCTCCCCCTACCAAGCAGAAGGCACCCCAAGCGATTCTGACTCAAACTCACGAGAAAAATTCGCTAAGTCCAGCGGAAGAATTCCCAGCACAAAACCAGCTTTCGCGACAGTTTCCAAAACTGTCAGAACGTCGAGGCACCGGAATTCATTCGCCACACTTTCAGCGACACTAGCTCCTGAGAATCCAGCCAGCCAACACCAAGCAACTCAAGTCAATTGGAAAGGGTGCCGAACAGCACCAACCAGAATCAAGACTCCGTAAGATCTCCTACAAGTATATCGGAAAGGTGCAAGAACGATGTTCAAAACACTTCTCGATATACAGGTGCAATTCCCGAAATAGTGGAAAGCGGCAAAAAAGCCATTCGACACCCTTTCCAATCCATTCACGGTACTTTCCAAAGTACTTCGGATGACGAAGAAGCCATCTCCAACTTGCAGAGGAGAATGTAACACATTCATAGAGAAGCCGAGAGAGCCGGATCCGTTCACGACACTTCCCAATCCACTTGGGAAAATTGGAGTTCGGCATATGACGATAAACATCTGCTGGGTAAGCTACCGAGCATTGGAAAGTGTAGCGAAGGTGGATCGAGCAGCTTTCCATACAGTTTCCATTTTTGAAGTAGTGAGCCCCCACGTCGAGCAGTTGTGCAGAGGAGCGTTCTAGCCCGCGCCAACACCCACACAGACGCAGCCGGACCCAATACAAGTGAGTGCACTCGTTCACCATGAAAATAATTTGTTCCACCGAGAGGAGCCTACCCCCTTATATAGGTGCAACCGTTTCTGACCCGTTTCCGAACGCGGATAGGAACAAATTGTATGAATAGGAAACGTCCCAAAAAGAACTTGGACACAAAAGACTGCTCCTCAATTTCCACTCCTTACAATTGGAAAGTGTTGTGAAGCAAAACTTTCAACACTTTCGGAAAGTGTTGAGAACCGGATAATGGAAACTGATGAGAACGTAATCGAAAGTGCCGTGAATGGTAAGAAAATTCAACTATTTTGGAAAGTGAGTTGAACAAAATCGAAAGTGTGGCGAACGTCGGGACGGAAAGTGTGTCGAACCGAAAAATGGAAACTGTCGCGAATAAAATGGAAAGTATGGCGAAAGCCTCCGACATTGAAAGCGCACAGAAATCCGCTCCCCCGCAACTGGTAGGATTCCAGAGGGCAATCCTACGGATGAAATCGAAAAAGGAGGAAGAAGCCGCCAGGAAGCGGGCAGAGCAAGAGGAAGCGGCGAAAAAAACGCTTACTCGAAGAGAAAGATAGGAAAGCAAAGCTGGAAACTCAACTTGCCGAAAACAAAAGACTGTTGGAGTCAAGAGCGAGAGTATCGCCACGCAAGGCACCGCACTCGAGCTCAGACTCCAAGAGCTCTGAATCAGAAGTGGAGCGCCATCGGCTCCAAAAGCGAAGGATGTCCCGCGATGAATCGCCGCTCAACTCGATTGAAACGGTCGAGAAGCGCATCCGGGACATCCAAAATATCATTAAATCGAATGTGGGGGAGAAAATCGCTGCCTACAGGAGGACTGAACTGCAACAACCATCTGCACTGAGCGAGCTTCCAGAGAAAGTCGTAAGGGAGGCCATGGAATCCCAAATCGAGAAATTCTATACCAGGAAATACGAAGAAACTTACTATGACGAGGTCCAGAAACTTCAGCACACGCGGCGGATGCTACGGTCGCCTAACAGGGTTCAGGGGCGATTGAACCTGGACCGATCACTCACGGTCCAGCTGAAATCTGAGCTCGAGGGTGACTTCAATTTGAAGCACACCGGGAAAGAGACTCAGGTTTTTAATGAGAACGAGGGTGATCGGTCCAAGACATCCTGAAGTCCACGGGTATAGAGTTCCATACCTATACCCTGCCAAAAGACAGAACGCATGCGTTTGTCTTGAGGGGTCTCGACTCGGACGTAAGTCAGCAAGACTTGATAGACGAAATGCTCGACAAGTACGGAATCCGAGTCGAGAAAATGATGAAAATGAGCACGCGGCATAGACCGCTACCGCTCATTACCACCTCTCGCACTGTGACAGTTGCAAAAATCTGTTCGGGTCCTCCAGCATATTCGCATATCCTGGGAGGCTCGACAAAACGAGCGTGCTATTGTACAGTGTCGCAGGTGCCAACGATGGGGGCACGCGACATCAAACTGCCAGCGTGAGACACGCTGCTTTAAATGTGCGGAAAACCATCCGACGAGACAGTGCAAACTGGCCCGCAAATCTCAAGCAGTGTGTGTCAACTGCCAGGGCCCCCATACGGCAAGTAGCGTAGACTGCCCAGTCTATAAGCAGAGGATTCAGTTCCTCGAGGAGAGGGCCGAGAAGGTCAAAAAGCTTGCACCTGTTAGGTACGTGGCGGCCCCGCCGTCGCAAGTCAACGCTTGGCTCAAGAGGTCCCAGGAGCAGAGCGCTCCCCCGTCAAAACCAGAAGAGGTCGGGAGAAGAATCCAGCAAGCTGCCGGACTTCCTTCTATACCGTACACGCCGCCAACGCAGGCACCGGTGCACAGGCACGTCCATCAAGAGACAGCAGGGCAACAAAACATGGGTGAGCTAGTAAATAAGATACAGCAGGTTGGTACTATGCTGTACATTGGTGAACTGTGCCGTGCCATGGATGATTTGATCGTCCGGCTGGCACAGGCCAAATCACCATTGGAAAAGGCGATGGCTGCCCTAGAAGTCCTGGGAGACAGCCAACGATATAATTTTTGAGCCTTGTTTGAAGGCATGCATACTTGCATACGTATGACTTTCCTATGTGCGAGAGAACGAAGACGGCTATATACGCGGATGATACCGCGATATATGCCCAATCGTTCTCAAGCATCGCAGCTGTTAGGCAGGTCCTATCTCGGTTGGACAGGGAAATCATACCGTATCTCGAGGAGATCAAAATTGTGGTAAACCCGGCTAAGTCCGAGGCAATCAATTTTTTGAAGTTTAAATTTTCTAAGGTTCTTCAGAAATTGAAGGTCAAGGACAAAGCCTTGGATGTCCGGACCAATGTGCGATACCTGGGGGTACAGCTTGACAAGCGTACAACATGGCACAAGCATATAAACTTGGCTATACAGAGGGCCGCGGCTGCGGTTAAACGCACCTAGAGGATCACATATGACGCATGAGGTCAAGATGATGGTCTACAAGCAAATCATCCGGCCGGAGATGTTGTATGCTTGCCCAGCATTCTACGGCCTGCCCAAGACTCCTTTTATGACGTTGGACAGGATGCAGAACAAAGTACTTTGTATCATCACCAAGAGTGATCGATACATTCGTCTGGATGCGCTGCGCGCTCTTGCTGTCAGGTTCCACCTCTCCAAGAGTCCGCTAACCAGAGACCTTACTAGGCTCAGAGTTCATGATAATCAGCCCCGCAAACACAGTGGGCTGATCTATCAATCGTTGGCCATCTTCCAGGAAAGATGGGTGGAACCGGTTCCATAGGGAACCAAGTCGCCGGTCAGATCTAGGCGCCATTACTTCAACCCGGTTTTTTGCAACAGTCTTTTCCGGGACAGCACGGTAACAACCACCTCCGACAAACTACACTAGACGATTCTCTACATTGAATACAATCGCTACAACATGCATAAGCGTTGCAGGAAGCATGTATCTTATTTATTACCACCTCCATGGATTGGAATGCTCGACCCACCGCTAACACCAGCGGGGGTGGATACCAGCGCCCCTTGTCGGGACCCTGTCTACCCCTTGGCACAAGCGGTCCCCCTCTCTCTGGCCAGCAATATCCAGAGGGGGAGGGAGGCGGCTCTCCGTGCGTCCTCCCGAACCTCTCCTCTCCTGAGTCCTCCGGGCGAAGATTGATCTGCAGTGTGCGGGAGTTATGAACATGTCATTCCTGGTGTAGAATTGAAAGATTTACTATGTAAAATAAACCTTATTTATTTATTTATTTATTCTCGACTAGGAGTCGCTAGGTCTCTGGTTCAAACCACGATGAGAGCACACTTTTTTTATTTATTTTTTTTGTTTCCACTTTAAACACATTTATTGATGACAATTTTAATAAGTGTTTTACATATCAATATGACTGACTTGATTCATCTGGTCCATAAGGTAGAAACTGCCCATAGACAAGCTCCTTGAGAACTTTTTTGGGACATTCCCATATGACTGAGTAAATCTGTGTAGTCTAATATCTACTTTTGTCCGTTTGTTTTTATTGATTAATTACTACCTCCTAGACTTTTAAATAGATGTAGATTAAGTGATCTTAAACATTTCTTACCCAGAATTTTATTTTTATACTTCTGTTTTTTTAACCTTATATTTTTTTCTAGTAACGATATCTGTATTCGTATTTCAATTTATCACATATAGGCCATATAAAGCATCTAATGCTTCCATGGTCGTTACCAAGATCAATATACCCAATCAAAAACACAATCACAAACAAGCATTTTTTGCTTCTGTGATGATTCGCTTATTCACTGAATCAAAGTACTTATACCTATGTTTTGTACTGTAGGTTATTATTAATATTATTATTATTATTCACCTCCTATACTAACCATTTGCCAAATTTTGGCCCACTGAAATTGGGAGCAATAGAAATCTCTGAAGCAAGATCTGTCAAATACTGATAATGATTGACAGTCACCTAATATAATAATAAAATTAGGGGACTGCTACCACGTTTCAAAAATGTTATACAAAAACATGGAAAAGAACAAAAACATCGTATTTCAGTAGAAATGAAAATAATAAATATCATAATCCTAAAGCCTAAAAAACAATTGGCCAAAAGACGTACACTTACCTGATTCCAAGGTTAAACAATATTCTTCTACCAGAAGAAATTAAAATGTGCAGAAACATTGAAGATGATCTAATTTATATCCTAGTGAATTTATGAATAAGCATACTTATTTGTGACATTTGAATTTTTATTTTCTGGCCTAGTTATTTTTATACAGTGCGGCTTTACATAGTCCCCCCTGTTAACTTTTGAACGGTTTGAGGTACCAGTGGAACGGTTCTATTTTTTGAAATATAACACGTTGTGATTGCTCGATAGATGGCGCAGGGAGGCACAAAACTAAAAAAATTTAAATGGCATGGGGAGTCATGTTCACATCTTTGAAAAGATAATTCAGTTCTCTTTTCAACCATCAAAATTTTTTAGATTATCGTCAATACGTTTTTTTACAATATCAGAATAACTGCGGATCTGGCGGTCCGAATCCCTTTTCTTACCTTAGCACGATACTGTTAAATGGTTTGATGTGAAATAACGGCACATAATTTTTTTTTTTTTTTTTGATGGAACGGAATTCTTAAAATATTTAGATGGTTGGAAAGAGAATTGAATTACCTAATCAACGATGTGACACATGACCCCCCATGCCATTTAATTTTTTTTTGTTGATGTGCGCCCCGCGCCATCTTTCGAGAAATCACAATGTGTTTTATTTCAAATAGTGAAATCGGTGAAACCCTCCAAACGGTTTTTTTCAAGTCTGTACGTCAAATCGTTCAAAAGTTAACAGGGCGGGGGGGCTATTAAAAGCCGCACTGTAGATATACTAACTTTTGTAATATTTTAATGTTTGATTGTGTTGAATATTTTGTGTATTTATTTTAAAATTTAAATTAAGTTGTAGTTGTTATATTACACACAAGTATGTTGTATTAGCTTGCAACATACTTCTGTGATTACTTCTATGTTCATTTACTTGTTTCTTATGATATGTGATGTGATTTATATCTACAGTGTGTCCCGCTTTTCATGAATACATCCTAATATCTCAGTTATTAATGATGCGATTTTCTTGATATTTTGGTGGTGATCATATGTTAGGTAATTTAAGTATTTTGACATAGTGAACATTTTCATCGACCATTGGCGTGCGGTATTGGGGGGCGAAAAAAAATTGTTTTTTGGGAAAAGGATATTAGGGCTCATTTTAAATCACTAATTTTATCAGAATTGGAATCAGCATCTCCAAAAACCCCACAATTCATATTTTCAAAATCTCAAGAGCTGATTTGAGCAGAATGAATACACCCGAATATCTGTTATTATTATAAATGCGAATTTGTTGAGATTTTGATGGTGATTTATGTTAGAAAAATGAAGTATTTGGCATAGTGATCATATTCATTCACCATTGGCGTGCAAAGTTGAGGGAAGAAAAAATGCATTTTTTTGAGAAAAGGATATTAAGTCTTATTTTAGACAACTTTTTCAATCATATTCGTAATCAGCATTCCCAAAAACCCTTATATTCATATTTTCAACATCTCACGAGCTGATTTGAGCTGAAAAAACTTCAATCCCCTTTTTTAATATTTTTATTTGTAACAGTGGTAACAAAATAACGAATTACTTTATTTTAGATTATTGTGTTTTTTTTTAATTTTGGTGGTGATTATATATGTTAGGTAAATGAAGTATTTTGGCATAGTGAACATTTTCACCGACCATTGTCGTGCGGTGTTGGGGGGTGTAAAAAACCTGTTTTTCGGAAAAATTATATTAAGGCTCATTTTAGATTATTTTATCAGAATCAAAATCAGCATCCCCAAAAAAACCCTCAATTCATATTAATTTAATTCATTTTTTCCATGAATACACCCGAATATCTGTTATTATAAATGCGATTTTCTTGAGATTTTGGTGGTGATTTTGTTAGAAAAATGAAGTATTTGGCATACTGATCATATTCATTCACCATTGGAGTGCGAAGTTGAGGGGAGAAAAAAAGGCATTTTTTTGAAGAAAGGATATTAGGGCTTATTGTAGACAACTTCTCTTAACAGATTCGGAATCAGCATCTCCAAAAACTCTTTAATTCATATTTGGTAATAATGAAAGATCTACATACGCGTCAGATTGCTGGAATATTCAATGGAAGGCATCATAATCGAGAATCAATTCCTCACGATACCGTTGCCAAAATCAACAGATTGTTCGCAGGATTGGGTAATTCATTGTAAAAACCAATGCAGTGAAAAAGTTAACGTGTGGTGTGGCATATTCAACGAACGGATTGTTGGCACTTATTTCCTGGATAACCTGACCGGACAAAATTTTCTAAATTTTTTACAAAATGATTTCTATGATTCTCTCATGGAATTGCCATTAGCACAAAAACAAAACTTAATCTTTCAATTAGATGGTGCCCCCGCACACAATTCTCTGATAGTTCAGAACTTTTTAAATGCAATTTTCTCTATGGAGAGTGGATAGGTAGAAATTCTCCTTTAGAACCATGGCCCCCTAGATCGCCAGATATTACCATGTGACTTTTTTCTGTGAGAGCATTTGAAAAATAAAGTGTATGCTACTCGGCCGCGCAATAGAGAGGAACTATGCTTTGCAATTAGGCAAGCGTGTCAGGAAATAACTCCCAAAACTTTAAGAATAGTGAATATACGTTTGAGAATAATTGTTGAAAAGTGTATTGATTCAGGAGTTAGTTATGTTGAAAACACAATAATCTAAAATAAAGTATAATTCGTAATTTTGTTACCTCTGTTACAAAATAAAAGTATTAAAATAGGGGATTAGACTTTTTTTTCTGCTCAAATCAGCTCGTGAGATGTTGAAAATATGAATTTAAGGGTTTTGGGGATGCTATGATTACGAATATGATTAGAAAAGTTGTCTAAAATAAGCCCTAATATCCTTTTCTCAAAAAAATGCCTTTTTTCTTCCCTCAACTTTGCACGCCAATGGTGAATGAATACACAATTTTTTTTCGCCCCCCAATACCGCACGCCAATGGTCGATGAAAATGTTCACTATGTCAAAATACTTAAATTACCTAACATATGATCTCCACCAAAATATCAAGAAAATCGCATTATTAATAACTTACATATCAGGGTGTATTCTGTAACGAAGCATAATTTTACGCCTTGGAGTAGGTCATATAATATGCTTCGTTGAGCTACCCTTTCATGTTTCGGAGTTTCTTTGTTTGCTATGTCCGAAATTCTATTCTGCACAACGGTTTGGCTTCACGATTTCATCCGTTACTTTTATTATTATTATTTTATTATTATTATTATTATCATCATTATTGTTAGTACTCTTATTACTGTTCTTTCTATTATTATTATTATTATTACTGTTGAGCTAGGAATTATTTTAGTTAATAATGTTAGTGGGAAAACAGGTTCCGATACCGTAAGGGAGGATATAACCTCACTTTCATTTGTTTACAAATTTAATTCAATTCCTTGATGTTCAACACCGGTTTTACTGCTTCCGTACTTTACCAAGAAGTGCCGTCCCGTTTTTGCACACGATCAGTTTTTGTCCTTTAAAAATTTACTTTGCAATAAGTTTCCAACTTCAGTTTTTCATCCGAAGGTTTTCAGCACTTTAAAGTCAGAGCAGACTTTTTGCGTTTTTTTCTGTACGCTGTACGCGACAACCTTGACATTCCAAGGATTTTCTATAAATACGAAAATCCTCTTCAAGACAGGGCTTTTTTTGAACTGTGACTTCCGTGGTAGCAGTTTGTCAAATAAGAATTAGTTTGCCAGTTAAAATTTTCGATTATTATTTCCTTGATCCGTTGTGCATCCGTATTCCAGTGAAAACACCCGTAAGCATTCCGATATTTTATCTTGCATTATTTATCTGACCGTTTGATACTTACTGAGTGTTGCAATCAGAATCGAGAAATAGTTTTACATTATTTTGGTAGCTGTGACTTATTAATAAATCCGTAAGATTTATCAGAATAGATTTCTCCGACGGCCGTTTCAAGTAATCATTCGCCATCTCTTCCCTAAGGTGTTGTCAAAGTTGCTGCTGGCAGGAAGAGGTGTTAAGCGAGAATTGTTTTCTTCAGTGTCCCTAAGGTGTTGTCAAAGTTGCTGCTGGCTGGACCTGATCGCGACCCGTTGCTAAAACCGTGGAGAAATCAATCTGTGTGCATATTTTGTTTAAAACGAGACTGTGCTCAAATTAGAGATTTTCCAACGACCGTCATAGAGGCTGTGTGTTACTAGCATCCCTAAAGGAACAGAGTAATCTGTTACTGGCAGGATCCAATTTCACTCGAAGAATAATACAGCTTTGATTAGTGTTCCTAAGGTGTTGTCAAAGTTGCTGCTGGCTGAACACACGCGAATTCATTGTAATTGGAAATCTCTATTTAGTAAATAGTGGCAGTGGCTAACTTGCCGTAGGCCGTGAAAGAGCCGTTTGTAAGGGCAAATATACTGGGTATTTGCAAATTAAGTTTCTCAGAGCACAGCCGTCATAGTCACCGATACTCTAGGTCGATTAAAAATACCGGGTGTTTCGAAAATTGAGTAAATCGCTTCTTATACGAATCGATCTGATTGAAGCACCCGTGAAACGTCTCCGAAAGATCTTCCCTGCTCAAACCGTGTGACATACCGAGAACCCGCTTACCGTACCGAACCTGTTTCACCGTCCGTTAGAAAAGCTAGTTTTTTTTTAGTTAGGGTAGCATTTGGTATTTGTCTTAGTTGCCTTTGTAACTGAATGTCAACGTGCAGACAGAGAGCAATAAATTTCCCATTTGTCACTGTACCCCTTTTTATTTATTTAATTTCAACGCAATCTTGCATGCAAACTTTGAAAGTTAGCGAAGCAGCCGGTATTCCATGAATCGCAAGGGTTGCACTTAAAGCCTGCAGTCCCGTGCTCACTGTTGCTCATGAAATACTATATTTGACCCCTGGAATACCGTATCTCCATCTGAAGCTGCCCTGGGCCTCCCTCCGCGTTGAATTTGGTAGAGTGGAGCATGCCACTTTAAATAACTGGCGCCCGAGGCACCCGTTGAGTTTTGAGGTGCTCTCGCTAAAGAGAACAAAATAAGCTCAACAACCGACGCGCCATAGTGACGTCCGCCTTTTATCCAGTTTGGAAAAAAAAGAGCGTTACAATTCATGAAAAGCGGCACACACTGTATATACCCCAATAAACATATATTCTATTCTATTCTATATCACGACATTCAGGCGCGATATAACAATTAGGTCAATCTGTAGATAATTGGTATTGCTTGCTTTTATTTTGGATATCACAAAGAATCGATTATGCTTTTCTGTGTGATTTGGAGTGGCAAAAACGAAATGAAATGGAGTCACTCGGTATAGACGATTTTCTAGGATTTCTACGCGAACGAGTCAATTTCGTGAACTCGCTAGATTATAAATGTAATCAATCATGCGATGAAGGTTCCAATATACCAAATAGAGATGCTAAACAAGGATGCAAGAAGTAATAAATCAGAAATATTCATGAAATATCAGAAGATACTGACAACTATCTCAACGTCATGGCTGGAAACGGAGTATGTCGTATGTCGAGTATTAACGAACCTACCAGAAATAATGCATGTCTTGATCATTGCTTCATCAAAACAAACGTTTCAAATATTGGATTCACGCCCATTGTAATGCAAACTTTCATTACTGACCATTGTCCACTTGCTCTCAAAATATCCTTACTTGAAAAGAAACAGAATGATAGTTATGATGAACCAAAATATCGATACAATTTAGATAAATATAAACTCAAAGACCTATTACGTAATGAAACTTGGATAGAGGTATATAGTGGAAAGGACATTTCTCTCAGCACAGAGCAATTCATTTTAAAACTCCAACAATATACTGAACAGGCTACCAATAAAGTTAGAGTCAGAGGATTCAAAAATAAAAAGAAACCCTGGATCACCAAAGGATTGGTTGCATCTATCAGAGAGCGTGATAAAATGTACAAACTCATGCAAAATGACCCCATTATGAAAAACAAATTACGGTTCAAAAAATATCGGAGTGGATTGACCGGACTACTGAAACAAGCTGAAAAAAATTATTTTCAGTCGCGAATTGTGAAATCAAAAAATTCTGCAAAAGAACTATGGTCATGTGTCAATGAAATTTGTGACTCAAAACAAAAAGATACAACGATAAATGAAATAAAAAACGGTGCAAGACATATTGTAAAAAATAAGAAGGAAATATCCGAAGCGTTTGTAGATTTTTTTACGAATATTGGTAAGAAGTTGGCAGAACAGATTAAGGTCGATCAAACAAGAAATAGCAGAAAAATCATTCAAAATTCATTATTTTTGGGAGACAATAATGAAAAAGAAATAGTTTCGGTTATATCATCTCTGAAAGATAAAAAAGCACCAGGAATAGATGATATTCGGAAAGAAACACTGAAATATATTGCGAGTGAAGTGGCAGCACCCCTAAGCTTTCTAAACAAGGTGTAAAAAGGAAATTGTCGATAGTCGAGAGAAATAAATTTGTTAAAGAAAATTCATCTATGTGCGCGAACTGTCTGAAAGAAGGACATCCTGTACATAAATTTAAATCAGGCCCTTGTAAGAAATGCAGATATCGTCACAATTCCCTCTAACATGAAAATATCAGATCGGTGCAGCCGATTGAAAGCAATAATATTCAAGGAACTTATAAAGTTCTGAGCAGTGGTATACTTCAATTTTCGATAGGTCAAACAATATTGACCACTGCTCGTGTACTGTTATCAGACATCAGTGGTAAATTTCATTCAGAAAGGGCCCTCCTAGACTGCGTTTCTCAAAAGTCATTTATCACTGAGCAACTAGAAAATTCAAGATTTCAAGCCAGAACAGCCATCTTTCTATATATTGTATCGCCAATAATATTTCCTCTGTAGAAAGGAAGTGTGATTTTAGGGTAAATCACAGGATAGTACATTTACCGCAAACTTAATCTGTTATGTTTTATCTGAAATCACTAACCATGTACCCAAAATTGCCATACAATCAGAGAACTTGAAAATTCCTTCTCACGTCATTCTAGTGGATCCAGACTTCCTTAAGCCCGGTCCTGTCGATATGTTGATAGGTGCTGATCGATTTTGGCATCTTCTAGGTGACGAAAAAATCGTGCTATGCAAGCGTGATCCCTATTTACAGGAAACAAAAAAAAACTTGGATGGATCGTTTCTGGTCCATTTAGTGCAATCAGCCCAACGGTAGCCTAGCCTGTCTTCAGACAATCTTGAAGATTTGGAAAATTTAGGAGCTGTCCAGATGAGCTTGTGTGGAAAGGTATTTGCCGAAACCAACACTATAGATCGCAATTGGCGATTAATAATCAATTTGCCGCATAAGCAAGCTCCTGCCATTTTGGGAGAATCCGAATCTAAGGCAAAGATCCGATTTCAAGCGTTGGAAAAACGTCTATCCAGAAACGAAAGGTTACGTAGCATGTATACACGTTTCATAGACGAATATATGGATCTTAACCGTATGACAAGAGTCAAAAATCCAACTGATGAGCAGAAGGAATCAATTATCGATTTTGAATCAAATCGGACCATTATTATAAATCTTGTCCGCCATTTTGGAGTCGCAATTTTGTTTTTTCCATTAGAAAAATTTTATAAAGCATTGTCATTGAATTTATGTCAAGTTAGCTAGCAAATGAAGTATCATAATTTGGAATACGGAACAGTTGTTTTTCCCGCAAGGGGACACCAAAATATAATGTTAGGTAGCGAAAACTGACATGGCTGAATTCCTTATGAAATTAACTTTTTAATGATGTCACACTTACTACTTTCCCTATTCAAATTGTTTGGGTGATAGTGACCAAGGGGTGGAGGGAGAGGTACGACAGTTGAGGTTATGATAGGATTAAAAATCGACGTGTTTTTGCATTTTCTTTACAACACATGTGTTTTGAAGATATTCTATCCGTTTCATTTTCGGTGCCCCACCCAGTATATATAATTTTCCTCATTCGCTTCTCCCTATAATTTCAACTTCAGCTGATGATGTACTTATATAGATTCGAAACATGTACTCAGTAAAATTTGTTGAAAGACTCACCCCATTCAAAAAGAGTTGGCCTACTTATATAGTAAAGTTTCATTTTACTCGTTGTGAGTGTTCACAATTCATATCCTGATCTAATTGAAACTGATTTCAGCAACCTATGAACAAGCAGACCGTTTGACAGACAACTATGAATCTGCTTATTCTAATAAAGCATTTTTAATGAATCAGATGAATCACTCTGCTCTGGAAGTCTATCCCTATCAAATACCTCTTTCATATCAGAAGAATCCAAGATAGTATATGTTGATGATTCACCCTCTACCTGTGAAGATGAAGTTACCAAAAGAATGCGGCTGAATGTAGATCACAATATTTTTCCATCGTCTCAATCCTCATAGTCATCAATTTTCTCGCAATTTCCCGAAGGGAAATGTCCTCCACGCCCTCTTCAATTATAGTTTCTTGCAGATCCGGAGGTGGAAGCAGCATTTCACACCTTACACAAAGGCACAGGTGAACTTACTGACATGTATATCTATCTACTCAACAATGAATAAATTTTTTTTCTCCTAATTAGTTTAGTTTTTAGTTATGGTCCATGCCTGTTCTTTAAGAAATCGAAAATGTTGTTTTACGCACATTGAGCAAGATTTCTGCCTGTGTTACCTAACGGATGATGATGATAGCTGAAATAAATAGTCGTACCGGTATGACTGGAATTGAAAACTTGATACCACCTGATGAAATACCTGAATTCCCATTCAAAAATCTGTTGAACTTACAGGGTGAGTTAGGATGTTTGCCTTATTGTGAAAAATATCTTGTCAAAATGAAAGATTAGTAACTTCCCCTCTGTTTTAACTGCTTCTGATTGGATATCATAGATTTTAGTATTCTGTAATGAAGGGTGACCAACTTCTTATAGCAGAACTTTGACGTTCGATAGACGAATTATTTACAAAAAAAAAATTTAAGCTGTCAGATAAAGATTTTAAAACGTAAAAACGTTGAAATATCATGAACTGGCTGGCATGTTAGGGATATAGAGGATGTTATGAAAATTAATATCAAATACAATGGGCACTAATATATTTGAAATAATGTAACCTTTAATTATCTCTTTTTCTTACTTTCGCTTTCACTAGTTGTAGCTAACCAAGTCATCAGTTATAGGTATTATTTATCATCCGTTGATACTTTTCCTCAGTTCTCGACATTGCATTATTCTGCATTTCGAATGAAACCTCTGATATAAATAATTTGTTTTAAAGTTACGAAGATCAATCACTCTTGGTGGGTCTGGAACAGTAAGCGATACCAGAAGAATACTCAATTACTTTCTGACCGATGAAGTAGCAAGACAGTTCAACTGGAAAGGAAGAGACAAACTGTCTTTTGAAGAACTCTGAACGAAAAAGTTGATATTAGGTTAGTAGTAGTTATGCTAAGGCTGCCACTACAGCCAGGCAAGTGGGATATTACATTGTGGAAGACCATTAAACTGATAACTTCTATCTAATAGGGGCGTCCCGTACAAGTTGCCAAATGAAATAAATTGACAAAATGGCCTGCCTCTTCAATTCCAAATAATTTATGATTGCGTAGAGAATCGATGTAAAATAGATGAATTGCATTTAACAGTTGGTGCTGCTTATTGATAGGAAGTAAACGATATTCTCGTTTCTTTTTTACCTGAGGTATATAATTAGAATCGTTTAAAATACTTGTTCTGAGACATGTTACACATTTTTCACTAAATTTTGTCGAAGTACCCATTTGCTTTTAGTACTTCTTGTTGTAGGCCTGAATGTACTGTGTATAGAAGTGTGGACACATCAGGTATGTAGGGACAGATGCCAGATTGAAGGTTGTACGACCTGGAGTTTGGGCTGAACTTGACTGAATTATTAATCCAAACATACAACACAGGCAAAGTAGCGGAAGGTGGTGGTCGTCCTAGATCCTATAATGTGATTAGTAGTGAAGGAAGAGAGAACATGCGGAATGGAAGATTCATTATTTCCGTGAAAATTCAGAATGCTGCCGAGTCATCGCTCAATTCCTGTTAATGTGTAGAAGTTCTCCGTTTTGAGTATTCTCGAAATCATCGTGAATAATCCAGTCTACACGATGAGTATAAAAGACGAAACATTTGGGTCGAAGGAAGAAGTTTGATGAAGAAGTTTTTATATAGAAGTGATTAGAAGTTTTTGAACAAGTAAATAAGTGTTTGGAATATTTAGCTAGTTGTATTGTTGTATAGATAGATGTTAGTGTTTTATTAGTCAGTGAAGTACTTAGTTGTATGTTTTTAGTGAAGTTAGAAAATAAACAGTTTAGTAGTGTGCTAGGCATTATTATTCAGCAAAAACGTAACAATATGTTTATATTAGAATTAGTTTTGCATCAATATCATTATTCTTAGTGTTGATGTTATGACTGATATATTGTTACTAATTATTTAGGTTCTTGACATTCATAAAATTGTAACCTTTGCATTTTGGTAGGTTATTCATATAACTATTGGAGTTGAAACTACACCTAATCAAGACAGTACTTCTGCCTATAATGTTTTACGCTTCGACTGTTTGGGGTCAATGCAGAAACTTCAGTCTAACTTCAACGTTTCCCTCAAGATGGCCACGAACGCACCTCGGTATATGCCCAACAGGTTTATATATCGAGACCTTGACATTTACACTGATTACATTGTTATTGTTGTTATTTCCTTCAACCAGCTGCACACCCTTACGAGTACAACCCTCAAAAATCTTCGAAAGACTTGTCCGAGCTAGGGAAGACGCAGCCTTTACCTTTTAACGTGTGATGCCATGCACGAGACCAATGATCATGCTGGAAATCGAACCCATAACCCTTAGGCTAAGAGACAAGCGGTCTACCATCATGACCATCACGGCCCATCATAGACAGACTGATTCGCAACCACGTGGGGACTACACTCGACGGAGTGGAAACTCACGCGAATCCACTCATGACAGAACTACAATGCAATGACTTTACCTCCCCAAAAACTGGCTGAAGGATCTAGTGTTTTACCTGACTGAGGGCCAGGTGATCTGGTGATTTGAATGTGGCACCATCTGTTCTGTTCCTGAAACATAGAACAAACAGTTAGTCATGTATTTAAAGCTGTTGAAGCTGACGAAGGCGTTGCCGAATGGCTTGCTTCTGCCGAACTTCTTCAGGTCTCCATGGTTGACAGGGCTCCACTTAGCTGCATTATGTATTTATCATAATGTGAGTATCACTGATCAACCATGTGCCTGGTCAGCATCAATTACTGAAGAAGTAAAAACCATAGCAGAACTATATCCAAAACCGAAACAAGATTATCCAATTTGTGAGATATACCCCAAGAAAATATCAAGAAATTTTATCAAAACTAGGACAGGGGAATATTGTCGGGTATAGTTAGATTGAGACCTGAAGCTGAAATGGATGTAGAAGATATCCATCAGTGGAAAATTTGAAGTTTTCCAAAGAATGTTTAGAGAGATTTCAAATATTTAGAGATGTCGGACAGGGGCCCTGTTCATGAGAAAAATGTTGAACCTCACACAAAATAAAACTAATGAGGTTGGGAACAAAAACAATAGGCCAAGCCAAGAATGAAAACTGGCTCAGTCAGAAAAAAATCGTTTCACTTCAAGCAATTTTTGGTGTATATTTGACAGCAGAGAAGCGTTAACGATATCCTCCATCTCTATTCAAAAAATTATTAAATGGATATTGTCTTTCTTCAGTTATAGCTGTTCAGTAGGGTAAAGAACACGAAAACATCGCACTGAAGCCATTCAGTGATATATTAATATTGTACTGACAGGGCTGTTGTAGGACAGCAGCTTCCTTGGTGCTTCACCTGATGACTTGTATGGTGATTCTGCTATTGTCAGAGCGGTTAGCTTGAATGAGGCATTGAGAAACGATAAAACCTTTATCAAATATAAAGAAGAGGATGAAATCCTCATGAATTATAACCATGAGTATTACCAGCAAATACAAAGGCAACTGCAATTGACAAAATGAGATAAATGCTATTTAGTGGTTTGGACACCAAATGAGTGAAGTTGTTTCTGCGGGTGTTCGGTAGCGAGGCGGTTAGATGCCGGCCTACGAAACTTCCGCTTGCATTAGACCACGTTCGAATCCCGGAAAACGAGAAAAAATTTCTCAATCTCATAGAAGTCGAAAGAAAACGTAATTTGTCTTGATGCCAATTCCAACGTCTGGTGCTTGCTTGGAGTTCGCGCCGACCACCCGGGGTGGTGCTGTAGATTTTTCTACAGCCGAAAAGTGAATACGCCACCAAAAATCAGTAAGTTGTCCAGGAACGCCACGGCAAATAATAACAATAGCCATCCTCTACCCGCACAGGCTATGCCTTTGGGTACAATGTATGAGTTTATGAGGGAATATTATTATTGGAATATATCTTCCATAATTTCTGTATACTGTAAATATTCAACGTTTTTTGTACCAAAAGTTTTTGTTTTATTATAGTGTCAAATGTTCGAAAATTGTTCGAGTTTCAAGATCGAAATCGTTGTGGAATACAATGTTCAAAAAATTGAAATATTACTATCATTTCATTTTGCTTCCCATGATTGTATCTACAGAAAACCTCAATATTTCTATCGAAAAGAGGAAATGGACAACATTGAATGTTATGAAGTCTTTACCAAATGGAAAAACTATCGTAATTACATTATGTCACTGCTGCTCCTGATTTTCCACTGAAATAGATATTCATTGTTCAGTTACGGTATCAATGTTATATTTGAAGAGATTCAGATTTTCGAGAATTCTCTTTTGCCTGCTGCAATAGCGGAAAATACTCTTCTATTCTATTCTATTATTCTTCTAACGCAGAAATTTTATTTGGGACTCTTGTGACAATGAATGATCTAACTAGTATACCAGTAGATAATATTGTAGTTATGTCAGAAGACGGAATGGTCATTACCGAAGCAAATAATACATCATCAACGCGGCTACTTTCTATAAAGTGGATGAAAATAATGCCATGAAGCAACCCAAAGATATATCAAATATAATTGAATAAAATTCGTCACTATCTCCAAGACCATGCATCATTCTGGCTCATTACATTATTGTGCTTTATGGAGTGTGCACGTTGTCGTTAAATTAGTGAAACATGCCTAAAAGAAGGCAAAGATCGACTAGTGATAGTGATAATGACATTGATTCCAAACTGGAACGGAAACGATCACGTTTATTGCGGAAATTGGATCGTTTGAATAAGGAAGAGGACGGAAGGAAAGCAAAACAAAGGAGAGATCGAGTCATACACATAAATGACGTTTCAAGTGACACGAATCATACTAGTGGCAGTAAGTACAAATGCCTATCGTTTTCACATTCAGGGTTTATGACTGATGCATATATACCGAAGCAACCGACTGCCGAGTTGCAGAGTATTTTCAAAAGTGAGATTACGTAAACATCCGACTGCCAAGTTGTTCACGTTTCTTTGAATACGATTTTCATTCATGTCCATATTTAACAAAATTCTTTGATCACGCGTTGCCATTTGATACGCGCAATAACAGCATTCAAGAAAGTAGTCAGAAATATTTGATCACCTTCATATTCGGGAACAATTGAGAACACTTCTGATAATTTATAAGGTTCGATTTCAGGAACAGGACCTGATTTTTCGGCATTGTTGTCAACATTATTTGCAGGGTTCTCCATATTGCTCAATAATCGATTCAACAAATTGTACCTTCTGAGAATAATCGAACAGAGCGACTATTTTGGGGATAATTGAACAGTTCAATTATTTATTTATTTTTTTTTTTTAATTGATTCTGTGTAAAAATAATCACTCAGTATGATTATTTGGGAATAAAAGTATTTGTAAGTACGAGATGATTCTTTGTTACTTACAGTATGAGTTTCATGGGTGATTCGTCTTGTTCATGATACCAGGGGCTTCACTGGGTGTTCCTTCCGTGGTCTTCAAGTGATGACTCCTCAGCAAGTTCGTTGATTCCTTGAAGGATTTGGATCCACCGCTACCAGTTAGATTCGTCTTGTTCTAGCACCGTTTAGGAATCCTACCAACTGCGCCAGTTGGTATGTCAGTATTTCACTGATACACTTTTAACAAATTATACATGGGTGGTACGTACCACTGTTATATTGTATACAAAGTTATTAATATCAAAACGAATATAAAATACAGACTGACTTCAATCGACTCGCAGGTCGTATTTATAAAGTAAATTATACACTGTCAGCATTTCCTTTGTTCCAGTGCAGGTGGTCTCTCGCTGGCGTCGTTAAATCAGCAAGTCCTTTCTCCTGACATTGGGATTTGTCCGAGACGCAATTCCAGCATATAACAGTCTATTTTCACTATATAACATGTATTTCACCCGTCTTCAAGGTTATGTTAGTTATGTCTTCCAGTGTGAAACGTTTGAGTGAAATAATGTTTTCCTACGATCCAATGACACACGCATTTTGAAAAGTGCTTTTCAAAATGACTGCTTGCGCCTAGATGGATTTTACACTTTTCAATCTTAGTGCTATTATGTACTTTTCAATTCTAGTGTTGTTATATTCTATTCAAATCTCCAATGTTAGAATGTGTTTAGGTACTAATTTTGAAAGACAATACCTGCTTTTTTATTGATCGTAAGAAAAATATTGTACACAACTCGTGTTGAAAGTGACTTTTCATACACTCGTGAATTTTCTTATACTCGTGCATGTGATAAGTGCCACTTTCAACTCTCGTTGTGTAAGATACCATAACAGCTTACAATATCAGGTTTGTCTTTCAGAAATATGAGTCCTGGTAGAAGCCGTCTTATGTTGGAGTTAGCTTCAAAGAAGCGTACTGTCGAGATATCATCATCATATTGCATGTCGACTAGCAACTGAATTATACGCTCTTTCATTCCATTACCAGAAAATTCATTTGACGAGTCAACTTCTTCAACTAACCCTGTTACGTGTCGTAGAACCAGAACTTCCTTCAGAAGAATGTGAAGAGATGGCTTCGCTTACTACGCTGATGCCTGTTACAGAACAACTACTACTACCTGAATTATTGCCAGCGAATATACTTGAGGGGCCGGCTTCGCTGACTACCTTGTTACCAGTTGTAGAATCAGCACCCGACTTTGGTGGATTCAAGCAAATAGAAGCATCTTGTACTATTTCAAATAATAGTAGTTAGTCAAATCAGTACTGACGAAATAGAAATTGAAAAACATGACCAAAACGATACTGACGAAATAGAAATTGAAGTAGTTGGCCAAAACGGTACTGAAGAAATGGAAATTGAAATAGGCGGTCAAAACGGTACTGAAGAAATGGAAATTGAAGTAGGTGGCCAAAATGGTACTGAAGAAATGGAAATTGAAAGGGACCCGATTCAATGCCACTAATAGTGGCTGGTTTGACAATAGAACTTTCACAGAATGGGTCAAAAAAATTGCTGTTCCCTACTTGTCAAAATTGGATGGTGTGAAAGTTTTAATAGGATACAATTTATCATCTCACTTATCCCCAGAAGTGGTGTGCCTTTGTAATGAACACAATATTAGATTTGTTTTTTTGCCAGGAAACTCTACACACCTAACACAACCCTTGGACCTTGCTTTCTTCAGACCACTAAAGGCAGCTTGGCGTAAAATTCTACTAGAGTGGAAACGGTGTCCAGGCATGAAGGAACCGTCCATTCCAAAAAGTGTGTTTCCCAGGCTCTTGGCAAAATTAATAAAAGAAATTGATACTAATTCTGCTAAAAATGTTCAAGCAGGATTCTGAAAAGCTGGACTCATTCCTTTCAACAGAAATAAGGTATTAGACATGATTCCTAAGGAAATTACCGAAGATGAAGAAATTGGAACCAATGTAGACAACTCCGTTTGTGCACTCCTGAAAGAAATGAGGTATGGAGATAACCAGATCAAAAAAAAATCTGGAAAGAAAATTGCAGTGGAAGCAGGGAAAAGTGTGCAGGGCAACGAGGATTCAGAAACTGACGATGGAGATTTAGGCGAAGAACAAGTTTGTAACGATAATTCGTTCCATTCAAGTAAATTTAACAATTTCATTTAAATCATCTTAATTTGAATGGTTTAGGAATTGTCAATTGTTATACGCTTCCCTACTCTTATAATTATACTTTCATTCCTCTCGTCATCACAAGTAGACCAACATGTATACTCAAATACCAAACATTTAATTTCAATCATTATTTCATCTATTCCGCTACGCGCCATCGGATCTTTAGTCACTGCTAGTTTCGGAGGGCGAATCAGATCGAGGATTAGTTGGTCTTGCGCGAAGGAAAAAAAGATGAGTTTCGGACGCGAAACACGGGGACTCTCTCTCTTGGTTTTCCGGCATCGGCCACGGAAGGTTTTGGTTGAGTGAACTTGAAAAACATTATCTGGTAGGACATCTTAAATTGTTTATAATCTCTCTATTGGATTTAACAGATTAGTTCCGGTTAAGTATATCGTTATTCCTAAATAATTTTGCTTAATTAGCATGAGATTGCTTTATCAAAGTACATATATTTGCATGATTCTGGTATCGCCATACTGCATGGTTTGAAGAAAGATTAATTTCGATTGTTCTATTAGGGCTATTAGCCATCGATCAATTTCAAAATCATTTTCATAATTCAGAGGTCCTAAATTGACTCTTTAATATCATATTTTTGGTTATTTTCTATTTTCACATTTTAGAGGTTAAAATCCTGTATTTTCGTTTATTTAAATAATCACTAAATAATATAAAATTTTGAAGCTCTTAATAGAGTCAGGATTCATCGAATAAATTATTTGATAACATATTTTTGTCAAAATTGAATTTTGAGGAAATTATACCTGTGGAGAGGTTAGAATTTGTATTGTTGAAATCAGTTTCTACGCCTACCAAATTTCAGGTACCAGATAATTGGTAATTAATTCGTAATTGATTCCTGTGGAGGACTTCCACCAACCTGCAGTGTGACAATACTATTACCGCCAGGACGTAGAGTTGAACCTTGTAGAGGAGAAGCGGGTTGATTGCTTGTGACTTCCAGGCAGCACATCATCAGAACAATTCTTCAGGTGAGCATTTCGTTCTGTACTGCTTTGTTCAGTTCACTTATTATCTTTGAGAAATAAATGCTAGCTTGACAGAATTTCTTCTCTGGCCTGTGGAGTTGCACCACACTCGACCACGATTCTGCCTATGTAGGCGAAAGCACTTATTTCTGCTTCGTAGACAAGGGTATCGTCTCTTGGTTCAATTGTTTGTTCATTACGATTATACTTGATCAGATCTCAGTAACCTAAGTATCTTGAAGGTCTACCAGGTAGTGTTTCCTTTCCGTCAACCAAACGTGCACAGCATTGACTTATCTGGCATAGTTTGCATAGGATTTGCCACCCTATTTGAAAGTCAGAAACCATTGAGCATATTTTCTTTGAATTCAGAACCAGTATTCAATCTTTGCGAAGGACTTGCCACCTTCTATTTCATTTTTTTTTATCTCTACCTTACCGTTTCTCTCCTTTCTTCTCGAAAGGGTAAAATTATCATTTATAATTATTATTTATTTAGTACTCTTATGGTACATCAAAGTATCTATCATTATTGTTTATATAGTACCCTTCTGGTACATGTATTTCTGATAAATTAACATTTTATCAAGGATATTTCTTTATCTTTCCTTCCATATTTTTGACAGTTCATTGGAGGAATTTTCAATGTTATTTCTTGAATAATTTCAAGCTTAAATTTAAATATTATTAACTTTTAATAACTTCATAAATATTATTATTATTACTATTCCATAATTAATTATTCATTTTGTTTGAATAATATTTGCTTCCCTTCTATAATTTTTTATCTTATCTGGAGAAATTATCTTATCTAGAATTGTATAATTATTATAATTTTGTGAGAATATTATCTCTCTAACATAATTTAACCAAGCAGTCAGAGTTAAATGTTGTTATTTTTTCTTAACTCTGAGTTAAATTATTGAAATCTTCACCTTAAAAATTCAGAATATAATCTTGAGGTTCTAAGGATATTCTTGTCCCCCACAATATTGTTATTATCAACTCTGATTCCTTTCGTCTGCTTCGCATGCCTTCGAGGAAGCCATACACTGGATTAAGGACTGGTAACCATTAGGAGATCCCATAGTTGTCCAACACAGATCCGAGGGGCTCAATTCTAAGTCAAGTCAAGTTAACTGGCAATCTTCGTGAAGACCAATCAACAATAGTAAGGTCGAAGTCCATACGAGACAAGCACTAGGTCTCTGACTGACTGAGCCAAAGACAATCCAACCACAACTCGTCGTAGGGATCATCTACGCTAAAACCAGCCTCCAGGTATTATCCAACAGGACCATCTTCGGTTGAATCAGATTTGTTTTCAAAAGTGTAAATATTCTGAATTTATAGCCTTCAGCTTTATATTTTTATAGCGTTCAGCTTTATATTTTTATAGCCTTCAGCTTTGTATTTTTGTAGCCTTCAGCTTATTACTTGTAGCCTTCAGCATTTTAATTTTGTGGCCTTCAGCCCTTGTAAGTTTTTTTCTTATAAAATAAAGTTGTTAATTGTTTCTTGCTTATTTATTCTGCCTTCACACTTAAGCTAGATACAATTTTTCTTATCTTCGGTTTTGTCTTTTGCAACCTGGCGCCCAGATTATCTGAACTAGTCAGGTCAACTGGTGCCCTAATTGTTTAGTAGTAAAAAAAAAATCTGTAGTATGCTATTGAGCAATCATTAGTTGAAACCTACCCACACCCTAACCGAATCAATCTGAGCAGCCTATCAGCATAAGTGCTAACTTTCATAATTTTAAGGATTTATTCCAAATTTGCAATTTGAAATTTTGTGAGGTTACACATATGGCGCAGGCAACGTGGGGCCCCGAAAACTTGACTGTTCTTTCTTTATCTTTTGTATCTTATTCTAGCTTGGTGGAAGACATAATAAATTTTTCTTCTAGCACATTGAAAAATCTGATCCAAAAGAACTTGGTGAATATTTTTATATATATATTTTTTTATCTATCTTTGATATTTTGTTTACCGTATATTATCTGAAAAATTTTGAAGTTCCCAAGACTATTAGCTTTTTGATTATCTTATCTTTCCTATTAATTTATCTAAAATGGATCCTAATCACTTGAAGATTAATGAGTTAAATTATGAGTTGAGTATTAGAGGTATCGATCCTTCTGGAACTGTTGATTTAAAAAGTAAAATTTTGAGGAGACTGTTAAGTCAAGAGAATGCTAATCGTAGTTTTCAAGGTGGTTTTGTTACACCCAATGCACACGTTGTAGAGGTGACTCAAATGAAAGAAACTATAACTGACTTAAACACCATTATTGCTTCATTTAGTGGATCTAAGGAAGATCCTGCATTTAAAAGAATCTCTAGTCGTTTGGCTCACTTATCTAATCGTTTTCACCTTCTTAAGGCTGACGATGAAGCAGAAGAATCTGCTAGAAAAGAGATTCAATTTCTTATGTTAGAGTTGGAAGCTGACTTTGATTTAAAAGTAACTCCAAGTACCTCTACCCCCACTCAAAATAGTAATTCTCAAACATTTCCTAGTACCCCTGTAGTATCTCACAAATCAGTTGCTCCATACAAATGGAATATTTTCTTTACTGGATCAAATCAGAAAGAATCAGTAAATTCATTTCTTGAAAAAGATGAATTATTACGAGAAGCTCGAGGTGTTTCCAAACCTGAGCTCTTCCAGTCTGCTTGTGACCTATTCAAAGGTTCTGCCTGGACATGGTTTGTAAACAACAAAAATAAATTCAATAATTGGGATGATCTTGTAAAAGCACTAAAAAATGATTTTCTACCTTACTTTTACGAAGAAGATCTCGAAAGAGAAATAAATTCCAGAACTCAAGGTGCTACTGAAAGGGTAGCCCTATATATTTCTTCCATGGAAGGTCTCTTTAACAGGTTGACTACCAAGCCTGATGAAGGAACAAGAGTTCAAAAAATTCGTAGAAATTTATTACCTTTTTTTATTTCTAACTTGGCCTTGCAAGATCCAAAAACAGTTTCTGAACTTTCTGAGTTGTGTAAGAAGTTAGAGGAATCTCGCTTATGGGCTGATCGCTACAAAGCACCACCCAGTCGTAATACTGGTTTATTGGAGCCTGATTTTAGTAGTCCTTATAGTACTTTCTTTCCTTCAACTTCACAACAGTCATATAGGAAAAATTTTTCTTCAAGCAACCATCATAACTCAAGTAATAATTTCCCTGCAAGCAATATTTCAACTTTATCGAACTCTCGATGTTGGAATTGTGATTTGGCTGATCACACTTATCCTCAGTGTAGGAAACCACGAACAATGTTTTGTTTTGGATGTGGTTTGAAAAACATCATCAAACCAAAGTGCCCTAACTGCCGTCCAAAAAACGGAAAACAGGGTGGCGAAAAGCTGGACATTGTCACCAGTCAGCATACCGAAAGTCCAGAACCCCAGACAGCCAAATCTCAATCCAAAAGGTCGAACAAAAGGCAAAACAAACAGGACCTTTAAAAACTTCTTTAGTGGAATGGCAAAAATGGTTATCTTTTGTTAAAGAATTTTTGCATCCTGTAAATATCAATCCTATCTTTGTTAGGAAACCTAATGATAATCGTCCTTATCTTAATGTTGAAATTTGTGGCCAGCAAATTCTTGCTCTTGCTGATACCGGTAGTACAGCTTCAATTTTAGGTTCTGCAGGTTTTAATCTCTTGCAGAAATTTAATATCTCTATTCAATATGAATCTATTGTTCATGTTACCACTGCAGATGGTAAACCCCAAGATTTTCTTGGATATATTTTAGTCCCTGTTTCTCTCAACGGTGTCTCTAAAGAATTAAAAATTTTAATAATTCCATCAGTAACTCATTCCCTTATCTTAGGTATGGATTTTTTCCAGCTTTTTAAAATTGAAGCAAATTTCTGTAATTTATCATATTCTGTACCAAACTCTACCTGCTCCGTGAACACTATCCAACCATTTTCTGAACTCACTGGTTCTCAGAAAACAGAACTCCAGGAGGTCATTGAATGTTTTAAATCTATAGCTCCCAAGGATAGACTTGGTCGCACTCATTTATTGACACACCGCATCGATACTGGTGATGCTAAACCTATTGTTCAACGACAATATCCTTTGTCTCCTACTATGCAGGAACACTTGAACAAAGAAATTGATGAGATGCTGAAACTCAAGGTCATTCAACCTTCTCAATCTCCCTGGTGTAGTCCATTATGGTTGGTTCCTAAACGTTCAGGAGATTTCCGTGTGCTTCGATGGTCGAAAGTTGAATGAAGTCACAGTCAATGATAATTATCCTATGCCATTAATTGATAGTATTCTGAATAAATTACGAGATGCTAGGTATCTATCTTCAATTGATTTGACTAAAGCTTTCTTTCAAATTCCCCTAGAAGAATCTTCTAGACCAAAGACCGCGTTTGCAGTATATGGTAAAGGTCTCTTTGAATTTACAGTTTCTCCGTTCGGTCTGAATAACAGTCCGAAACTGATGGCACGATTGATGGATATAGTCATTGGACCTTCCTTGGCTCCATATTGTTTCGTGTATCTAGATGACATCATCGTGGCCACCCCTACTTTTGAGCTTCATATTAAAATTTTAAAGGAAGTATATCGAAGACTTAAGAATGCCAATCTTACTATTAATTTAGATAAGTGTGAGTTTTGTCGGCCTTCTCTTGTTTATCTTGGTTTTGTTGTTGATCAACAAGGCTTGAGAACAGATCCTGAAAGGGTTTCTGCTATTGTTAACTATCCGACTCCCAAAAACACCACTGAAATTAAACGTTTGATTGGTCTTGTCAGTTGGTATCGTCGTTTCATTAAAGATTTTTCTTCCATTTGCTCCCCCATATCTGATCTTCTTCATGGTCGAAAAAAGGGTCAACCAATAACTTGGACTCCTGAGGCAGAGACTGCTTTCAAGGAAATAAAATCTCGTCTTACTTCTGCTCCCGTGCTTGCTAGCCCTGACTTCACAAAACCCTTTATAATACAATGCGATGCCAGCGATACAGGTGTTGGTAGTATATTATACCAAGAATGTGACGGTGTTGAACATCCAGTGGCGTACGCAAGTAAAACTCTCACCGCTTGTCAGCGAAAATATACAGTCACTGAAAAAGAGCTATTAGCTGTCATTTTTGGCATAGAGAAGTTCAGAAGCTACATCGAGGGCACGAGGTTTACAATTGAAACTGATCATGCTTCCCTTATCTACCTTCACAATTTATCTAACCCTTCTGGACGTTTGACCAGATGGGCGGTGAAACTGTCACAATTTGATTTTACCATTAAACACCGAAAGGGTTCCTTAAATGTAGTGGCAGACGCCTTATCTCGTTCTGTTGCAGAAATTTCTGTTATCGGCGTTTCTACCTTTCAGCCTGATGACTGGTATACTTCTTTGATTAAGAAAATCGAGGGAAATCCAGCAGCTTATCCTTCCTTCCGTGTCGAAAATGGTATTATCTATAAACATATATTTTCCCGTCACAATATAGTAAGTAATCTTACTGACTGGAAAATTGTGGTACCTTCTGCCAATCGACAAGAAATTTTAAAATTCTATCATGATAGAGAAACTGCCGCTCATTTAGGAATATCTAAAACCTTTTCTCGTATCTTAGAACTGTACTACTGGCCTCATGTCACAAAAGATGTTTATAAATATGTTAAAAAATGCCCTGTTTGTGCTGCCTGTAAAAGTTCAAATTTACCTCAAGCTGGTCATATGGGATCTTACAAAAATATTAATTTTCCTTTTCAATGTGTTTCCGCAGATTTATTGGGTCCTTATCCAAGGTCAAAAAGTGGCAACCAATATGTTTTAGTTGTTGTAGATTGGTTTACCAAATATGTCTTAGTTCATCCTATGTCTAAAGCTACCTCGAAAGGTATAATCAAGTTCATTGAAAATAATGTTTTTCTTATCTATGGAGTACCTCAAATTTTTGTCGTTGACAATGGAAGTCAATTTATTAGTAAAGAATTTAAGAAGCTTATGGAAGATTATAGAGTTCAGAAAATTTGGTACAATGCCAAATATCATCCACAAGTCAATTTTGCTGAGAGAGCAAATAAAGTTATAGTAACATCCATTCGCTGCTATATTCATGAGAATCATCGAACTTGGGATTCTTCCATCTACAAAGTTGCACAGGCTATCCGATTAGCAAAGCATGATGTAACTGAGTATTCTCCGGCTTTCTTGAATTTTGCTCGGAATGTTCCTGTTACAGGAGATTTTTATGGCAAAATTTCAGAGAACGAAAATAACATTCCCACTGGTTCTGATAAATCTCAGCGTATTGATGATGTGCAAGAACTTCCTAAACTGTTTGTGGATGTTCGTAAGAAATTACATCAAGCTTATTTGAGGAATGCTCGTCAGTACAACTTGAGAAAGCGAGAACTTAAATTTCATGTGGGTGACAGGCTCTGGAAGAAAAATGTAACTCTATCTTCGGCTCCTAATAATTATTCTGCAAAACTGGCTCCTAAATTCATACCTTGTATTGTTTCAAAAGTTATATCAAATCTTGTTTATGAACTCAAAGACATGGATGGTAAAAACCTAGGTCGTTGGCATGTTAAGGATCTAAAATCTGCTTTTGTTGATAATGAGGCAGATTTAACTGAGGAAGAATATTTCAGTGCTGATTCCGATGGGTCAGATAACTGAGTATTTTTTTCTTTACCTTTCCGTATCTTTTATCTTAACTATCTTATCTGACATATTGTCTATTAATCTTTATCTTTACTTGGCATATCGATGTATTGTCTCTACCTATTTCTCCGTTTTAAGCTCAGGGGAAGGGGCCTAAGACTAGCTTCTCCCATGGCATTTACCAGATGGTAGGTAAAAATCCTACAACTGGTCACTTTTCAGCATTAATAATATCCTTTGCAGAGTTATGCTCGCGGTGATAGCCAGCTGGAATGTTTGGGTAATATTAGTCATGCAGTGGCTGCTTTACTTGAGCTGAAATTCCATATCTTTATGCCTAGGTGGCATTATCTAATCAGTGTGATTTTATCTAGGAATTTTCGGTTTCATTGTGATGTAGTAGTACTAATGCCTTAATCCTGAATGGGTCCAGGGTCTGTCATTGACAATACCTGCGAACCTGTTTTCTCCGTTTTAGGCTCAGGAGAAGGGGCCTAAGACTAGCTTCTCCCATGGCATTTACCAGATGGTAGGTAAAAATCCTACAACTGGCCACCTTTTAGCATTTACTAACTTTTCACGGTTCGCTTACAGTGACAATCACTCGGGAGGTTTTGGGTAGTGTTGTTTGTGCTGCACCCTTAGAGCTGAAATTCCATCCTAGTGTCTAGGTGGCATGTTCTGATCAGTGATCGTATCTGGGAATTTTCAGTTTTATTGTGATGTAGTGCCGACGCATTTATCCGGAATGAGCCCTGTTGGTATTGGCGATACCTGCTAAACCTTTTTCTCTGATTTAGGCTCCGTGGAGAGGGCCTAAGACTAACTCCACCATGGCATTTACCAGATGGTAGGTAAAAGTCCTACGACTGGCCACTTACAGAGACTTTACATCTTCTGGTGGAGAATTTATATCGATATACCTTGTTAACTTTATCTTATTGCCTATTTAACTTTTGCAGTAACTTATCTTACTTATCTTGAGATTACCTCACTTATCTTACATAACTTTTGTCAATTATTTACCTTATTTTGTCAAAGTCAAACTTGAGAGAATTGCTGACATTGATGTAGGAAGTAACTGTTGTTATGATTATATTTCTTGAAATTATTTATCTTTGATAATTCCTTTTGGAACCTTTGAAATTTCAGAAAATAATTTTTCAACCCTGTTGAAATGAAATGCTATTGTGATTTTTTCATTCAAGTTTCTTGATTCATATTTTTGGAAAAAATTCAGTAAGTAAATCTTTCAAATTTTCTGGTTACAATTCACATCAATGTTTTCTTCATCTCTCTTTATCTCTTATCTTGTTGTTAGACAGTTATTTATCTTTGCTTGGAAGTGATGTACTTCTGAATTGTAACTGTCTGAACAATTGTTTGATGGAATATTGTCTCCATTAAAATTATCTTTTGATCAGTGAAATACTAGTTTCATTGATATTATCTTACCGTTCATTTCCTTGATGATATCTAGGAAATATTCATGACTTGACAAAATTTTTGACTTTCATATATCTTGAGATTTTGTTACTGTAGATGTATTGTCTTATTTGGCATTTATCTCTTTATCAGTTGAGTGTTTCTGTTTAATGTTCTCTTATCTTTATCTTATCTCTATCTTACTTATCTTTATCTTATCTTACTTATCTTATCTTTATCTTATCTTTTTTTCTTATCTTTTTATCTTATCTTTATCTTATCCTTATCTTGTCTTCATCATACCCTTCTCTTTTCTTCACCACATTTCGGGTTTGGAATTTTGGGTTTTGGATGGTGTTGTTGACGGCAGCTCCCGTAATGCTGGACGATCCTTGTGGTGGATTTTTCTTGGGGGGTCGGTTTGGCTGTTGGAATTCCAAGTTTTTTCTCTTGGGATATTAGTGTGGTACGATGCAAACCTTCCAAGGCTTGGAAGGGTATTTTGCAGACGAGGTCACCATGTCTGATGTCCTTGGGGTTTTGGCTGGATTTTCTTCGGTGGAATCGATTCAACGGGTTGGGTCCACTCCACATTGATCTGCGTGGGATAGGAAATTTGGAGGAGGTTTTCTGTTGGGTTTTTTTAATCCTCCCATTCTTTGTAGAATGTTGCTAGGGTCCGCTAAGATACCAAACGTAGGCGGTTTGGTTATGCGTTTAAATGCCTTTTCCCTTTTTTGTTTGGTAGGAGACTTGGTTGTGTTGGGTGCGAGCATGGCTCATTCGGGCAGCAGACATGGCTTATAGGATCCCGCGGAGGTTCCTTCGAGATCGAGACTGTTTTGCAGGGTCCATGGAAGGGTGAACTTTAGGGGGTGTCGGCAGGCTAGCGTGGAGGTCTAGGCCGGTCAGCGTGTGAAGCTCGCCTAAGGGCGGCAGGTCGGTCGCTACTGGGGGATCCTCAGCTCCATGGATTCGTCGCGATTGGGGAATTTGCTCGCAGTGCCACAATTAGGAATATCTCCGAATTTTTGGGACTTTATGGCTTAGCCATTTTCAGCTTGGTAGAGCTATATCTCACCCCAATTGAAGTGGACAATTGGTTATTTTTCAATTTTCCATAATTTTCTTTTTTTGTTTCCACACTTGGGTTCTTGTGGGGTTTCTCTATTCCTGCTGTACTGAGAGGTACAGAGGGTTAGTCCATCCTTGAACTGGGGGACGAGTGGTATCAGGTATATCGCCGGCGCAGCAACTCTATCCAGCAGCGAAAAGATTGCCTGATCCGGGTTCAGTGGTGAACGGCCATCCTTTTCTTTGCTTCAGGTGGAGAATTTCCGCAACGACTCATGCGCACCAGTTTAACAAAGTGTTGTTGACTGTTTCACTTTTGTATTAAAATTTATCGTATGGCAATTACTACAAATTAGTTATTTGATCTTCACTAGTTATCTGTTTATTTGCTTACTAGTTCTCTACGTGTTCACGCCTGTTACTGGTTTGGTACTCGTTTACTTGTTGGCTTAGTTAATCGAATAAAAAAAAATTTTGGAAAACTCCTAGAGTTTTCAAAATTTTTCACCGGGAAGAGGTGGTGTGTAACGATAATTCGTTCCATTCAAGTAAATTTAACAATTTCATTTAAATCATCTTAATTTGAATGGTTTAGGAATTGTCAATTGTTATACGCTTCCCTACTCTTATAATTATACTTTCATTCCTCTCGTCATCACAAGTAGACCAACATGTATACTCAAATACCAAACATTTAATTTCAATCATTATTTCATCTATTCCGCTACGCGCCATCGGATCTTTAGTCACTGCTAGTTTCGGAGGGCGAATCAGATCGAGGATTAGTTGGTCTTGCGCGAAGGAAAAAAAGATGAGTTTCGGACGCGAAACACGGGGACTCTCTCTCTTGGTTTTCCGGCATCGGCCACGGAAGGTTTTGGTTGAGTGAACTTGAAAAACATTATCTGGTAGGACATCTTAAATTGTTTATAATCTCTCTATTGGATTTAACAGATTAGTTCCGGTTAAGTATATCGTTATTCCTAAATAATTTTGCTTAATTAGCATGAGATTGCTTTATCAAAGTACATATATTTGCATGATTCTGGTATCGCCATACTGCATGGTTTGAAGAAAGATTAATTTCGATTGTTCTATTAGGGCTATTAGCCATCGATCAATTTCAAAATCATTTTCATAATTCAGAGGTCCTAAATTGACTCTTTAATATCATATTTTTGGTTATTTCCTATTTTCACATTTTAGAGGTTAAAATCCTGTATTTTCGTTTATTTAAATAATCACTAAATAATATAAAATTTTGAAGCTCTTAATAGAGTCAGGATTCATCGAATAAATTATTTGATAACATATTTTTGTCAAAATTGAATTTTGAGGAAATTATACCTGTGGAGAGGTTAGAATTTGTATTGTTGAAATCAGTTTCTACGCCTACCAAATTTCAGGTACCAGATAATTGGTAATTAATTCGTAATTGATTCCTGTGGAGGACTTCCACCAACCTGCAGTGTGACAATACTATTACCGCCAGGACGTAGAGTTGAACCTTGTAGAGGAGAAGCGGGTTGATTGCTTGTGACTTCCAGGCAGCACATCATCAGAACAATTCTTCAGGTGAGCATTTCGTTCTGTACTGCTTTGTTCAGTTCACTTATTATCTTTGAGAAATAAATGCTAGCTTGACAGAATTTCTTCTCTGGCCTGTGGAGTTGCACCACACTCGACCACGATTCTGCCTATGCAGGCGAAAGCACTTATTTCTGCTTCGTAGACAAGGGTATCGTCTCTTGGTTCAATTGTTTGTTCATTACGATTATACTTGATCAGATCTCAGTAACCTAAGTATCTTGAAGGTCTACCAGGTAGTGTTTCCTTTCCGTCAACCAAACGTGCACAGCATTGACTTATCTGGCATAGTTTGCATAGGATTTGCCACCCTATTTGAAAGTCAGAAACCATTGAGCATATTTTCTTTGAATTCAGAACCAGTATTCAATCTTTGCGAAGGACTTGCCACCTTCTATTTCATTTTTTTTTTATCTCTACCTTACCGTTTCTCTCCTTTCTTCTCGAAAGGGTAAAATTATCATTTATAATTATCATTTATTTAGTACTCTTATGGTACATCAAAGTATCTATCATTATTGTTTATATAGTACCCTTCTGGTACATGTATATCTGATAAATTAACATTTTATCAAGGATATTTCTTTATTTTTCCTTCCATATTTTTGACAGTTCATTGGAGGAATTTTCAATGTTATTTCTTGAATAATTTCAAGCTTAAATTTAAATATTATTAACTTTTAATAACTTCATAAATATTATTATTATTACTATTCCATAATTAATTATTCATTTTGTTTGAATAATATTTGCTTCCCTTCTATAATTTTTTATCTTATCTGGAGAAATTATCTTATCTAGAATTGTATAATTATTATAATTTTGTGAGAATATTATCTCTCTAACATAATTTAACCAAGCAGTCAGAGTTAAATGTTGTTATTTTTTCTTAACTCTGAGTTAAATTATTGAAATCTTTACCTTAAAAATTCAGAATATAATCTTGAGGTTCTAAGGATATTCTTGTCCCCCACAATATTGTTATTATCAACTCTGATTCCTTTCGTCTGCTTCGCATGCCTTCGAGGAAGCCATACACTGGATTAAGGACTGGTAACCATTAGGAGATCCCATAGTTGTCCAACACAGATCCGAGGGGCTCAATTCTAAGTCAAGTCAAGTTAACTGGCAATCTTCGTGAAGACCAATCAACAATAGTAAGGTCGAAGTCCATACGAGACAAGCACTAGGTCTCTGACTGACTGAGCCAAAGACAATCCAACCACAACTCGTCGTAGGGATCATCTACGCTAAAACCAGCCTCCAGGTATTATCCAACAGGACCATCTTCGGTTGAATCAGATTTGTTTTCAAAAGTGTAAATATTCTGAATTTATAGCCTTCAGCTTTATATTTTTATAGCCTTCAGCTTTATATTTTTATAGCCTTCAGCTTTGTATTTTTGTAGCCTTCAGCTTATTACTTGTAGCCTTCAGCATTTTAATTTTGTGGCCTTCAGCCCTTGTAAGTTTTTTTCTTATAAAATAAAGTTGTTAATTGTTTCTTGCTTATTTATTCTGCCTTCACACTTAAGCTAGATACAATTTTTCTTATCTTCGGTTTTGTCTTTTGCAACCTGGCGCCCAGATTATCTGAACTAGTCAGGTCAACTGGTGCCCTAATTGTTTAGTAGTAAAAAAAAAATCTGTAGTATGCTATTGAGCAATCATTAGTTGAAACCTACCCACACCCTAACCGAATCAATCTGAGCAGCCTATCAGCATAAGTGCTAACTTTCATAATTTTAAGGATTTATTCCAAATTTGCAATTTGAAATTTTGTGAGGTTACAAGTTCCTGATTTAGGTGCTTCTGAGGATGAGAATCACTTCTCTAATGAATCGTCTGAAAACTCAAATAATACGGATGAAGAAGAAATGCCAGAAGCAACTGATGCTACAACTGTTCACAAATTTGGCAAAACTTTTGCTAATATTTCTCCAATCAACGAAAATGAGATAAAACTGAATCAATAGTTGTTAGTAGGATTTCCAACAGAAACAAAAAATCTGGTTCAAGCAAGACTGTTAAATTTTTTGTATGTCAAGTACAACGTATCGTCAATGCCGAATTTGTAGTCAATTTCTTGAGACAGAAGGAAACTAAAAATAACTGTAGGTATATTTATCAGTTTCCTGCCATCGAAGAATTGACAGAATTTTCGTTCGACCAGGTGGTGGGAAAATTGGAAGACCCGGAAAAGTACTTGAGAGGGTACCTGAAGTTTGCAGTGAACTTTTCAATTCTTTATTCTCGTCCACTTAGTCTTTGTTACCTAATGAGAATTATTTTATTTTATTTTATAACTTTATGTTGTAACTTTTACCAAAAAATCCAAGTTCCTTTATTGTTGATTATATAAATTTATTCTTGTATTGAGTAGTAAATAAATTATTTGTATTTTTTTAAAAGACAATTTGGGGTTTTATTCACCCTACCACCTTGCCAAATCGAATCTAACGCATAAATGAATTGATGATCCTATTCTCCACGCCCGTGTGGTGAATAGGATCAGACAACAAAAAAATATATATATGAAACATGGTTCACCCTATAAAATATTCAATTCGAATACCATATAATACTACCACTAACTCATATTTTCACGTTTAAAGAAAAAAAATATCTTCATATTTAGCGGAGATATGAGCGCTCGAAATTGAAAACTGATCCTATTCACCACGTTTTACGGTACTCAATTTTTTTCTAACCAATAAATATTGGTCAATTTTTCATCAAAAAGTGTATTATTCATCACGGAAATGTATTTTCTGCAAAAAAAACTTCAAAAAAATGTTCACTAACCTTGTACACTGAGACTGGATCCACATGAGTACGTGATCACGGACATCCGTATCCGTTAAACGTATACGTGAATTTTATGCCTTCCAAATAGAGCATCCGTTGTTACGTATCCGTGACTGTCAATACTGTCAAATTGTCAATTGTGTTCCAGATAATTTTCGCAGTGGCTATTTATTAGAAATCCACAATATCCACATTTGAACAGCGTTTGTTCAGCCGACATCAGAAACCACAAACTAAAAAAGTTTCAAACCCCAAAAATAAAACCGCCAAAATCAATTTGAAAAATGTAAACAAACGGACAGAAAACACGTACTGAAGTTGAAATTAACCAACTTTTCTCCGTGATGACCTTCACGGACGCACGTAAAACCATCCAGAACTCTGATTGGTTAGTAGTAGTCACGTGGTTACAACGGATCCGTGATCACGTACTCATATGGATGCACCCTAAAGGGTTAAGTGACCCCCATAACCCCTTTCTACCCTAGTAAGTATGTACAGAAGTTACAGAATTATATATTTCTCCATTATTGATAGATTATGGTACCTAGTAAAATTCGAAGAAGACCAATATATTTGCCTCATATTTTTCAGTTCAGATGTCCCAGAAATGGACGAGTAAATAGGATTTGATTTTTCTTATTTCAAAATTAGATATCTCACCCCGTTGAGATTTAAAAATAAAGCAATTGTACCTTGGTAGAGATGAATTTTTCTTCCTAAATTATATATAACCCTCAAATTGTAGAGCAACTGTACACAAGTGTTTAGACTGTTAGTCATCATCATACGGTGTAGCTAAGTGCAAAGATGGATAACTTAAAAGTTTAATTATCTGAGGAATTCTCATAAGCATATTCAGGAAATATTCCTCCAATAATCTAGAATATCCTAGTATATTTCTAGAATATTTCAATATTCCAAAAAGAATGTTCTAGGACTATTCATGGAATATCTAGTGGTGTATGGGGATATATAGAAAATTGCCATATTTCCAAACCTAAAAATATCATCAAAAACCAACATTGCTTTGAGAGTAAATAATATACGGTCACTAAACTAATGTTTCACACAGGCGCAAGTTGGACACAATCTACACTGTCTTCTGAAAGGCCTTTGACAAACGATTCTCCAATACTTTCTAATTCTCTATGGCTTTGACACACCTGACAACATTTTTCAGTCTCTCCTCCAAAACCATACATTCAGTGAATTAAGAGAAAGCCCTTTGTATTGATTTATCACCCCAACATCTCCACAAAAAAAAAGGATTTCTGTCGTTTCCAAACTTGTATCTTGTGCCTTTTAGTTATAGTTTAGATATTACTTTCGAAATTGGTGAATGAAACTTTTTTCATTTCCTAAACTATTTTGTAACTAAGATTCTCCTGTTTAGATATCAAACAATTTTTCTTCATTTCAGTGTCTGTAACCGAATTCCAGTTCCTTTACCCTAACCCTTTCAGTCATAGCCTCCCTCCTGCGGGACAATAACTTTGATCAACTGAAATAGAGAGAGCATTTCGATATATTCCGTCCAGATGCTTCGTGCTGCACGAGGGACGTTTATATGTCGGGTAGATACGGTAGCGACATCTCTTAGATCTATCTACAATCTTTCACAACGACAAATATGGTGACTTTAGCGCATGGTGACAAACACTCGAATTCGCATACTTCAAAGTGCTGTTTTCATTGAATTACCACTCTGTTGATTATTAGAAAATTCGACAGCAGGTAAGCAAAACATGTTTATTCTTGTTAATAAACAAATTGAACACATAATATGATTTCATCACCCTAAATATTGGTGTATAAATGCGTGTCCCTAGAGAAGGACAAATTTACTTGCAAGTATTCTGATTTTCAAATTGGCGGGAACATGACCAACGAAACTTTTCCAGATGGAATTATTATGTTTCGATGATTGTAGCGTATTATTTGAGTTATTTGTGAATTCTGTTTCAATGAAAATTGAAAATTTTCAGAATGTCAACTGATGAGCAACTTCTAGAGATGATAAATCGGGATAATTTATCGGAATTCGATAAATTGTCGGATGATGAGAATTGCTTTCTGGAGGAAGATGTATCAAGAGGATATCAATGATAATAATACTGAAGAAATGAATGAGGGATATATCGGTGGAGAGGTGAAGGAAGAGAATGATGTATCTATATGTGAGGGAATTTTTTATCAAAATGAGTTACATGGCAATGATCAAACGGAATCGGATTATAACGAAGTTGCAAACAAAAACGAGTTATTATTCAGAATTTTTTTCATGAATAATGAACTCACTGAAAAAAAAAGACATTGAATGGATACAAAATTCTGAATACATATCTCACAAATAAAATGCATACACAAGATGTTCACGAATTTCTTGCACTTGAATTGCCTATAGCATTCTTCCAAAAATATCTTCCTGATCCTGTGTTTCAGAATATGGTTGCAATGACAAAGGACCCCGCACACCTTATATGGGAAAATGGCTCTCCGTCAAATTTCTTGAATTTTTGATATGTTGTAGAATTGATCATTCCGATGAAATGTTTCAACGGGCGCAACACGATCCTATGACTAGTTTTCGAGATACAGGGTGTTGAATATGAGAAACATTCACTTTTCATCACTCTGTATCTGCCAAGTTACAATTTAGTTCGGATTTATCTTTTGTGGGATCATCATCACATCCGTGTATGATGAATTCATGAGAAATTCATTTCCAAATCTTTTCGTAGTACAGGACGATTTCACTTGAAAACAATGCTATTTTGAGACTTTCATAATTTAGTTGTTTTATAAAGAGAAAATGCGAGAAAAGGTAGAATTATCACATAATATTATAAATTCATTTCATCTAGCATCACAGTTGATACAATTCATACAAGGTGATTCACAAATATGGAAACAACGAATTTTGTTTTTTGGGACACCTTGTAGTAATAAACCAACCTAAAATGACAAAATTCACTAGAAGAATGTTAAATGATATGTTCCATCGTATACAGAGTCGAATGATATCAATTTGAAAAATTAGTTATACTTTAATAAATAAAAACCTTGATTTTTTAAATCACCCTATATCTCATAAGGGAGTCCGAAAAGATAGCGATACAGCCACTTGAAAATAACTGGACCGAGAAAATTCAAAGTCGGCGATGTTGTGCGAATTAGTAAGGCAAAGCACGTTCTCGAAAAAGGTTACACGCCCAATTGGACTACGGAATTATTCAAAATCATCAAAGTCAATATCACCAACCCTGCCACCTTCATGCTGGAAGATATGCAGGGTGCTCCTATCAAGGGTGCTTTTTATGCAGAGGAATTACAAAAAACTGCAAATCCAGATATATATCTCGTGGAAAAAGTTTTGAGGAAAAAAGGCAAAAAAATGTACGTTAAATGGCTCGGTTTGCATAACAAACATAACAGTTGGATCGAAAACGTTGATTTTGTATAGAATCTCATGGGAAACAAACACAAATCATATAATTTCGAGGGGTCTTTCAAATATTTTTTTCATAGTTAACAAACATGCAACAATAATTTTAAAATTGACCACGTGATCTGAAGCTATAAAAGCGTATGCAAGCACTGACGAATATTCAGTGTGAAAAGGAAAATGTCTCAAGATAGTGGTTACGTCAGTGAAGTTGAAGTAATGTGCGATAGTGATGGAAAAGATTATAAAGAAACTCTAAATGCCATCGACAGAGCATTGGGGCAATACGAATTGAGAGCTCGGAAAGAACATCAGTTGATGTTGATGGTCTTCCCTATGCCATCCTACGAAATTCGATGTGGTATAAGTCCCTCCAGGGATTTTAGCTCATGCATCATTTTGAAGCAGCAGTTCTCCATTCGATCTATCAATGACATCATTGACATCCTGCAAGAAATAAAGATAAATTTCTTTGAATCACAAATCGATGAGTATGTAGATGAGTATGATCCAATCACAACACGTTGCGGGGATTACATTTACATCACACAGTACATCGAAAGTAATACCAAACAAATTTCCATTTCCAAGGATATCACGAACATGGAGTTGTCTGAACAAGATGTGAACGACATTCTCAATACACCCTTGGGGGTGCTGCTGTCTGACCGTATCGCTATGCTGGATGCTATGAACTTTTGTGACTATTATCGAGGTGTTTTTGATATTATTCAATCTTGGTTACGTGAAAATAAAACCAATTTGAGTTTGCAAGAAATTATAGAAGGTTTTTGTCAAGCTTCATCTTTACATAGTATGTTGGCTAATGCTTTACGTGAATATTTATTTTATTATAAACAAAAAATTGTGTATGATTTATGCAATAAAAATTAAATGGTAATTTGTTTTATTTATTTGAAGATTAGCTCAGATTTCTTGAGACCACAATACCAACTACACCGGAAATTCGTTCTCGTTATCAGTTTCAACAATATCCTTCGAAAACGATTTCGTGGTTTTGATAGGTGCACCATTTGTGTATGCCAGTCAGTCAGTCAGTCAATTTTAGCTGCAACACAACAATGAATATCAAGAGAGTTACTACGTGTACCAATGATAATAATTTTGTAAGTTGCAAGATTTGCCGGAAAGTGTGCCATTGCAACATATGTGCCATTATGGTCGGAGATGACATCCCATGTCACAATAACATGGGTGTGGCCGTCACTTCCGGACAGTTTTGGATACCGGCAGGAATTGCAACGAAGATGGTGCTGACGGACATCGAGCAGCCGCCGCCGCCAAGACGGCGACTCGAGCAGCAGCCGCCAAGACGACGACGTCGATTTTCGTCATCTACGTCATCGGAGGAGAACGACGACAGAGCCTTGCAGATGTCTCTCAGAGAGTTGTACTAACATACAATACATATTTTAATAAAAAAAAATTTGAAAAATATACAATGCATATTTTATTCAAGCTCATTTTATTCAGATATGCATGTAGCAGCAATATCTTTTTCCAGCATATTCTGGAAATACCTACTTCAAGTAAGGCAAACTCGAGTAAGTGTGAATTTGGGGAAAGTGTGAGTTTGCTCGCTATCATTGCTAAACCGGGCGACAGCCCAAAGCCTACACTCATATGGAAATCCAAATATTTTCCTCAATTTTCTAACCTACAATTCATCAACCCGAACGAGTATAACGAGTTTATTTCAAGCTTTGGGTGTATTGTTAAAATCTAAGGTGAGCATGTTTAGATAGTATGTTGGCTAATGCTTTACTTATTTTTTTATAAACAAAAATTTGTAAATGATTTATGTTATAAATGAGAATAATGAATTCTGTGTGTTTAATTTCAAGTTTAAATTTTTATTACTTTGCAGACACTCAAACATAATAACATTTTCAACTTACCTTTTTTCTTTTTTTTTGCTCAACACTATACAAAGCTTGGGTTCACTGCCCTCCATTGAAAATACTTCATATTCTAATCTTTCAAAAAAACAAATTTATTGAAATAATTTTGAAAAATGTACAATGCATATTTTATTCAGATATGTATGTAGCAGCAGCAGCATCTGAAATAAATGACTTTTTCCAACATATTCTGGAAATACCTACTTCAAATATATGAATTTCAAGCATATGCTGGAAAAATATACTTATTTCAGATGTTGCAGGTACATGCATATCTAAAATAATTCATTGTAATATTTTAAACGCTGCGCTTTCACGAAAACGAAGCGTAAGTAAGTATTTCCAGCATGTGTTGGAAAAAGACATTTATTTTAGATGTTGCAGGTATTCCAATCAGAATATCCAACTTCCACTCTGAAATTCTCAATACTTGAAGTAGGTATTTACAGCAAATGCTGGAAATACCTACTTCAAATATAAATAATTTCAGAGTGGAATTTGGAGATTTTGATTGAAAACCTTCCTTTCTAGAATGATTTCTTTTTATGAATGATGTTTAAATAAAAGCATTTTTTTTTTCTTTTTTTATTACATTGAATATATAATTACATGATCATTTTGTTCGTTGAAAGCAGTAGTTATCGTTCATAAATGAAAGCAAATTTCAAAATATATTTTTTATTACATAAAAAATGTCAGTGCGTCAACAGGAAAATGTTTACGGATTTATACATAATTGGATTAAACTTTTAAAATATAGTTTTTATTACATATAAATACTCAAATTTTCATCTATACCTTGTGCGGGCTACAAATTTAAATTTCAAAAATTCTACCAATGAATCAGTAAAATAGTAATTTTTCCTCATTTGTTTTTTCAGTTCTCTAATACAATTTATATTAAGTAATTCTTTGAATTCTTTTGGAATAATGAAATAGCAAGTACTTGGCATATTTTTGGAATACCAAATTTCAATATGAAGTTTCTCATCAAACGAAGCACGATTTTTGGGAGTCCAATAAATTGCGTTTGCAGACAATTCTTGTAGACTTGGCGGAGTGGATAGTGTTCCTTTAATTCCTGGTGTAACGCATCTATTAGCCATGTTGAATCTGTAACCTTTTTAGGAAATTTTAGACCTGTTATACAGTTGTAAATATATAATCCAATGGTTGAATTCTCGAAAACTATGCTCGATACCCCCATGGCAAAGTATCGAATGACTGAGGAATCAGTTGACGCTTATCATCATAAGGACTCAGGGCGACTTTAGTCTGCTCGATACTGAAAACGTTGTGAGCAAATGAGCGAATGGTGTTTTGAGTGACGATTTTTTCTTTAAAATTTTCAAGACAATTGACATGATCTTCGAATTGAATTTTATTTTTTACCACACCGTATTTCACCCCCTTTGATTTTTTTGTTACTTTCCCACCCTGGACTTTGTATGTATACATTTTGGATCTTAAACCTACAAAATGTGTTATTATTTTACCATTAGCTTCGTCCTTCATTAGACCTACCTGGTACTTTTTTGTTTAGAAGGGAGATGTTATATTCATTATTTTGAGAGTAATCAGAGGTATCGAATTTTGAAGGATGATTTTTTATTATTTCGGAATAGACGTTATCACAAGTTAATTCATAAATGAAGCTGTCTGTACCAGTATACAGCAGCTTACATCCATCTCCCATGATGGGTACCATAAAATCATATTGAAAATCAAACATACACGTTTTTGAAATATCTAGGATAGCCATTCCAATATACATAGGTTTATTGAATGTTATTTCAGCCTTTTTCAGTTCAATAGCCATCAAGTCTGCATCAAAAACGGTTCTACTCTGAAACCTAGGGCTTGAAATCAAATTTTTGGCACCATAACACCCGTTCCAAGATTTGACAAGTTTAACTACCCTGTGCAACCGGATGTTCTCCATCGTTTTACCAAAAACTGCATTGTTTGATAATTTAAAGAGATTTTTTTCAAAGGTACTGGTAGCTGCAGCCCTTAGACGAGTATTCAACTCGATGTATGGTCGCAGCCACGCAGACTGTCGAAATTTCAACACCCTGTGAATTCTCGTTAGAATCAAACCGTTTCGCAATGCCTGTTTCAAATTCCGATAGTGCAAACTATATTTGGATTTGTTGTATAGAGTACCCATTAATTTATTTTGTTTAGCATTTGGGGGAGCGCGGTGTTCAGGACAAAAAGGGAAATCTTTATGGGAATCGTGCAATCTCAGGATATTCCAAGTCTACCTCTAAGATATACCCTTCTGATGCGTCGTCTGGGTTATCAGTTATATCCAAATTGAAATTATCTACCCACTGAAAGCCGTCATAAGGCAAAAACTCTGACATCGCCCAGCCATAAAGGTTGTTGACGTCCAAATATAAAATATATTTCGAAGGTTTATTGGGATCGTAGACATCCATATACCTGTTATTGGCTTCACTAAATCTGTTTGAACAAAGTGAAATTCCACCTCTTATACCCCTTTCTATGAACATTATCATATCGATATCTTTCAAAATTTGTAATTTGCATTTAGTATATTTCAACATAGCATCCCACGTGAATCCGGGCATAGTGTAGAACCATGCTGGATCCAAGTCATAAGTTGCTATACAATTTTTTCGAAAGTTTTCAAATACATCGGCCAACAACAGAATATCGGTCTTGAGGTATAAGTCTGAGTACGACCCCAAATTTTGAATTTCAAAAGTTTCCCAAATATGTAAAGCGTGAGCATACTTCTGTTTAGAAATATTTTCCTCATTCAATTTATTATAGAAATGTTCCTGTGATGGAAGCACAGTTTCCTCTAGTTTTCTCACATTATCGACATAATCGTAGAGAAATACACCCTTCTTAATGTTGTATTTACTTTCAGACATTTCATTCGCTTCAAAGTTTCAGATATTTTTGATTGGAGTGGAAAGCATCTTCCAAAAAATTTTTCGCGTCTTTATGCGATAAATTGATAATTACTCCTGTTTCAACTCTACAATCGAAAATACATTTTGCCATTTCACTCTACTGCTTCGCTTCAATCCTGAACCTATTTTTGAACACCCCATAATTTTGATAAGTGATCTGAATCGTTTTAATTCCCCAAATTTTGAAATAATTTTTATTTTTTCCCCCACAGAAAATTTAATTTTTTTCATCGCTGAATTACACTTCCTAATATGTTGATTAATGAAATTCGAAACTTGTTTGGCAGGAGCACTAGAGTAGTTATCTCTGATAATTTTGATGTATTCGTTAATTTTCGACATAGTTTTCGAGAAATCGACCATTGTAATATAATATAATACAACAGTATAACTTACAATAGGCCTTGTATTTTTCCGTGGTCGCTAATTTTCTATGAATTCGAACTGCTGAGCGAGGTTTGGCTTCCCTAAATCTTGGGACTCTCTGCAAATGATGGAGTATTTTCCCTCGCAGAAATATTGAATGTTGGGCTAGATTACTTCGGTAACACGGGTTGGTAGAAAAATGATACAATCGGCCAACTCTAGGAGCACAGCCTCACCAAATTTGCTCTTGGTTACTCTAGCTGATGATATTTTTTGAGGAGTGTTTCTTGGGAGGTCAGCTAACTTCTTTATTGGTTTTCTGTTGAGAAGACACACTGAATTAACTTTCGATAGATCCATCTAAAATAAAAAAACATTCTCCATTGTAAAAACAGTTAAAGAAGAACTCGTTTCAAAACGTTTGCGGAGCAGAAAAATCTTATGAAAAACATAAAATGACTTTTCCGAAAAAATATTAGAGCGTAAGAAAAAACAGAATTGTGGAATCACACGTGAAAAAGAACTCTTTTCAACTAAAATTTTCAAAACGTTTGTGAAGCAGGAAAATCTTACGAAAAACGCTAAACGACTTTTCCAAAAAATCTTATGAAAAACGCTAAATGACTTAATGAAAAAATTCAGATATCACAATCAAACCGAAAAGCAAATAAAAAAGTATTTACTTTTCACTTATTTGATGCACGACACAGGTACAACGTTAACTGGTGCTTTCGACGAACAAAATGATACGCTTATTTGTGTGCACTTCGGTTTTATAAAATGCGAGATAAGGACGTATTTTTCATAGAACAATCCGATGTAATTTAAGTAACGGAAAAACATTTTAATCGCGGATTTGATAACGAGTGTGAATTTCCGATGTAGTTGGTATTGTGGCATCGAGATAATCATTATCAGTTCTAACGATTTCCTTCGAATGTGGTTCAGAAACTCTTTATCAGTTTCAACTATTTCCTATGAATGTGGTATTTATATCTATAATGAAATATTTTTCAACTCTTCGATAAATACAATTAAGAATTCAATTTCACATATTTTATTTAAAAAAAGTAATGCCATTTCTATTAACCACTACAATTATTTCCTTCACAATTCTGATCAATATACATGCTAATATCGTAGACACTATGATGAGGATTCTGTAAAGCTGAAATTCCATTTTGGATTTGTTTTTCTCACACCCTGCTGGAACAAATTCCTCAGTTTTCGTGTCTATTTCTCGAAGATCTTCAAATATCAGCTTCAGCTTGTACTTGAACGCTATATTCTTCGGAACATGGCTAACAAATACTGCTAATTGCCTTCCATTGACTGATGCCGTGACTATAAGGATATATTTCACTTTCAATAACCAAATCAAACACAATATAAAATTGACAGACGATACCCCCAATATTCACCAAATCTTACAGATACCCTCAAATACATCAGCAAGAGGTCCGATCCCAAATTCAGTCTATGTTACAACAAGGAATCATACGACCATCTACGTCACCATGGAGCTCACCTATATGGGTAGTGCCCAAGAAAATGGACGCATCTGGAAAAAAGAAATGGAGACTAGTGATCGATTATAGGAAGCTCAATCAGAAAACGGTGGACGACAAATATCCACTTCCCAATATCATGGAAATACTGGACAAACTTGGGAGAAGCCAATATTTCGCGACCCTTGATCTTGCTTCAGGCTTTCATCAAGTACAAATGGAAGAACGTGACATTGAGAAGACGGCTTTCAGCACTGAAAATGGTCACTATGAATACCAACGCATGCCATTCGGGTTGAAAAATGCCCCTGCTACTTTTCAACGCGTTATGGACAACATCTTACGAGGCATACAGAATGAGAAGTGTTTAGTATATCTAGACGATATTGTAGTTTTTTCGACGTCTTTACAAGAACACATAGAACGTCTGAGAGAAGTATTCGAAAGATTAAGGCAATCCAACTTCAAAATCCAACTAGATAAAAGTGAATTCCTAAGAAAAGAGGTCGCCTACCTCGGGCATATCATCACGCCAGAAGGGGTCAAGCCAAACCCAGAGAAAGTGAAAGCTATTCAACACTTTCCTATACCTAAGACTCAAAAAGAGATAAAGGGATTCCTAGGCTTACTTGGCTACTATCGAAGGTTTATAAAAGACTTCGCTAAACTCACCAAGCCATTGACCAGATGCCTAAAGAAAAACGCCAAGGTCATTCATTCATTGGAATTCATTGAAAGCTTCGAAAATTGTAAGACAATTTTATTGAATGATCCAATATTACAGGTTCTAGATTTTTCAAGGCCATTTATATTGACTACAGATGCCAGTAACGTTGCCCTTGGAGTCGTATTATCACAAGGTGAAGTTGGAAAAGACAAACCAGTCGCCTACGCATCAAGGACACTAAACGATACCGAGCAGAAATATTTAACGATTGAGAAAGAATTACCCGCCATCATTTGGGCCACAAAGACATTCCGCCCTTATTTATATGGAAGAAAATTTACCATCTACACTGACCACCGCCCACTCCAGTGGCTTTTCTCTTTAAAAGAACCTAATATGAAACTAGCCAGATGGAGACTACGCCTCGAAGAGTATGACTATGTTGTAGTATATAAAAAAGGGAAATACGATACAAATGCCGATGCCCTCTCCAGAATACAAATCAATCCCATGGACATCGATGTCAGATCGACACAGGTTGAGATGGATCCCGAACTAGATCAACTACTTGACGATTTAGTAAATATGGAGGAAGATCACCGTAGCCAATTGAACACTCCAGAACTAATGGATCTTGATAATCAAGAAAGAAACCATCAATTACAAAAAATTACTGCAACTATACGACACCAAGCTGAACTACACCATTCGGAAATAGCTCAAGTGAATGATGAAATGACAAAGTTGTATCGTGAAATTAAAAATGAATCGAATAAAACAAACAATCAATTGGAAAGGAAAATTCAAACCCTCAATCAGAATTTAATTCAAATAATGCAACTGAGTGAGGTACGCTATAATGAAACAAAGTCATTTTTCGAAAAATTCAACCAACAATACAAAACTGATATTGAAAATATTCGTGGAGATTTGTTGAAAAAAATTTCTGAAATAACCGATTCGATTCATGCACACAATTTAAAATGGAATATTAAGCACAAAGAAACGCTGCAAACCACGAATGAACTAAACCAGTTTCGAATTGATATTTCACAATATATCTCCAAAATAAATTCAGATATAGCGAGTGTAAAATCTGCTTTTGAGGAGATTACTAAAGGACAAAATGTAGTGTATACATCACCATAATAAAATAGCAGGTTTGACAGTTTCGTCATCACATATGTGTGTGATGTCTTCCAAAGACAAGATTCAACTTGTCCGTGAACCGCATAAACCTATTAGAAAAAATTATCCTCGACGTTGCACCATTATTAAAGGCTTAGATGATTTATGGCAAATGGACTTGGCTGAGATGAGACCGTACGCCCTTCAAAATCGTAATTTCAAACTCATTCTATTTGTTATAGATTGTTTCTCGAAATTCTTGTGGACAAAGACGGGTATAAAACCTTCGGAAATTGATAAAACCAACGAAAAAGAAATTCTCAAATCAACATACAGCCACTTGAAAATAGCTGGACCGAAAAAATTCAAAGTCGGCGATGTTGTGCGAATTAGTAAGGCAAAGCACATTTTCGAAAAAGGTTACACACCCAATTGGACTACGGAATTATTAAAAATCATCAAAGTCAATATCACAAACCCTGCCACCTTCATGCTGGAAGATATGCAGGGGTGCTCCTATCAAGGGTGCTTTTTATGCAGAGGAATTACAAAAAACTGCAAATCCAGATATATATCTCGTGGAAAAAGTTCCGAGGAAGAAAGGGAAAAAATGTACGTTAAATGGCTCGGTTTGGATAACAAACATAACAGTTGGATCAAAAACGTTGATTATTTATAGAATCTTATGGGAAACAAACACAAATCATATAATTCCGAGGGGTCTTTCAAATATTTTTTTCACAGTCAACAAACATGCAACAAAAATTTTAAAATTGACCACGTGATCTGAAGCTATAAAAGCGTATGCAAGCACAGACGAATATTCAGTTTGAAAACGAAAATGTCTCAAGATAGTGGTTACGTTAGTGAAGTTGAAGTAATGTGCGATAGTGATGGAGAAGATTATAAAGAAACTCTAAATGCCATCGACAGAGCATTGGGGCAATACGAAATGGCAGCTCGGAACGAACATCAGTTGATGTTCATGGTCTTCCCTATGTCATCCTACGAAATTCGATGTGGCATAAGTCCCTCCAGGGATTTTAGCTCATGCATCATTTTGAAACAGCAGTTCTCCATTCGATCCATCAATTTTGCTTCTTTTGGATGTTCAAACCTCATTGACGTCCTGCAAGAAATGAAGGAAAATTTCTTTGAATCACAAATCGATGAGTATGTAGATGAGTATGATCCAATCACAACACGTTGCGGAGATTACATTTACATCACACAGTACATCGAAAGTAATACCAAACAAATTTCCATTTCCAAGGATATCACGAACATGGAGTTGTCTGAACAAGCTGTGAACGACATTCTCAATACACACTTGGGGGTGCTGTCTGACCGTATCGCTATGCTGGATGCTATGAAGTTTAGTGACTATTATCGAGGTGTTTTTGATATTATTCAATCTTGGTTGCGTGAAAATAAAACCAATTTGACTTAGGAAGAAATTATAGAAGGTTTTTGTCAAGTCTCATCTTTAGATAGTATGTTGGCTAATGCTTTACGTGACTATTTATTTTATTGTAAACAAAAAATTGTGCATGATTTATTTAATAGTCAGTCTATTTTAGCTGCTGTTTGAAACATTACATAAAAAAATGAATATCATCGGTATCAATAAGTGCAAGAATGAAAATGAGTTGGTGAGTTGCAAGACTTGCCGGAAAGTGTATCATTGTATGATATGTGCCATTATGATCGGTGAGGACATCCCATGTCACAATAACATGGGTGTGACCGTCACCTCCGGGCACATATGGATACCAGCAGGCCTTGCAACGAAGATGACGTTGAACTCAGACGAGACGGACATCGAGGAGCCGCCAAGACGACGTCGTCGATTTTCATCAACATCGTCATCGGAGGAGAACGAGGACAACAGAGCCTTGCAGATTTCATTTAGGGAGTTGCACTGACATATGTGATAATGATGGGTACCATAAAATCACAATGAAAATCAAACATACACGTTTTTGAAATATCCAGGATAGCCATTCCAATATACATAGGTTTATTGAATGTTAGTTCAGCCTTTTTCAGTTCAATAGCCATCAAGTCTGCATCAAAAACGGTTCTACTCTGAAACCTAGGGTTTGAAATCAAATTTTTGGCACCATAACGACCGTTCCAAGATTTGACAAGTTTAACTACCCTGTGCAACCGGATGTTCTCCATCGTTTTACCAAAAACTGCATTGTTTGCTAATTTGAATAGATTTTTTCAAAGGTATTGGTAGCTGCAGCCCTTAGACGAGTATTCAACTCGATGTAGGGTCGCAGCCACGCAGATTGTCGAAATTTCAACACCCTGTGAATTCTCGTTAGAATCAAAGCGTTTCGCAATGCCTGTTTCAAAATCCGATAGTGCAAAATATATTTGGATTTGTTGTATAGAGTACCCATTAATTTCTTTTGTTTAGCATTTGAGGGAGCGCGGTGTTCAGGACAAAAAGAGAAATCTTTATGGGAATCGTGCAATCTCTCAGGATATTCCAAGTCTACCTCTAAGATATACCCTTCTGATGCGTCGTCTGGGATATCAGTTATATCCAAATTGAAACTATCTATACACTGAAAGCCGTCGTAAGGTAAAAACTCTGACATCGCCCAGCCATAAAGGTTGTTGACTTCCAAATATAAAATATATTTCGAAGGTTTATTGGGATCGTAGACATCCATATACCTGTTATTGGCTTCACTAAATCTGTTTGAACAAACTGAAATTCCACCTCTTAAACCCCTTTCTTATGAACATTATCATATCGATATCTTTCAAAATTTGTAATTTGCATTTAGTATATTTCAACATAGCATCCCACGTGAATCCGGGCATAGTGTAGAACCATGCTGGATCCAAGCCATAAGTTGCTATACAATTTTTTCGAAAGTTTTCAAATACATCGGCCAACAACAGAATATCTGTTTTGAGGTATAAGTCTGAGTACGACCCCAAATTTTGAATTTCTAAAGTTTCCCAAATATGTAAAGCAAGAGCATACTTCTCTTCAGAAATATTTTCCTCATTCAATTTATTATAGAAATGTTCCTGTGATGGAAGCACAGTTTCCTCTAGTTTTCTCACATTATGGACATAATCGTAGGGAAATACACCCTTCTTAGTGAGAACGGTGAACTTCTCATCGTCATATTGTTGAAATTCTTTCTTCGATATTTTTAAACCATCAACTTTCAACGTGGAAACTAGCTCATCTAAGCTGGCTCCCAAAAAACGAAAAGAATCTATGAAACGGAATTTGATTCGGCATCGAATTGAGTAAAAGAAATGTCCCTTTCTTTAGTTGAAAGAAGTATGCTAACGTTTCCCTTTTTAGCAATATCTTTGATAATGAAGTGGCTGTCATAGCCTGAGAGATTGTGGAAAGCAATGGGTACAACAAACAATTTTCGAAAATTCAAGTTACAGGCTTGGTGAGCGAAGTTTCTGAATTTACCTGTAAAATGGTCATGATCACGTACAATGATATCTTCACGGAAGGGATTTTCGCAAATATTGCACACTCTAGCATTAACAATATCGGGATTGCATGTCATTGGCACAATATTTTTGATTTTTGATTCTACCAATTTGGCAATGTTAGCCATTTCATCTGTGAACCATTGTATGCAATCCTCACCTCGATAGCTTTTTAACTGTGAAAAGCTGTCATTGGAAGAACATTTGAGGTAGTAGCCCGCACTAAATGTTTTATGTTTTTGATTCAAAATCCGCGTAAATGATGAAAGGACATTGTTGTTTATAAACATGATTACGGAATTCAACGTAATCGTATGATGGAAAAGAAATTTTACAATTATTTGAATTTTTGCAAAATGCTTCATGGTCTTTCAATTTCTGCTGGCAATTGAAATAATTGAGACACCGATCGCACAAAAATTTTTTACAATGAGGCTTGCTTACTTGAATTCCTATCAGTCTAGACATATCTCTTATCCAAACATAATGGTACTTTATATCAATATTTTCATTGTCAACAGGTGGGGCGTCATAGTCGTTTAATGTTGGAAAATATTTATCCTGATTGAGTAATAAATTTACATGTCTTTGTAATTTGTTGTTCGTCAGTCTTGCTGGCACTACTACATAAAATGATTTTTCGTTAACTTTATTCATTTCTAAAGCATAAACGTTTACTGAAATATTGTTTGGTTTTTCAAATTTTGAAATTTGTTGTAACTTCATTGGAGCGTCTAGCCCTACAGTATTCAAAACTGTAGAATAATGTGGATATTTAGACAGCTTTTCTGTATGTTTTGCTACAGGATATAATGCGCTAACAACACTCCAATAGAAGCACATTTCATCATTATTCTGAACGTTAACGCAAGCTCGTTTCTTAGCAATTTGGCTAGGTAGACTAATGAAGGATATACCGTTGTTTCCAATTTCGAATTTATTTATTGCTACTTCCAACAATACAACTTCACTTAAAGCCCATCCGCTTTCTTTTTCTTCAAACTCGCTCAATTTATTTAAGATAATAGCTACAACATTTTTAGTATACTAAACAGCTAAGTTAGTACCTTAGTCTATGACGGCATTGGGAGTATTCAAATATTTCCTATCAACTATTTCACCATCATTCGATTTTTTTACAAAATCCCCCAATAATGTTGTATTTACTTTCAGGCATTTCATTCGCTTCAAAGTTTTAGATATTTTTGATCGGAGTGGAAAAAAAGCATCTCCCAAAAAATTTTTCGCATCTTTATGCGATAAATTGATAATAACTCCTGTTTCAACTCTGCAATCGAAAATAGCCTCAACATTTTGCCATTTCACTCTAGTGCTTCGCTTCAATCCTGAACCTATTTTTGAACACCCCATAATTTTGATAAGTGATCTGAATCGTTTTAATTCCCCAATTTTTGAAATAATTTTCATTTTTTCCCCACAGAAAATTTCATTTTTTTCATCGCTAAATTACACTTCCTAATATGTTATTATGATTAATGAAATTCGAAACTTGTTTGGCAAGAGCACTAGAGTAGTTATCTCTGATAATTTTGATGTATTCGTTAATTTTCGACATAGTTTTCGAGAAATCAACCATTGTGATATAATATAATACAACAGTATAACTTACAATAGGCCTTTTTTCCGTGGTCGCTAATTTTCTATGAATTTGAACTGCTGAGCGAGGTTTGGCTTCCCTAAATCTTGGTACTCTCTGCAAATGATGGAGTATTTTCCCTCGCAGAAATATTGAATGTTAGGCTTGATTACTTCGGTAACACGGGTTGGTAGAAAAATGCTACAATCGGCCAACTCTAGGAGCACAGCCTCACCAAATTTGCTCTTGGTTACTCTAGCTGATGATATGTTTTGAGGAGTGTTTCTTGGGAGGTCAGCTAACTTCTTTATTGGTTTTCTGTTGAGAAGACACACTGAATTAACTTTCGATAGATCCATCTAAAATAAAAAAAAACATTCTCCATTGTAAAAAGAGTTAAAAAAGAACTCGTTTCAACAGAATTATCAAAACGTTTGCGGAGTAGAAAAATCTTATGAAAAACACAAAATGACTTTTCCGAAAAAATATTAGAGCGTAAGAAAAAACAGAATTGAGGACTCACACGTGAAAAAGAACTCTTTTCAACTAAAATTTTCAAAACGTTTGTGAAGCAGAAAAATCTCACGAAAAACGCTAAACGACTTTTCCAAAAAATCTTATGAAAAACGCTAAAAGACTTCCAAAAATTTCAAATATTACAATCAAACCGAAAAGCAAATAAAAAAGTACTTACTTTTCACTTATTTGATGCACGACACAGGTACAACGTTAACTGGTGCTTTCGACGAACAAAATAATACGCTTGTTTGTGTGCACTTTGGTTTTATAAAAAGCGAGATAAGGACGTATTTTTCTAGAACAATCCGATATAATTCAAGTAACGGAAAAACATTTTAATCGCGGATTTGATAACGAGTGTGAATTTCCGGTGTAGTTGGTATTGTGGCCTCGAGATAATCATTATCAGTTCTAACGATTTCCTTCGAATGTGGTTCAGAAACTCTTTATCAGTTTCAACTATTTCCTTTGAATGTGGTATTTATATCTACAATGAAATATTTTTCAACTCTTCGATAAATACAATTTGGAATTCAATTTTACATTTTTTATTTAAAAAAAGTAATGCCATTTCTATTAACCACTACAATTATTTCCTTCACAATTCTGATCAATATACATGCTAATATCGTAGACACTATGATGAGGATTCTGTAAAGCTGAAATTCCATTTTGGATTTGTTTTTCTCACACCCTGCTGGAACAAATTCCTCAGTTTTCGTGTCTATTTCTCGAAGATCTTCAAATATCAGCTTCAGCTTGTACTTGAACGCTATATTCTTCGGAACATGGCTAACAAATACTGCTAATTGCCCTCCATTGGCTGATGTTAAATGCATTGAGTTCCATTGCAACCCCGATCGAAATCTTGCTTCACGCATATTGCCATGTATTTCACTCTTTTTGGTACGTTGACGTATAAAACATTATTCAATATTGCTGTCAAAAGTATAAAATTTGTTTTCAATCGCAGAGACATATTTTACAATGCGTGAGGCTGGATTCTTCTTAACGGATATCTCGTTTGCGGCAATTTTCGATTGAACACTTTGTCTTGAATGTCCAAATTATTCAACTGCTTCAAAACGTTCTCCTTTTCTTCGAAAAATTGAATATCTGACTTTAGTTCTTGAATACGTCTACAAAACTGCTCCACCTTCCATCCGTATTCTTTAGATGCCATTTTATTACTGATTATTTCAACTACCCAATGACACACACATACTTTCCAAAAATAATGTCATTTTCCCCCCTCCCACCCGATGATGGTGATGAAAAACGAAAACAATAACGTAAATGGGTATAGCACATTAAATTGTGTACTTAGTAAACATAACTGTGTCTCTGAATACTCCAATGGGTATCGCACATTGAAGGTGGCGACCTCCGTTAAGCTATTTCCGTATTTCTATTAAATACTGTATTTTGAGCCACCTGGTATAACATTTGACAGCCGCTATGTTTTTTTTTCTCTTAAATCCTGTATTTTGAGTCTGAATATGTCATCCACAATCATTATTCTTATTATATATATATTATATATATTATAAGCGCGCGGTAGTGGAGAATTGTTATCAATCTAAGGGATCTATCGCCGCGACTCGATGAACGACGCCAAACACAGCGACGCACCGAAATTTAGCAGCGCGCGGTACTGGACAATTGTTATCAATCTAAGGGATCTCTCTCAACTACGTCACACGATGAACGCAGACCAGCGACGAACCAAGAGTCCAAAGTTCAAGGTGCATTCAAACGCCCATAGCTACACTACTCCCCTATCAACTCATCGTTGTAGAGGCCTGCACAAAGGTTGATGGAAAATCAATACTGTGACCGAAATGGGCAAAAGACATGCGGATTATCCTGAGCCCGAACATGACTATCGTGCGAATTGAAGATCCCTGGTGAATACAGCCTCGTCTGTCTTCGAAATATTGCGGGGAAACTCACAAAAGTTCTGACGACAAGGCAAGTTAGATAACTATCTGGATTACGAATCCTAGGGTAAAGATACACAGGAGGAAATGCATGACCAACAGCATTCATCACAGGCACAAATGTTGTTACTTAACCCCTTTCAGCAGAGGCAGCTACACAAACTTGTAAACTATCTTGAGACTGTTGTAAATTTGTTCCGCTTTGAATTTATGTTTTGATATCAAGGATATATAATTATCAAAAAATTCAGAAACGGATGTTTTGTTGAATCCTGTGGCGCTCGCTAAACATGTATTGTCTGGTTTTCTTAAAACCCTTTCAATGCTGAGTGGCTGAGTGTTTTCAAGTAAAAAATAAAATTCTTTGTTTAAAAAGTTGTTTCTTGGCTTAAATGATGTAAAATTATTATTTAGTTGTCAATTTTGACATGTGTCACAGATCCGTGCCATGAGCACTGTTCAACAAATTTCTTGTGTAGTGCTCGTCTACACGGATCCGTGACAAGTATATTTTAATTGAATTAGGCAAAAATGAATGTAAAAGAACCATGAAGGATGTAAAGAAAATTTTTATTTTGTTGATAGGCAGCAAATAAAATATTTGAACTCTTAGAATAAAATTGAACCAGAAAAAAATCAAAAATAATGTACATTTTCCAGTAAAATAACATAAAACTGGAAATATATAGCAAAGAATAAAATAAAATAAACGAAAATCCTTCGTCTAATACAATACAAAAGTAAATCACTTTAATAAAACATAAATTGGATGATGATAATTGAAAAAGAACCAAGCGACTTTGATCATTTTCAGTGAACGGTATTGTAATGTTGGATTTTTTCCATAATGGGCAACTGCATTTGCCTTCAAAGTCGCTTGGATCATTAGTAAATACATGTCGCCACAATTCCAGAAGGCGATTAATACTTTTACACATTACGAATTGTAACGTTGTCGTCTAGAACCTTTATCTCAGTTTTTGCAATTTGACGCTTGGTTCCTTTTCAATTATCATTATCCAATTATAAAAAAAAGAAACAAGTGGTGTTATATCTAATACAAAAATAGCAAACACATTATTTATGGGCAACGTCGAAGCAGTCTCCCACACAAAATCCAGGTTTTTCAGGACATCTTTCACAATGGTACAATGTAATTTTTCTAATTTTTTGTTGGGAACAAACTCTACAACGTTTTCTGTTTGTTTCACCTTTTTTGATTACAGTTAAAATGTTTGCCAGTCTATGTGACTTTGGAGCATTGGTCGCGGCAACTTTTGTATTGGATGTTTCAAGGTTCAACAATTTTGCTATGACAGCTAGTCGAAAATCATAAAGACTCAGTGATTTTCTGTCACAGGGATAATACGCATTCATTTGGTCCTGGTGGTCTACTCCACCCATATGCTTATTGTAATGAAAAATCAGCTTAGGTTTTTCTTTGGTACAATGTTTTTCTGACTGAATACTTCAAAGGATTTTTTCTCATAAAGAATTAAAGGTCTGTCTCCCAAAGTTCTGTTCCTCTTCTCTTATATTCAGAAGAATCGGATATGAAAGTTCATAATGAAACGTATGTAGGAAATTTAGTAGAAACAGTTGAAAATACTATTTATTATTGAAAGAATACAAAGAAAATTTCAATGAATCGTAAATCGCAAATATATAAAATTTTAGAAAACTAGGATTGGATCTATTGGCGGTGCCAATTTTTGTTTTATTGTTTTCTTTTTCTTCACCAAACATCAAGCATTGATAAAGTAGCTGAGCTCGTTCTTTTAAATCTATTTTGGTAGGTTTTCGCTTGAGTGAATTGGTATGACAACCGAAATCTCATGCTTTTTCTGATCTCTTTCTTTATTTGCACTGCCGAGTGATCTCCATATGATGAACCAGAATCATCCTTGAGATCTCGTTTCAGTGGCTTCTTCACCAGAAAAATTACATTTTTCAATATCCGGAATTTTTCGTCCAATTTCGCTCTGTGGGTTCTTCTGGCATCACACTTCTTCATTACAAGTAACTTGATATGTTCCGGCATATAACTGCTCTCTATTAAGAAAGCTGTTGCTGCAATGACAAACTCAATTAGTGATTTAATATTAGCTGAACCGACAGTCTACAGATATTCCAAACGAGTCCATAAACAGGAGCTGTTTCGAAGGAAATAATTTCTTGATTATTGGCTTGGAAACTTTGATAAACTGAATTAAAAAAACGAAAATCAATCCTAGGTAAATGAATAATCATAAGAGTATAACTTTCATAATCTACAAATACCATTTATTCACTTGAAAAGATAAGGATTATTTGATTTCACCAACCTTATTTATGGATAGAAAAACTGAGTCGGCCAGTGAATTTTCAAATCACTTTCTCTGATTGTAGCCTTGGATTCTGTTCTTGGATATCATCAAAAATATTGAAATAACTTGATTTATTTATTTCGGTTTTTATATGTTTCCTCAAGAGCCTTCAGAAACGTATATCGTCCCATTTATAGCATGACGATTGCTGTGCGGTACAGGGGTGTTATTCCATGTATCATAGAATTCTATAGTCGATCAAATATGTGAGATATCATTATCGTCAAATTCATGGGAGACAGACTTAACTGTCCAATATGAAATTCTATGGTACACGGAATCAATAATTCGGTGCTCGTTCTTCGAAATTACAAGTATAGGCTTAGGTTAGACGGACGCATATACGTCCAGCGTATTTGCGTCGCGTATTTTGGGCTTCAACGAAATCCATAGATTTTTATGGACGTGATTACACGAGCGTCGAAGTCGACGCTGAAACGTCACTTAACGTCCACCGCCACGTATTGTGACGTGTATACGCCGGCACGTCGGGGCACGCTGGAACCGAAACACACTGTTTAGTATATGTCGAATTACACGAGCGGGCGGACGTACTGTCCAAGACAAAATTATCAGTAGAATAAGTTAATTGCTGAAATTGAAAAACGGAATCCTCTGTATAATATAAAATCAAAAGAGTACAGCAATAGAGGGCAAAAATGAAACTCTGGGATGAAGTCTGTGCAGCGTTGATCGAAAATTGGGAATTTTTCCAGCTACAGAAAAAAACATTAAATGTAAGTAGCTATTTATTAACTTTAATGATAAAGACATATTAAATTTTCTCAAGTTGCCAAGATACGGCTCCATCATTAGTCATAAAATATTGCGTAAAGTGTTCTCTGACTGCAAAACCGCTAGATTTACCTCCCGTAGCCACCTTGTCAATATCCTCTAGTGGATGTGTTGAAGTGTCGTCGTGGTCAAATCCATCCCTCCTTCTTATAAAATTGTGCAGTACACATGAAGATTTGATAATATCTACTGCAAAATCCTCCTCGACCAGTAAACTTGTGTGAAATACTCTCCATTTATTTGCAAGAATACCAAACGTACATTCGACAAATCTACGGGCTCTTCTTAAACGGTAGTTAAATACCATTTGAGGAACTTCCAATCTTTTCTTGCGCGCGTATGGTTTAAGTATATGTTCACCAATAGCAAATGCTTCGTCTGCTACAAATACATGTGGTAATAATGGCAGCATTGTACCTGGAAGTGCTCTTTTCTCTGGTAGGTCAAGCTGCTTTTGTGCCAGTTGCTTTCCAAAATTCGATACTTTAAAGACATTACTGTCTGCTTCTCGTCAGTAAACCCCTACATCTATTGCAGTGAAACAATAATCCGCATCGGTGACAGCTATTAAAACGATCGAATGGAATTTTTTGTAATTAAAGTATTCTGTCCCAGAATTCTGAGGTCGAACAATTCGGATATGTTTGCCATCGATCGCCCCCAAGCAATTTGCTCATAACATCTATTTACCACATGGGTCCAGGTTGCTATTGTTGGGATAGGCATTTCTAAAGGTTGTAAAATGTTCCAAATAGTAACGCATGTTTCCCATACGATACCTCTAATCGTACATCTTGAAACTTGGTAGACATATTCTAAGCACGCGAAATCTGAGCCAGTTGCCAGGTATCTGCAATAAATTAAAAAAAATTTAATCGCTTTTTCATGTAAATGTGATCTTGCAGGTAAATTGGTTCAGATAAAGTGGAAGTCGGTTAGGGACCAATTCAAAAGGTGAGTGACTGTGATGAATCATAGCAAAAGTGGGCAAGCTGCAAAAAAAAGAAAAAATACCTTTACTTTGATCAGCTTCTTTTTCTAACGCCTTCTCTTGAAATGAGAACCACAACATCAAATATTAGAAGCCCAGATGATAGCGGTGAAGAAAATGTGGACGATGAAAATGAGGGGGAGTCCACACAGGAGCTAGAAGAATCCTAGCCACACCGTGCACCTACCTTGCCTGAAGCTGAAGACAGTCAGTTGCCTTCTACATTTGTAGCGTCTCAACGCTCTCAAACCCTTCCTACTACCTCAGCTCGGGTAAAATCGAAGGGAATGAAAAAAACATCAGCAGAAGTTACAGAAATTCGAGCGATAACAAAAGTTTTGAATGACAGCGTTGCTCTCCAAAGAGAGGTGAACAGCCAGCCCAGAGATGATTCTGGGAACAGGGCATTTTTGATGTCGCTCTTACCATTAATGGAGCAAATGTCGATTCCAGATATGTTTTCTTGCAGATTACGTTTAATGCAAGTGGTACAAGAGTGTCGTTTTCCCTCTCAACCGAGATCTCAAGACAACGCTGCCTATCCACCGGCTCGAAATCGATATAATGCTTCTACAAGTTCCAACGATAATTATCAGGTCTATCAGTCCCCAACATGGGATATAGCAACTTCCAGTGCTTCTGCTGACTCCCAGGACATCCAATACGGCGGTGGTCAATATTTCGAGAGACTCTAGTTTTTATTTAGTTGTTTTGATACATACATACGATATTTGTAAATTTTCTAATAAAGTTAAAACATACCTTAGAGTGATTACAAGTCGTTCTGCTGGGGAAATTGGGATCCTCATGTTTGTTTTTCCCTTTTGCAAAGTGTTGCATAACAAATTGAGTAGTTCATCAAAACTCTCAACAGACATTCGGTAAAATGAAAAAAACTTTTGAGGATGTGATCTGTGTTGACTAAATTTTGTTTGAAAGTAACCCGTCGATAACCTGTCACTCAATAAGGGATGAACCCAACATCGATGTTTAGCTCTTCTTTTTTTATTTTTAAGTAATAAACTAATACAGAGATTCATTTTAAGACTATTCTAATTTCTAGCTAGCCAGTTCTATTTTCTCTGGCTGTACCCAACGTGAAGTTTACGCTCATATAATTTCGCAAACAACCAGCGTCAACAATACGCGACGCAAATACGCTGGACGTATATGCGTCCGTCTAACCTAAGCCTAAGCCATAGGTTAAAACTTGTTTATTTTCGTGGTAATCTGAAAGTTTTCACGTATTTTTCAAATTATTACATATTGGATTCCAGTTATAGAATGTATCGAGAATTGAAATAATATTCAAGCAAAATGCAAAATCTGAGAATGGCTAGAAGATGAACCGTGCAGAATATTACAGTTTGAAGGTCCGCCGGCCGAAATTAATTCGGATTTGAGGGATAAAATGTATAGATTTGTGATTATAGTCCGATTCAATTCAAAATCAGTAATTTAGGCTTTTCGGGGTCTGAGATGATGAATCTTTTGACAAAAAAAAAGAAAAGTCTGTGTACATGTTGAAATAATTTTTCGTATAATATAACGAAATTGCAATATTTTCTTCTGCTTATATTGAGCTGCCTTTGAATTTGATAAAAATAATTGTGATTTTTCTTCCAACTAAAATAATAAAATATGAAAATTGAGAGAAGATGAGATTCAAATGAGCCATACCTTATTTCATAATTAATAATCTCAAAACATCTAGTGGAATATTTTATTCGTTGTTCAATTTTCCGTTTATGAAATATAAACATTTCACTTCAATACGTCTTCTCTCTAATTCATCATCATCATCATACTAATTCATCAGGAGAAGCAGCAAGAAATTCGTCGATAAGTAAACCACAAGTATCAACTCTACAATGTCTTTCTTCTTCATATTGTTTTATTGCTACCTTCTCCTGTCCTCTTCCGAATACAACTGCAGCAGTATTCAGTTCTTATACGATAGCCCTTTTATCAAATTGTGACAGGGTGTGTTCGCCTTTCTTTTGGTTACCGATCCAAATGTAGAAGCAGTCAGATAATCCAATATTAGTCAGAAAATATTTTTTATGATCATTCTGACACCTTTGACGAGTCCCTCCAGTCTGGATATACCAACTACCTTCTCATTCAATAATTTTTGCATACTGAGAAAATATGTTGTATTTACTGCTAATTTGTGTAACACCGTGTCATATGATTCACATATTCAATTTTTACACTTGCCTTCCATATGGCACTCCCTCGACAATTTTTGCAAATCCCCATTCCCCGAAATTACAAATATTGCGAAAACCCTATGAAATATTTGAAAATATTAGTCCATTCTGAACCAGACTATTACAAAATCTGTCGACAATTATATCTTCTTCCATGTCGGTTTAAGGGCCATTGAAATTGAGAGAACACTCATGTTTTTTTGTGCCCATTTCCTTTTTTTTGTAATAGACGCAAGTGGAGCAAAATTTTATCCTAGAAATAGGGGTTTTTGCGTTTCCACTCCAATTAGTATTCCCTGGAAACAAAAGAAATTCCTTGTTTTGTTTAATACAACTGTAGGTACTGACTTAGTATAAAATTTATAACATCATAAGATGCATTATAGCCATGGCCATAGGTTCTTTTGCTCCAGCCTCCATCGCCAATAACTGTTATATCTGGAGAACCTTCTAGGGTAACATCACCCTTTTCTACGGCTATCCTTCTCTCCTCTTCGCCAGCTTTCTTAATTTATAAAACAGAATATCATTCCAAACCTAAAAGGGCGAAGCAGTGCAACGCAACAGCTTCCCTGGAAGAGTGATAGTAGAAATCCAATGAAATTATTCAATTTGAGGACATCTGATCCAACACTACCAACCAGAACATTCAGTTTTCGAATGTTCAATAATTTCGAAATGTCACGATGTTGAATTATTTTCCTCTGATAGAAGTATGAGTTTTTATAATTTATCATGAAGTTTCAGAGATTAAAAAGTATTGAACAATCATACCTTTTTCAAATGATGAGTTTCAGAAATAAATTTTTTCGGGGTCATGAAAGAAATTTGTAGGACTCCATACAATTCTTCGCATGACTATGTCGAATACCAACGCTCAAACTTCCCCAAACAACTGCACTATTCACATCCTGAAGACATTTTTCAGTACAGCTAGTGGTTATGATATAACGCTTCTCACAGTTGTCGCAGTAAAGATGCAAATAAGAATATTTTTTCCTTTTCTAGTCTCCTTTATGAAATCCATTCTTCCCATCGTGCATTTATGACTAAGAACGTTTTTATAATCTTTGAGTACATGGCCCACGTTCACAATTCTTCGGTCCTCCATAATATTGCTTATTGTCCTATAAGATTTATCGGCTTCACGTTCAAATGGTGGAGTATTTTCATTTTCTAATAATCTATCGGTTATACAGGGCTATTCAAATTCGAGTCTATGCATGGGGATCTCGGTAAAGGCATAAGATAGAAGGGTGGTTAAACGGAGGCAAAGTTGCGTATTTCAGAAGTCTAATACGTTAAATAAAAAATCTGATCTAGCTGCTTTGGTTCTGGAGTTATACAGGAAAAATTGAAAAAAAATTTTAGCCTATATCTTTTTATTTTGTTAATATTGTTTGAAACTTTTGGCACTTTGCCACAGCAACTTTTCGTAGACTATCCAAATATGCAAATTAAAATTATATACAAAGTATCGTACAACCCGGGCCACCCACAACTTTTTATTTTCAAATACGTACCTGTATTTTTTATTGCATTTTTTCAAGTCAAGAGTAATATTTCATATTGGCGTAGTATTTTCATCTGAGTTATAGAGTCTTTTGGAAGTAGTGAACTATTAGCACATAACTGCTGTAATTGAAAAATGTCAGCTTGTCATTGGTCCACGTTTTTATTGTTTGATATTTTTCAATTATAGCTAATACGGAATTAAATAATGTTGATTTTACTGCTCATAGTTCACTACTCCCAAAAAACAGTAGTTCAGATGAAAATACTACACTGAAAGAATAATTTGGTCGTATTCACTGAGAATGATTAACCAAATTCATTATTGAAATATAGCTTATTGAATGAACACTTCTTAGGAAGAAACAAATAATTTGTCTACATCTTGATGAATAAAGACTTATTCAAGGTTATTTCTTATTTATTCCAGGATAATATCCATTTATTGATAATAATCAAACATTTAGCTTTCTTTTATAAATGTATCATAACTATCAATATATTTTTTTGTTCATGTACTAACAAACACCAAACAGTTTTTATCACAACAAAGTTGTTGTTTATTGTTATAATGTAAAGGAGGTATATTTTTTCATTGTTACTTCAGTTTTAATTATTATACCTTAATGCTTGTTCACAAATACAGCATAAAAGATACTAATTATTAGTAATGATTAAATATTTTATTTGCTGGAAATTACATGTTAATATAAACAAACCAATACATTATAATGAATCTTAAGTTTAATATATTAATCCAAACTGAAATTTGAAATCGTTTCTTCAAGCAGTTGTGCTAAATCAAAATCTTGTTTTCCCAGACATAATGACTTCTCTATTGATGGTTTCTTCTACTGATGTGTTGTATCTGACTCATGGGAGTTCCTCGATTTCAATGTAACTGACGCTGGAAATTTTAAGAGTATTAATTAACATTCTGTTGCTCAATTTACGATTTTTCAAAAACAAAACAATAATGAATGATTCGTGAACATTTCTTTTATTAAAATATATAACCTTGTACCTGAATGTGGACATGAGCATTGTGAGATGGGAGAACACATGATTTGGGTAATTTTGGATGCCGAAAAATATCAAATATTTGAATCTAAATATTATTACTCACCTGCTAAAATTTCTGTCATATACAATCAAAAAAAAATATAATATGTGAATGATGTACAAATTATGGGATTGACATTTTTTAGTTTTATAGAAAATCACAATTCTACCATATCGAATGAATTTTATTAATAGTATTAATATTAATATTTCTTGAGGAATTGATCCTTTTTCATTAGACATCTGATTTGTGATTTCACGTTCATTGTTGGACGTAGCCAATTTAGACCAAGTTTCTGCACTAGTGGGCTGTTTGTCCTCAACTGATTCTTCTTTATTAGAAATCAGATCTGTAGCTATATTTTCTTCCATAATATAATTCGGCAAAATGTTTCCAGAGTTGTTCTGTTTTTCATAAGAGATCTGGTTTGAAGTTTCATTTTCAACCTCTAAGATGCCAGACGAATTTTGTTCCATGTCCATTTCGAAGTTTATTTCTTCATCTCCTGCTGCTTCCGGTTCACCTGCAGAATTTGAACTGAATGGGTTTTCATAACAAATTTCTTCGATTGGTAGTATCATTACAGCATCTAAAGGTAAAACGTATCCAACTTCGAGTTCAACAGAAATTGGTCCACCTTTATCTGTCACCTCATTTTCTCTAGAAACACATTTTTCCGAAATCAGATGACTGGTGTAGGAATTTTCTAAAAACTTTATTTCGTTGAAATCAACATTTAGTCCATACATAAGTAACTTATTTTTGATTTTTTGAGGACTTTTTCTGTTGTCCAAAATTCTTCACAAGATATTCTATCTGTCTGATCTCCTTTCTCTGAACCCTCAATGGATTGATTTTGCGTTTTCAGAATATTTCTTACACATTTTGTTTAATCAACATTATCAGGGTTGAGCGGAAAGAGACCGCATTTCCTGAAGCCCTTTATAATGTGTTCCTTCATATTTGCATTTGAGAGGGTTTCACTGAATACTTGACTAAAGTTGGTTTTGGTAATGGTGCAATAAAGGTTTTCCTGGCTAATTTGCCATTTTCTAACAGTGGTTTTCCATTCCGCCTTCAAGGGTTTAAACACAATAACGTCATAGTCTAGTCTACAAGTGCCATTTAGACCAACTTTTTTCAGCAGTCTCCGAAAATTATGATTGAGGTGTCATTCGATTCGGAATGACATCCAGATGATTTTTGAAAAAAATGAAGTTCCGCATGAAAAAATTGTAAAAGTTATTAACAATTAACTAAAAAAAAAAAAAGATGGCTTTAGTATTTTGTAAATATCTCAAAAACTAATTAAATTTTTTTAAATCTAAAAAAAGATTCAAAAAGAGGAGGAAATTTCCTAAAAAAAAGCTCAATTCCCGGAATTGTAGCATCAATATTTATAATTTTCCCAGAGGGATGAAAATACGGCTGAAAACGGGTACTCTGGCTCGGGCAAGCCACATCCACTTTGGACACTTTAACAATAAAAATTATTTTAAAATACTAAATATGAAAATAAAAAATTGGAAAAATTCAGGCACTAACTGAATAGATTAATGAACAATAATCCGCTTGAAAAAAATTTTTATCACAATTTTTCAATTAGTTAATCAATAGTTAATTAATAATTTTTTTCTGCTTGAACATGAACATTGCAAGTGTGATAATTGTTAAACTATAAATTTAAGATTTTTTTCCTCTTTTGGAGCAATTCTTGAAAGGCTTCAGAATAGAACCCCGTTGGAAAAATTAAAAAGTTTTTATTTTTCAGTTTTTTATTAACAATTTTCGTTGTTGCAAAATTAAATACTTAAATTAATCATTGAAAAAAAAATTTTTTTTTAAATATTATCAATAATCCGTTTTTATGTTATCAGGAACTACATAGAAATAATTTTTTTGAATTTTTATCTCTAATTGTTTAAAAAATTGTTATAAACAAATGCGTTGTTTATAAGATAATTGAAATTTTTTTTATGGAATTTCAATCTTTGATACAAATAATGATTTTTAAAAGAAAAATTGTTCCTTAAAAAAATTTTTTTATTGCTTGAAAACGCATTTGTTAATTAACAATTATTTTCTCCCGCTTCTAATTAATATTAAGGAACCATTTTTTTTTAAATCATTATTTGTCTTTCTTTCTGATATAAAAAAAAAAAAAATTCCATTTTATTTAATTTTTCATTGTTTATGCAATAACAATTTGTTATAAACAAATAAATTTTTACCTTATATTTTTTTTTCTATTCTAATTTCTGTCACAAAATCAGACATGACATTTAGAGAGTTAGAGAGAACTTATATTTAAAAATTAAATAAAAAATAATAAAAAAAATTTTAAAAAAGAAAAAAATCATGTCTGTTTTTGTGACAGAAATTAGAATAGAAAAAAAAATATAAGGTAAAAATTTATTTGTTTATAACAAATTGTTTATTGCATAAACAATGAAAAATTAAATGAAATGGAATTTTTTTTTATAGATATCAGAAAGAATGACAAATAATGATTTAAAAAAAAAATGGTTCCTTAATATTAATTAGAAGCGGGAGAAAATAATTGTTAATTAACAAATGCGTTTTCAAGCAATAAAAAAATTTTTTTAAGGAACAATTTTTCTTTTAAAAATCATTATTTGTATCAAAGATTGAAATTCCATAAAAAAATTTTCAATTATCTTATAAACAACGCATTTGTTTATAACAATTTTTTAAACAATTAGAGATAAAAATTTAAAAAAATTATTTCTATGTAGTTCCTGATAACATAAAAACGGATTATTGATAATATTTAAAAAAAAATTTTTTTTTCAATGATTAATTTAAGTATTTAATTTTGCAACAACGAAAATTGTTAATAAAAAACTGAAAAATAAAAACTTTTTAATTTTTCCAACGGGGTTCTATTCTGAAGCCTTTCAAGAATTGCTCCAAAAGAGGAAAAAAATCTTTCAAGCAGAAAAAAATTATTAATTAACTATTGATTAACTAATTGAAAAATTGTGATAAAAATTTTTTTCAAGCGGATTATTGTTCATTAATCTATTCAGTTAGTGCCTGAATTTTTCCAATTTTTTATTTTCATATTTAGAATTTTAAAATAATTTTTATTGTTAAAGTGTCCAAAGTGGATGTGGCTTGCCCGAGCCAGAGTACCCGTTTTCGGCCGTATTTTCATCCCTCTGGGAAAATTATAAATATTGATGCTACAATTCCGGGAATTGAGCTTTTTTTTAGGAAATTTTCTCCTCTTTTTGAATCTTTTTTTAGATTTAAAAAATTTTAATTAGTTTTTGAGATATTTACAAAATACTAAAGCCATCTTTTTTTTTTAGTTAATTGTTAATAACTTTTACAATTTTTTCATGCGGAACTTCATTTTTTTCAAAAATCATCTGGATGTCATTCCGAATCGAATGACACCTCAATCATAATTTTCGGAGACTGCTGAAAAAAGTTGGTCTAAATGGCACTTGTAGACTAGACTATCAGCAGGTTGTAAAATGTTAGTAGTATTGGGTGGTAGGGCATACAGAATAATTCCATTTTCAGCACAAAATTTGCTCAAAGGCATCGTCATGTGCGATTTGTGTCCGTCAATGAAAAAAAGAACTGGTCTTTTAATTTGATTGATTGTTATCCAGTTGTTCAAATCGTTAGTGACATATTCAAAAAATATATCACCCTTCATCCATCCACTGTCTGACTTACCAAGTTCCCAGTGTGGAGGCATGGTTTCAACAATAGCTCTGGGAGGTCGTATGTAAGGGAATACCATCAACGGTGGACAGATCTCACCGCTAGCAGTAAAAACGACAAGGACCGTTATATTTTCCTTTTCTTGTCCCACTTTGATTGTATAACGGTTCTTCCATCCTCTCTGCGCCAAAACTTTGCCAGTTTTTGGACATAGAGCAAATCCTGATTCATCCCCATTCAGCATTCGGTCTGGATCTTGTAGAATGTCCAAATAGTGGTTTTCTTCTAAATACATTTTCAGATCACGAAACCACAGTCTGATGCTTTCCTCTGTTATTACAGCGCGGGACTTGCTGATACTTTCAGCTTCTCTGAGGGAAATAACCGGATTTCTTTTCAAAAAATTTGAATACCATTTTTGCCCTGGCTTGCCACCTTTGAAGATATTTTCTTTATCGGTTTTCTTAACGATACATTGAACCGTCTCGATCAAATCGGATTTCTTGATTGGAAAACCGCATTTGGCCAAATTCATGACCCAATCAACTAGTTTTTTTCTCTCCTTCATTGGTCAATAACGGCTCAGGACCTGTTTTTCGAGTATTTTTAGGTATTTTTCCTCGTAAACGGTCTATTAGGGTAATTTTTTGTACACTAAATTCTCTACTCGCCTGCCGGACCGCCATGTTATTCTGTTTTACTTCAAATATAGCTCTCCTCAAATGTTCTTCAGAATACTGAAAAAGTTTCCTCCTGTCTTTCATCATTTTCGTTTTCTCCTTCCTAGATTTTTACTGAGTCTTCATCTATAATGAAATCAAAAATAAATAGTGGTGGTCGAAAAGCGGCCGTTCTTTCGACCGCAGGAAATTCATACAAATAACTGATTGGTCGAAAACTGGAACATCACAATCCATTTCTTGACCACCCAAACTCTAATTAGAATAACGTCGGATGAATGAAGAATTATGTGGACGAAAAGGATAAGAGATTTTTTTTATGCACATGAGTTTGTTCGTTAGAATGAAATGATTGTATTGGTTCCCATGACTTTAGAAGAAGATAAAATAATATGACAGATTCGATCCCTTTCTCGACCACCTCGGACAACAAAGGGAAAAATGCGATTTTGATTTTCCCGTTTGCCGACCACCTAACCTCAACAAATAAATATTCAATAGGCAGTTTTTTAATGGTTCAGAACGTGCCACATGAAGTACTTATTTGTATGATACCAGCAAAACGCATCCTACCAATATAATAACAAATCTACTTACTATTTTCTTGAAGGGTGGACACTGCACTTTTCGAACGAAACCGATCACTTGCGTGCTAACAGCAAATGCGGGTAGAATTAAGAAATAGAAAATGGTACCTAGATCAGTCACAAGATGGCGAAAATCTTACTATGACCAGAGAATTTGTGGACGAAAACGGGCATGAAGTTGAATCGTTCAAGTTATTCAAAGTTTCACTATTTTTAGATATTTTATATGAATATGGTCGAGAATTGGTGGTGGTCGGCTAACGGGCGAATTCACCCTACTTACTCCTTCACATTTTAAAGTGGGCCTACAATAAAATGTAACTAACTTGTAATTGTTCATCGTCAACAAGTTCAAATGGTCGACTTTAATTCCAAGTTCACTAAAACACAAAATATTGACATCCTCATATTGTCTCAAATCACTTTCTAAAAAACAAATTTACTCGTCGTTTATTGTATTAATATTTAACAATAACAATGTAGGTCTCAAAATTAAATCGTTTGAGGAATCTCCCTCTTGGGTCTCGATAAAAAACGACTCTCACATGCTTGATAAGGCCATAAATCCGCGTTCATAGCTTTTTTGAATTTAATTGCTAAAATTGTTACCTTAAAAGAACTGTACAGATTAGGGTACTTGGCATTCAATGGTTCACATTCAAATTCAGGAAAGTGAACCTTCATCAAATCAGTATCAATATCAATATCAATTGAGGTGTGACGAAATCAATACATACTGGGTGTTTCTGTGATATTTCTGTTACATTTGTCCGGACACACTTCGTTTCCGAAATAAGAGTGTAAACATTTCTAAAAAAATTTATTTTTCAATACTATCTGAAAAACGCTTCTACAGGTTTTGATTACATTTGCAGTATTTTGAAATCCTATTAAGGCATCTATTGAACCTATGGCGGCTAAGGCAGTGAACCCAGGGGCGTACTCACGGGGCAAGTAGGTTACTTATTTGCCGTAGTACATTTCTCTAATTTTTTACGACTTGAAATAAAATGTATAGTATTTATTAAAATGTAGTAGTAGTAGTATAGTTGAAAAAAATTGTTGAGAAACCGATTTACAGTGATGCAAAAATTAAATATTTTATCCTGTGAATTAAAAAGGCATTTAAGGATGAAGTTTATTGAAATTTATTTGCTGCACCAAAGAACATTTTGCATTTTTTGAACGTTTTCATCAGTCTCTGTCTCAGATAGGTTCAGAGAAGAGCAATTTATTGTTTTATTATTTTTTTTTTCAAAAACGAAGCAAGGAACGAAAAATCTGATGATACAATAAAGTTGTATTTTTAGTGGTTCCATCTTGAAACATTACAAAAAATGTCAAAAATGTACGGAATGCTATTTTGTGTGCAAAAATAAAACCAACCAAACTTACCCGGTTGACATGCCCCTGAAATTACTGGCTCAGCTTCAACAGTTCTAAAACATTCCTCATTAAGATTTAAAGGAACTGTACAATTTGATAAAATCTGACGAAAGGCTTTTGAGCTATGAATAAAAATAACGTTTTTTTCAGAGACTCCAACACCTTGTATATCGGATTCGAAGTGTTTCTGGACATATGTTTATGGGAGCTTTTTTTGAATTATTAAAGGAATCATACTTAGGATACACAGTAGAGATATAATGAGAGAGCTTTGCGAGGAGGGAGTCAAAGGTCAACTATTCGTGTCATATTACACACGTTTCCGGTTACATGTCTACACAGATCAGCAAAATTCAACACGGGTTCAGTGACCTCTTTCAAAGAGTGCATGTGTTACATATCAAATTACCTGGAATGTGCTGACATCGAGTTTCCGGTCACAAACATGTTTATAAACGATGAAGAAATTCAATACGAGTTCAATAACCTTATTCAATGTCAATAATTGCACGTATCAGTATCATATTTCTAAATAGGTATGTGTCAAGTTGCAATAATCCGAGGTGAAATTTTCCCCCACTACTAGGTACTGATAAAAAATATATAAACGGGTTACAATATCATAACAGACATTCCATTTTCAAAATGAGTAATACCGAGTCCAATTTTAGCTTGTCAAATAACTATTTTTGCAAAGCAAAATCTAAAGTAGTGTTGGGTGAAAGAAAATTCCCATCAAATAAATCTAAATGTAAATTTGTTGTTGTGAATCTTTCATATGATTTGAATTTCACTCCATGTATTGAGATTGCTGGAAATAAGGGAGATCGGGTGATTTTCACAGAACATGAGTGGGAGCAGTTTTTGACACATCAAGGAGTTATAACCAATCATTTTTACTCATTCGATCAACAGACTGCCATTGAAGACGATACATTCACCGTTGAGCTTATCCAATTGGCAGATGTACGAGTAGTCAAAATTATAAAAGATCACTCTTCAGTGTACTTGGGGTTCGAAACAGTTTGCAAGTTAGGGGAACTCCTACTCATAATTGAATATAGGATAGATATCTTGAAAAGACAACATTATCGAGAATATTTTCAAATTTTGAAAAACGGACTTTGTAAGCTTGTAAATCTGCTGCAACCAGGAGCTAACCACAATAGTGAAAACATAAGTTTAACTCTGGAATTCATCCATCTTCACCCAGAAGATTTCAAGTCTGAGTTTTCTCATAAACCATGAATAAGAGGGTAACAATTGATGAAAGTCGCAATAAAACTTATTATATGTTCTCATGGAAATTTGCTTACCAGAATTCTCGGAAAATGGATTGGAACCATGCAGCGATCGATAGAATGCGCTTCGAGAGGCGAATAAGAGAAACTTCGAATATTATCGCACCCATTCTGGATTCAACCCATAGAAAAGTAATTTACGATAAGAGATTTTGTGATTAATATATAATGTAAATATGGTATAAATAAAAGTTTTATGTGTATAATAATATTATATTGATTTATTTGTGAAAGTATCATACAAAGTCATTTTTAAATATCCATGAATTATACGCATTGCTCAGACCTAACCATTTAATATAGAGTTTATCTCTCTTTTTTCTTAAAACTTTTTCAACCAGAAATACATCAGGATGTTTGACTTTTTGGAGTTCTTTTTCATAAAATCCACCTTGTATGTCAACATCTTCATGATCTTTAAGAAAATACACTACAGGGTTTGACTGGTGGACTTTTCTCACAGTGAAAATTTCATTGGACCAGTTTGGTGTATACCCTTTGGCAAACGCCTCTCGGTACTTACTTATTCTGACATGATCATTAATTTAAAATTTTCGTTTTCTTGGATCCACTGTTTTGAGGTGACTATAAGCATTTTTCAATAAATACTTTTCATTGCATTTTTTCACATCTTTCGGTTTCATTCCTATTGTTCTATGTACAGAATTGTTATAGCTAGAAACTATTTTTGGTAGAATATCCAACCATTTGTAGGTTCCTTGTAAGCTGAATTGTTTCCACATTATATTTTTCAAAGTTCTGTTTACTCGTTCAACTATGCTAGCTTTCAAATTGGAGAAAGTACTATAATGGTTAATTTTTCACTCTTCCATCAAATGTCTGAATTTTCTATTATAGAACTCTTTTCCCATATCCGTTTGTAGATTCTTGGTAGTAACTTTCATATCATTCAATATTTTTTGCATCGCATGAGTGACTTCTTCCCCACTTTTAGTTTTAACGGGCTCGCACCAAACATATTTGGAAAATACGTTAATAACAACCAAAATGTACTTAATTTTTGAGTAGGGAATCATTTCAACCAAATCAGCTTGAATGAGATCATTCAAACCTTTGATAATAACATGTCTTCTTTGAAATCGTTTTCGTGAACTTCTCCTACAATGTCTTCTTTGATTTCATTCATTTTCAGTTATAGGACACTGAAGTACTATTTCGACATACAGTTGATTATGCTGCTCCTGGTCGACTAAGAAAGTTATCTTATCACCTTTATTTAAAAACTTTCCAACTAGGCTATTCAGTGAAACAGTATCTGCATACTCGTCTCCTAGTGATATAGATATATCTTTTGGTATTGATGCTTTCAATCTTTCCAGAAACAGGAAAGTCGTAGAAAGTTGAATTATTTCCTAATACAAAAAACCAACACTCTTCCTGATATCCTTGGCTGCCCTCAAATGAAGAATACATTTAGTATGATGCGAAGAGGAATTCCATAGGTAGAAAGGTGTGCTGTTTGGTGGCGCTTTCGGAAGTAAATCTGATTTAGAATTTGTTGTTTGAGATGTCCTTAGGAAATGTCTTCCAAATTTATCGATGGGCATTGTGTCACGGTTGAACACTAAATGATATTGAATCATGCGGGCTTTTATTTTATTATTCCTGCTTTTCGGAGTTCCTCAATTATGCTTATGATTTCATTATTCACACCAGTATTTCCAGCACATTTTGATGCAATCAACAGTTTCAATCGCTCCACTAGCTCATTGAAATCATCAAAATATTTATATTCAACCGGCATATTGTTGAAATCAAGCATAGTTAGTCCTGAACCCCTTTTACTTCTTGTAGTGGTGCCTGGAGCAGAACTAATTCTTGGTCTGGACTTGGTAAGAGATAGTTTACCATCTTTTTGAGGTTTTTCAAGTTTACGTTCTTTAGCCAAAGAGTATAGTGTTGTTATTTGTGGTTTTATTATATTAACAAACTTTGATGCATGTGATGTTGATAAACCTCTTGTAGGATCATGACGGAGATACTGTGCATTACTTCTTCTTATTATATCAATATATGAATCAAGATGTTTATTTTTGTAACCAATGGGTTGTTTCTTAAACATCAATTCATATAAACCTGGAGTTCCACTATATTTGAACTTATTATTAATAACAATATCAGCTCCATCAAAATCCACAGTTGCGTCACCTACGGCGAACTTCTCTGTAGATGGATCAAAATATACTCCAAAAGTGTCATCAAATTTATTTTGCGTATCGGCAATTTTATCTTCTATATATGCACGAGGCAAAGGAATCGCAAAGTGTTGTAGGTATTGTTCCTGTTGATTCATCTCAGGGCGCATACTTTCATCAAAATAACTCTCACCAAGGTCTGATTTTGGAATGGTTGAATCATACTGAAATGTATCTTCATCATGAGTGATCTGATAAAATTCTTGAGATGTAGGTTGGTGAAATTTTTGAGGTGTTGGTTGATGCAATTTTTGGGGAGTCGATTGATAGCTTGAATGGGGTGATTTGATTTCACGTTTCAATTCTTGCTTCAACCGAGTCGTTGAAGGTTGTTGAACAGCTGTCAAGAATTCTTTTAAAGGTTGAGTGATTGGTTCATATGTTTTTTCTAAATGTGACTGAGATTCTGCTATATCAGATTTCAAAGTCTTATATTTTCTTTTCAAAGACTTTCTTGCTTTCAATAGTTGTTCATATAAATGACTATTCATGATGACTGACAATTATATCACAATCATAATGTTTATATATGAACAATCTTTATCGATAACTAGAAAATCAAATTTATCTTTCAAACAATGAGAACAGAGTTCTTTGAAATTCGGTAAGGACATATCTATACTAACATGGTCATCATATATATGCTTCAGATTTGTAAGGTCTTGTTGAAAAATTATAAGCAAATTTGCATTATCTCTCACGAGTTGCTTAGAAATGGCAGAATAGGTTTGGCATAAATAAAAACAATCCGTGTGTCTGTGACGACCGAAACAAAAATAATTTTTAATTATGTTTTGATCACATGTGGTAACATCATCGAATATGATGACTGAATGATCTTTTATATTTTCAGGTAGAATTACGTCATCAGAATCATTGTATTCATAGAACCCAATTTCTTTCATAGGTGCCAGCATAATCCTCAAATAATTATACTTAGGTTGGGATAATGATTTTGAAAATAAGTATACATTTGTAAAACGAAGACCATTGGGTTGTTCCAGCAAAGACAACATCACATTAGTTTTGCCTGACCCACTTGCTCCAACAAGTAACCCTCTTTTAGATTGACCTCCAAATAGCGCACCATGTTTTCTTACATTATTCTCCACATTGATCTCATCATGATTGAGAACTGGAAGCAATAACTTTTGTTTTTCAGTCTTCATCGCATCGAAATAATCGTCAAACTGACATTAATGCAGATGTGATAGGTGTATATATACGTGTACGCAAGTTGTTTGAAACACAATATAATGGGACAGCGAAAGAAATCAGTCGTTAGTACGAGTCTAAACACAAGGAAGAAAGGTCGAGGTCTTTTGAATACTCTCATCAACAAACTTCCTGTTGAAATACATGTCCCTGGATATAATTACTGCGGTCCTGGTACCAAGTTGGAAAAGAGGCTATTGAGGGGAGACGTTGCTTACTCCAGAAGTGAAGATATAGAATCAAGAAATACTGCAGACAAGAAATTAGCAGCATTTGCTTCCGAACGTTTAAAATCATCTGACGCGAAGTTGGGGGAAAAAGTTACATCATTTGGTATATCTAATAATATGAATCTTAAAAGCAAGCTGGGAATGGGTTTGAGACGAAAGAAAAAAACCATGAAAAAAAAGAAAGGTGGGGAACTGAAAGTTGCCAGAGAATGAAAGAGTAAACTGAAAAAAAGAGTAATTCCAATTCCAAAGAAAGGTGGATTTCTTCCATTTTTACTACCACTTCTAGGAGCATTAGGTGCTGCAGGGGGTGGGGCAGCATCTATCGCTTCAGCAGTTAATAAGGCAAAATCTAATAAAGAATAACTAGCTGAACAAAGAAGACATAATTTGGCAATGGAACGAAAAGGAAAAGGTTTATATTCAAGACCTCGAAAAGGTTATGGAATGTCTGCTCAACCATATCAAAAAAACTGCTGAAGTTGTCACACCGAGCCTTAACCAATATTGATTTGACGATGAATGTAAAGCTTTTGAGAATTCCATACTTTCGAGGTGTTTTCATGAGAGATACACTTCCCGAAAAAATAAGAAGCAATGAGTGCGGTATCATTAATCTTGATTCTGATTTGGGAGAAGGAACTCATTGGACAGCATATTCTAAGAAAACTGCGGAAGTTATATACAGTGTGGTCCAACGAAAACTTAACACCTCGATTTTCCGGCTTTAAAATGAAAATGTGGAAAATCGCTCGGAACCGTCAATTTCTAATACGGGGGGGGGGGAACAACTTTTCCGCTGTTTTCATCCCCGTAACTTCAACCCCCTAACGGGGGTGAGCACAACCCCATGATTTTGAATAGGGATGCGGGGTGTTGCGATACCTCATTTTGAAGATCTCATCGTGTACTATCTGACCGTAAAATTTCACATCAAAATATCCATCGATAATGAAATAACAGCGAAAATAGTGAAAGAGGCAATATGGAATTTATCTCGAGAATAGTATTCGTATCCGACGCATTTCAAAGGTATTGAGTCGTTAATTTTTTGTCCAAAAAAGTAGACGGACCTTGTTTTTGTACCTTAGTCTATCGTGAATGTTTAAGAACGGTACAAGTGTGTCAAAGCGATTGTAAATTGGTAGTGGAATTAAAATGGTGTATTCCGTAGAAGAAAGGGTGGAAATGATAAAATTATTTTTCCGAAATAACGACTCTGCGCGCACAACAGCAGCTTTATTTAACGAACGACATCCTGGAAAAAATGTATCCGCTGCTTACGTTGTGCAACTGGTTGCCAAATTTGACGCTACTGGTTCAGTTGGAAACAAAAAGAGGGTGCATGAAAGAGACGAATCGAGGGACGTGTCTGTCTTAGGTCATATAGCAATGGATCCGACCGTTAGTACTAGGAAATTGTCCGATGTATCTGGTGTTTCACGCACAACAATCATGAGAATCCTGAAACAACATAAATTCCATCCTTATAAGATACGATTGGTTCAGGAACTGAATGAGGATGATCCCGATCGCCGACTCCAGTTCTGTGAAGTGATCAGTGAAATAATTAACGGCAATCAAAACTACATGTTCGATATCTGTTTTTCGGACGAGTGTTCATTTTACCTTAACGGCATTGTAAACCGGCATAACTGTCGGTATTGGTCAGATGAAAATCCAAGATTATTTCGTGAGGTGTATACACAGCGCCCCCAAAAATTAAATGTTTGGGCGGGTATATATGGAAATCACATAATCGGCCCTTTTTTTATACCCGGTAATCTCAAAGGCCAAATTTACCTCGATCTATTGGAGAACGCTATTTATCCAGCCCTCGTGCAAGTATTGGAGAATGCAGAAGACCATCAAACGATCATTTACCAACAAGATGGCGCACCACCTCACTTTGTTCAACCGGTGCGTCAGTTCTTAGATGACAATTTTCCTCACGCCTGGATTGGAAGAAGGGGACATATTGAGTGGCCACCGAGATCACCTGATCTGGCTCCACTGGACTTTTTTCTATGGGGTCACCTGAAATCCAAGATTTACGCTACCCAGCCTGAGTCACTGGATGATTTGCGAACTCGGATCATTAATGAATGCCGTCAAATTACACCAGAAATCTTGAGTAATGTACGTGAACGTTTTCAGCAAAACTTATATTACTGCATGGAAGTGGATGGTGCCCATTTCGAGCATTTAATAAAGTAATCACAAAAGTACGTACTCTTCCACTACTTTACCTGTCCTTTCGTTATCGATGGATATTTTGGAGCGAAATTTTACGGTCAGATAGTACACGATGAGATCTTCAAAATGAGGTATCGCAACACCCCGCATCCCTATTCAAAATCAAGGGGTTGTGCTCACCCCCGTTAGGTGGTTGAAGTTACGGGGATGAAAACAGCGGAAAAGTTGTTCACCCTCGTATTAGAAATTGACGGGTCCGAGCGATTTTCCATATTTTCATTTTAAAGCCGGGAAATCGAGGTGTTAAGTTTTCGTTGGACCACACTGTATTTTGATAGTTATGGAAATCTCAAACCACCAAAGGAATTGATGAAATACTTCATCAGCGCTGGACTCTTTGCAAAAGTTTAACTCTTATCACTGTGGACAACACTGTCTTTTGTTTCTATATAATCAATATCTCTGATGTATTTCCTTCATTCATCAATAAACTACCCTTGGAAAAATATGTCTTTTACTTTTACTTTGAGCGACTCATCTTCAGTGTTGAGTTATAATTTTAACCCTCCAATTTATCTGGATGATAATGTGGAATATGAGATGGGATTGGCAAATTTTGATTCGTTCAATGTTATTCCAAATGTTACAAAATTGAACAATGTTTTTGTATGGGGTGAACATATACCTTTCCTGAAGGATTTTATGATGTTACAGATATTGTTGATCTCCTCATAAAACAGATGACTAACTATAATGAAGATGTTTATTTTCGACCCAAATTGGACCACTTTGAAAGTGATCATCCGTACTAACAACAAAATCAATTTTTCGGTAGAAAATTCAATTGGTTCATTATTAGGATTCGAGAAAAGGATTCTCAATGCAAATAATATCTAAAAATCAGATCATGAAGTAAAAATTCTTTCAATCAATACAATATGCATTGATTGTAATATTGCGTTGGGTTCATTTTTGAATGGTGATCCAGTGCATGTGATTCATCAATTCTTTCCGACCGTACCAAGGGGGTATAAAATAGTTGAATCGCCTTTGAACATTCTGTATTTCCCCGTCACTATCAAGACAATCAACAACATCACAGTAAGAGTTGTTGACCAAAATTTGAATTTAATTGATTTCCGAAACGAAGAAGTTACTGTTAGATTGCACTTGAGACGAAAGACTATCTGAGATGGTCTGGAAATTTGACAAACCAACATTCCAACATCCCTATAAAAAGCAGGTGATACGAACTTTGAGAGATAGTACGAAAGCAACTGTCGAATTGCTAACACCCGAACATAAAAAATACTTGAAATCTTTGGGATTAGAACTCCTAATATAATTGAATTGCTACAAATCACAAGTGAACCGTTCAGTGATAGCACAATTGAAGATTATCAGTTTCATACATATCAGCCCTATATTACCAATGATATCAAATATAATGATGAAATCAGAATTCCAATTCCGGACTTGGACGCTTATACATTACCTTGTAATTCATACATCTACATAGAGGGAAAGCTTACAAGACTGGACGGGGAACCAATAACGAAAATAAAATTCATCAATAACGCAATATCATTCTTATTCCGTGAACTCCGATATGACCTGAATGGTGTGGTGGTAGACTCTGTCAGAAACATTGGACTAGTGTCAACGATGAAAAATTATTTGTCTATGAATGAAAATGAAAGTATTTCTATGCAAAATGCTGGTTGGTTTCCCATACTTGGTGCGAGTGATAAAATATTAGTTGATGATGAAGGGAATTTCAATGTATGTATTCCGCTCAAGTTATGGGCTGGATTTTTTGAAGATTTCAGAAAAATTGTGATCAATATGAGACAAGAACTAGTTTTGATTCGTGAGAGTCATGATTTAGATGCTGTGTGCAGTATAGATGATTCCGAAAAGCCTAAGGTGAGCATAAGCAAACTGAGTTGGTGTGTCCCTCACGTAACACCAAGTATTCAAGAATAGCTACGATTGAATAAAATCATAAATAGCAATGTTGAACTACCGCTTAAATTCAGAAGATGGGAATTGATTGAATACCCTTCTCTAAATTAAACAACAAGGCATACTTGGGCTGTGAAAACAACTACAAAGGTTGAAACTCCTCGCCATGTTATCATTGCATTTCAACAAGATAAAAAATAAAAGTTTACTACTGATATGAGTACATTCGACCACTGTAATCTGAGCAATTTAAGAGTATTTCTGAATTCTGAACGATATCCTTATAATGACTTGAATCTTGAATTTAAGAATAACAAGTTTGCAAAACTCTATGAAATGTATGCCAACTTCCAAGAGAGTTACTATCATCTTAAATCAAACCAACCTATTTTCAATTCCAATGAATTCAAAATTAAGGCACCGCTGGTGCACATCGACTGTTCACGTCAAAAGGAAGTGATTCAAAGTGGTTCCATAGTACTTAAAATTGAAATTGAAACTGCTGAAATCACACCCAGAAGTGAAATGTTACTGCATACTGTCTTATTCTACATGAGAAAGAATTTTCATATAATCCACTGACGAAAATTGTTAAGCAGTTTTAAAGCGCATGCTCGATGGGTTATATAGAAAGACTTGCATACTTGAAACATCAGTTCGAAGATGATATCAGAGTACAGAAGAAGATTGGAGCAACACCATAAGAACCTGAAAGTATTGAATCAATTGATTGAATCATACATACACTTTAAAACAAGCATTGATAAGGAAACTCAGTAGTTTGAAAATATGATATTGGTGATAGACGTGCAAGGTTTCAAAATTGATAAATACCGGGTGGCTACGGAAGTATTGCCTACGGAATATCTCAGTTATTGTATGAAGTAGGTTTGTGAAATTTGGAGCGTCGATATAATGACATAAGAGCTAGAATTTGAGCATATTGACATGTCGAAGTTAACTTCCGGTCTGACCGGAAGTAACATCAACTTTCTTATTTTCCCTCAGCGTGAATACATTTATTGACTCTGGTGATATTTTCATGTAAAACGTTTCTCAACATTTGGGGCGTGATATCTTGGAAAGCTCTGCGAATTTTTACTTCTAGCTCATGTAGAGTTGTAGGCTGTGTGGAATACACCCTATTTTTAAGATGCCCCCACAGAAAAAAGTCGTACGGAGTAAGATCAGGTGACCTTGGTGGCCACCTGACTGGACCATGGGTTGTTATAAGTCTCTCTTGAAAGCGATTTTGAAGATAATTTCTCGCTATTCTTGAATTATGCGGAGGGGTGTCATCTTGCTGGAAGTACATTCTCTCAGTTATTTCCGCTGGTAGGTTGTTAATGAATTCCGAAATTTCATTCGTTAAAAAATTAAAGTATCTCTCTATTGAAAAAGAATGTGGCCAACAATATGAGTTCCAACTATTCCTGCCCAAACATTCACACCAAATCTCTCCTGGAAGCCACCTTGTCGAAACCGGTGCTCGTTTTCTATCGCCCAGTACCTGAAACAAAAGACCGTTCACACTTTTAGCACTTTACACTTCGACTATCGACAATAATCCAAATAAAGTACAGTACCTACCTTGTATTATTCCTGTTAAATAATCCATTGATGGTAAATCTTGACTCGTCCGTAAACAAGATATAATAGTTAAATAGGTGATTCTCAGCATTTTGTCGAAGAAACCAATTACAATATTTCAGGCGCCTTTCACCGTCATTTTCATACAAATGTTGATGCAACTGATACTTGAAGGATTTAAATCGATGTTTTTTTTAAATTTTCCTAGCAGAGTCCTTACTTATAGCTAATTCGGCGCCAATCTGCCTTGAGGAAATTGTGCTATCATATTGTACTAAAGCTAATACATTAATTTCAGTTTCCTCATTAATAACAAATGCTTCTTGGTCTTCGTGAACATCAGGCTCAGTTCTTAATTTTTCTCAAAGCCACTGGAAATACCTTCTTGACGGTTGCTGCCTCCCTGGATATCGCTATAAATACAATCATTCAGCGGCATAAGAATTTTTCAAACATTCACCATAAATGAGAAGCATGTCAATTTGTTCGGTTCGTGAATAACGGGGCATTTTTTGAATATTCCACTAACTGATTTCGATTTCCAAACCCTTTTAAAATGGCAGAATCAAAAACACTACTTCGAACGTCAAAATAATATGGATAGCAGCGTTCGTGAGAGCTCTCGTTTCTTTTTTGTTTCATTCCAAAATACATCTTAATCAGCCTACTTGTTAATATTTTGGTTCGAATGATTATTGCAATGGAATGATTATTCTGAATAGCACAAACATCGTCCATAGGTAGATATTAGAATATCTATGGACGATGGCACAGACCAAGTACGTTTATGTTCCTATTTAACCTAGAACCTACAGGATATAATTTATCATTTCACATTATTTTTAATGTTATTTTTGCGTATGGCGATAATCTGTTTTGTTATTTGAAGAATAATAATTGGATTTTTTGGTATTTCATTTCAAAAAATTACTTTCTATTATATCATTAGAAAGGAATGGTTATGCTGAATAGTACAGGCAAGAAAAAGTTGTTCCTATTTAAGTTATGGACCTACAGAGTATTGTTTTTTTCCCAATTTTTCCAATATTTTTTTTGGTGGCTTTTTATAACGCCGACGAATGAAAATAAAATATCACAGTAGTAGCAACTGTTATCAAGTGACGTATGGTTTCCATAGCCAACTTTTCAATTTTTGGCTTTCATTTTGCTTCCACGGCCTACTCGGTGAATTTCAATAATAATTTTTTTCTGATCTAGTTTCTGGTGAGATACCAACTTGTGATATGTCATTAGAAAGGGAATTGAATGCTGAATAAAGCGAAAAGAAAAAAAATAGGGTTTCCATTTAAAATAAGAAAGTTGATGTTACTTCCGGTCAGACCGGAAGTTAACTTCGACATGTCAATATGCTCAAATTCTAGCTCTTATGTCATTATATCGACGCTCCAAATTTCACAAACCTACTTCATACAATAACTGAGATATTCCGTAGCCACCCGGTATATATATATATATATAAAGTGATGCAAGTTTTTTCCCAATTGTTTAACGTGATGTTCAAACTTCAATTGATTGTCAATGTAGATTCCAAGAAATTTGTTCATACTCACATTGACTACCGATTCATTTCCTAAAGGGATATCGGGTAGGGCACACTGGTATGATATACAGTTGGTTTTGTTGATATTAAAGGAAAGTAGGTTAGCATTACACCATTCTTTAATTATCGATATATCTCGATATATTTTCTATCAACGTTGTTGACATGCCATAATATTGTTGTATCATCTGCGAATACTGTAAATAGTCCATCAGTTGCTATACTAGCCAGGTCATTGAAGTACATCAAAAACAAGATTGGACCAAGCACTGATCCTTGAGGAACACCACAATAAATTGCTCCACTATCAGATAACTTATGTGTTTTAACAAGTTGGGTTCTTCCACTCAGATAGGACTGTACCCACCTATAGCTTTGATTCCTGAATCCATAGAGTTGTAGTTTGTGCAGCAAAATTCTGTGATCGACGCAGTCGAAGGCCTTCGACAAATCGCAGAATATCGCTGCACTCACTTCCCCCTGATTCAGTTCGGTGTACAGTCTGTTAAGAAAAGAGAACACGGCGTCCCCTGTGGATTTCGGTTGCTGAAATCCATATTATTGGGAATTTAGAATATTGTGGTCATTTATGAAGTTCATAAGTCTTATTTTAACTAGTTTCTCAATTATTTTGCCTAGAACTGGTATAAGTGAGATGGGCATGTAGTTAGAAGGATCAAATTTATCTCCTCCTTTATGGATGGGAATTACAATTGAGGTTTTTAAAAAAATTGGGAAAGTGCCTGTTGCAAATGAATTATTGATCAGCTGGACTAATAATTCCAGCGTAAAAATTGGCATGTTTTCGAATATTTTCATTGATATATTATCTATCCCAATAGAACTTTTGCTTTTCATATATTTTATAGATTCCATCACTTCATTCAGATTAGTCTCTAAGAGTTCAAATGTATCTGTGGTATTTATATTGTTCATGAATAGAAGTGGATTAGCTGCATCTTGAATATTGTCTGAGAGTTTTTTTGCAATACTGCAGTAGTATTCATTGAGCAAATTTGGATGTAGGTCTACTCCACTGGTTTTAGCGTTATTCTTTCCTCTAAGGTCGTTTACAATTCGCCAGGTCTCTTTAATTGTATTATTACTTGTAGCTGTTCTTTTTTGAAAGTAGTTTTTTTTTTGCTTCTTTAACGATTCTTCTGTAAATGCGTTTGTAAGAAATGTAGTACTCATGTAAAAATACTTCATTGGTGTATTTTCTTATTTGGTGCAGTGATCTTAGATTACGTGATGATGTTCTAATACCATTTGTTAACCACATTTTTTTTTGTTATTTTTTATTCTAATTTTTTGTATAGGAAAGGCCTGATTGAAACAATCGATCAGGAGGTTGTAGTAACTCTGAAAAGGGTCGCCTGTTCTCAAGCAGGTATTCCAGTCTTTCCTTAGACACATTTGGTAAAATTTATCATAGTTGGATTTACTAAATAGCCTACCCCATTCGAGGATATTTTTATCATTTAGGTTTACCTCGACCTTTAAAGTGCAATGGATCGCTTCATGGTCGGAAATATTGGCTGGTATAATAGAACATGATACATTGCCTTGATTAAAATTACTGCACATATAATCTATCTGACTTTGTGAATATTGGGAGATTCTTGTTGGACCATTTGCATGCATTGCCAAATTGAAGGTTGTGAGCAAATTATCAAGATTATGGGTTAGGCTTGTCATCATAGTTAATGTTGAAATCTACTGCCAAAAGGATAGTAGATTTCGGAGGTATATTATTCAAGAGGAGTTCCAATTTGTCTAGAAATATATATCCATTTTCACTAGGTGACCTACAGTGTGACCCATTTAAGATGGAAGCACCCTTATAAAACTTACATTTTTCAACCGATTGGAATGATTTTTTTTTGTTAGGTAGATATTCAACAAGTCTATTAGGACACCAAATATCATGAATAAATCTCAATTTCCAGGGCCAACTAATCTTATTTTTCAAGGTCAAAAATCTAAAAAAATTACTAGCGATTTTTTTAGAAAAAATCTGACTACACCACTGGATTTGCGACATTTTCAAATGATTTACATGTAAATTACGTTGGAATGCGTCAATCAATAAAAAAGTTATAAAGGAATGAAATTTGAAAAATATCCCGTTTAATCAACCCACCAATTCATGTTCAGGAATTTTATGAAAATTCTGTATACTCCACTGGATTCAGGATGTCTTGAAATATTACTGATCACAGTTTCATCGAAATCTGTTCGGTAATAAAAAAGTTATAAAGGAATAAAATTTGAAAAATATGTTGTTCAATGGAATTTTAGCAACGTTCTTACTACACCACTGGATTAGGGGCAATATTCAACAAAATATTATTCAAATAAAATTCATGAAACGTTTATGGGAGAATGTATTTCCTTTCATATGTATGTCGAACCATATCTATCAATCAATCAGTTTATCACAACAAACTTTAGTGTCAATAATTTCAAATGAATCTACAAAAAAATAACTGTAAGTACATTTTTCTAATTGCTACAAACTAGCGGAAAACAATCTTTTATTCACAATCAATGTAAAAATAGAAACCAAGAAGATACCGAATTGAAAAATAAATGAGTGCAATTCATATTCTGGTGGCCTCCACCAAACTTCCATCCAATTCAATGCATTTATCATATCGCTTACGAATATTTTTTAAAGTATTCCTCAATTGTTGTGGAGTAATTGTATCGCAAGCTTGCTGAATTCTGGTGCACAGTTCCACTCGATTCCTTGGTCGTGATTTGTAAACCTTTTGTGCAACATAACCCCAAAGGAAAAAATCGAGTGAAGTAAGGTCAGGCGATCTTGGTGGCCATCCAATTAATGTACTCCCCCTTCCTATCCAACGATTAGGGTAATTTTGATTCAGCCAATTCTTCACAATTCCCGCATTATGTATGGAACAACCATCTAACTGAAAATATAAATTTCTTGTTTCTGCAAGGGGAAGTTCATCTATTGCGTCCGAAAATTCATTCCTTAAAAATTGTAGGAAAATTGCGCCATTCATGTTGCCGTCGAAAAAGAATGGTCCAATTATCCTTTCATTCAGTATTCCACACCAAACGTTCACTTTTTCTGAATACTGCCTTTTACAGTTTATCACCCAGTTAGGATTTTCAGTGGCCCAATAGCGAATATTTTATGATGAAACCACTCCATTTGTTGTGAAACTAGCTTCATCACTAAATAAAATTTTCTTTAAAAATTGCCTGTCATTAAGATACTCGCCCTGGGCCCATAAGCAGAATTCCAATCGTTTGGTTTAAATGGCCTCAATTTATTTTTCTTCAGACATCGCCTAATATTCTCCCTAGGTAAGTTTAAATCTAAGCTGGCAACCCTCAAACTACTATTAGAATTATTTCTGAAGTAATCTAATATAGTCTGGTTATTTTCGTTCCTTTTTCGTATATTGTTCTTTAAAATATATGTGGTTTCTGCTCCAGTCCGATTGAAAACTTGGTTTATTTTATGTACCGTGCTGTTATTTATGGCTGGACGATTTGGGTATCTTTCATTGAATATTCTAGTTACTTCTCTTTCACTCCGGTAATCATCACCGGAAAAACGTATAATTTCGATTTTTCCTTGAATTGACAATTGAGCCATTATCTGTTTTTATTTTGGAACACAAATTATTCAGTTCACTAATGGTGCGTAACAAAATGACAATTCATGCGCAAATAAATAGATGAGAAACTGTAAGTCACAGCTAACTTGTTTATTTCATTAATGCATTCTGAATAACAGGCAGTTAAAATTGCAACTCTCATTTTTTGCTATTCAACAAAAGGAAAAAATCACAGCTGATGTTACCTACTGGAATGATAATAATTATTATCCATTGCAAATTTTTTTCGTTATAATTTCTATTGGGAGTACATTAGACTTGTCTTATATTGTTGAAATTGTTTTCATGAAGATTAACCAGGAGTTCTCTCCAGATTGCACTTGTTTATGTATCCACTCCACTTCGAGAAATACCTATAGACTATTTTTACCATCATGATTTTCAGATGTTATAATTGTACGACATTGCAATAATCACCCCAATAATTTTTTCAATCATCAACAGTGGTGTAGTAAGAACGTTGTTAAAATTTCATTTTACAACATATTTTTCAAATTTCATTCCCTTATAACTTTTTTATTACTGAACAGATTTCGATGAAACTGTGACCAGTGATATTTCAAGACATCCTGAATCCAGTGGTGTATTCAGAATTTTCATAAAATTCATGAATTCGAATTGGTGGATTGATTAAACGGCATATTTTTCAAATTTCATTCCTTTATAAGTTTTTTATTGATTGACGCATTCCAACGTAATTTCCATGTAAATCATTTGAAAATGTCGCGAATCCAGAGGTGTAGTCAGATTTTTTCTAAAAAAATCGCTAGTAATTTTTTTAGATTTTTGACCTTGAAAAATAAGATTAGTTGGCCCTGGAAATTGAGATTTATTCATGATATTTGGTGTCCTAATAGACTTTTGGAATATCTACCTAACAAAAAAAAAATCATTCCAATCGGTTGAAAAATGTAAGTTTTATAAGGGTGCTTCCATCTTAAATGGGTCACACTCTATATAGGCAAATTAAGTACAAATTGATTTTAGCCGAAAAAGCCATTGAAAATCAAATTGTTTCTTAGTTATAAGGTCATTGTATTCATCAATATTAATCTAACCAATATTTCATTCAAATGCGAGACACAGTATCTAATGACAATTCCAATATATAGTATCAACAGTACGAACGAGAATAAATGAACGATAAAAGCGTGGATAAAATCTCAATCCATTTCGTTATTAAAATGGTATTCGCATGTTATTTCGACTAGTTGGTAATTAAAGCAGAGACAGTATAGAAAATAGTTGAATAATGGCCTGGTCTTGTTATATTAGGTTATATTAGTTATTTTATATCGGAGTCGTCCGTTGTAGGTCTCTTAATGATCTCGGTCCAGTCCGAGTCGAGACAATGAGTTTGAAAGCATCGAGGCACAGGCACATATATTATATGACCAACTCATCGGGCCCAGGTAAAGCTTTACAGTGCCGCAAACTAATTCCGCGCCGTGCCGTCAGGGAGGGCGGACCGAGAGACCTGCGTGCCTGTCACTTGCCACTTGTAGATGCATCAGTCTTTTACTTAGATATCATCTCTCTAAATTCTAATTGAGATTCCTTCCCAGCCTTCATCAGCTCTTCTGCTCTGCCTTTTACCAGTGGCGTGGAGCACGAGTAACGATAGTGCATGGCAGTTATCGATTGCATAATAAAAAACAGCGATGAAAAATTAAAACGCGTATAAGTTCTTCCGTGGAATCAGGGCTGTTCTCCGATAACCTTATTAAAATTCTAACCAGTATGGCTTATCTGAAAGAGAGTAATTCGAACAAATACCGCAAACAAAACATAATGAATCTGTACCACGAACTTTTCGTAACTTCAGAAATTTCAACAATGAAAATTTCACATATGAATTGGGGTTGATTTCCTGGGTTCCTATAACCGACAACATAAAATGTATGATGAAACTCAGAGACAAAGCTTTAGATATATTTAGAAGAACAGGCAGAGTCGGGGATTGGAATTACTATAAAACTATCAGAAATTACACGAAGTCCTCTACTGAACGCGAAAGGAAGGCTTATCGACATTATTGACCATCATATTATAAGCGAAAAACTTCATTCACTTGGTTTCAGGGGTTTCTTTCATGGCTCGGATCATACCTGACTCTCAGGAAGATACATGTTGAAGTTGACAATTGCCATTCGCAACAGTATGACATTGATCTTGGAGTTCCTCACCAGGGTACCTCCGCATCTATTCTCACTTCTACAGAATTGGGAAACTAGTAAGTAATTAGGAATGTACATAGGTTCCTCTTTGTTAAGCCAGTGTTCTGTTATTAGTACTATATCAGAAAATTTGATACCTTCAAGAAATATATACAACTCATCTGTTTTAGAACGGATCGACTGCACATTTATAGTCAAGCAAGATATTGATTTGTAGGGTATGACATTTGTCTTCATTGATCCTACGAAAGTTTGAGCTACACATTCATCATCATTATTACTGTTAGGGGTCTGCGAATATGAATTAGTTACATCAATTTTGTTCGTTTTTTCATTACTTGCAGTATCATATTCTGTACTAATTATATGGGATACTTGATCAAACTTCATCCCTCCATTATGGAGTTCGACATTTCGCAAAAAAAAAATTTGGTGATTCAGCAGACGAGAAAGGTACTGGTTTTGTGAAATCTATTGCAGTTATTTCAACAGTTTTTAAGGCAATATTTTGTCGATAATGTGACATGTATTCAATAACTTTCCTTATTTTGTTTTGTAAGTTGAAATTTGCTACCTTTTTGTATTTTGTCAGAATAAAAATGAATAGAACAGTTTCTGTTAGCTCGCTTGGATGCCCTTATTCGAGTAAAAATTACTCTATTTATGTTTTTATCATAATAATTGTTGCATTCTGAGATAATCACAAGATTTGTATACCTCCCAAGACTCAGAATATTCTTCAGGAACAGGTTCAAGGTTTTACTCTTACTTATGTTTTTTGTATTGAACATAACTATAATTGTATCTTCCTGACCAAAGTTGACTGTTTCACAGAAAATATTTTCTGTCAACTCACAAAGTTCAATATTATTTCGCATTTATGGTATATTTGGATGTATCTAAAATTCTTGTGACAGCTTTGGGAAACCCTATCGCATACTGGTCACCACAGATGTACATTTTTCTGTGGAGGTCGTAAGGGTTGCCTTGTTTATCACGGTGGTCCATTTCGTCTAGTAGAGATTGTATAGACAGATTTTCATTGTTTGAACATTCATCATTTTCGTCTCCCTCCAAAATATTTTCTTGGTCATTTTGGCCGGGATAGGGGATATTTTCATTTAATTCATTTGATTTACTCGTTAACAATTGATATCGTACCTGGTCTAGTTCAGTTGATAGCGTGACATCATTAGAGGTCATTTGAGTATTTCGGTTCACATTGTGTTCTGTTTGCGTTCCTATACAGCTGGTAATTTTCTGTGATTTGGTTATTTTTTGTTTGAGAGATTCGATTTCGGTTTGCTTTTCCATAATACTATTTTTTGCTTGTTCAACATAACTTTCAATTCTGACCTCATAAATTCCTTTCAAATTTTCCATCTCCTTTTTTTTCTTCTGTGTATCTGTCTTCCGAAGTTCTATCTAATGAGAGAGATGGAGTTCTTTGTACCATATTATATTCGGTTTGAGTTCCTATACAGTTGGTAATCTTTTGCGATTGAGCTATTGTTTGTTTGAAAAACTCGATTTCTGTTTCCATTTCCTTAATGATACTTTTTTGGTCGTTCAGTGTTTCGTTCATTTTCGCTTCTGACTTCATAGATTCCTCCATCATATTTTCCATTACTTTTTTTAATTTAATTATGTATTTATTTTTCAGTTCCGCATCAGTTGAGAGTACGTTGATAGTTTCCTCTAGTATACTCATTTCAACATGACTGGTATCTGGATGAACACTTTGATTTTCACAGCAAATTATTTTGTTGTCCTGTAGAAATGTCACCCTATTTTTATGCCTAATGAACAAACAGCTTTTGTGGTATATGGCGTAACAGTTGGTACACACATAGAGTGGGCAGGGTTTTGTTTTGAAGCACAAGAAGGTTGCACCTTTCGATTCCACTGCAATTGTTTTTCGTGTATCTGAGATATTGAGGACAAGGTGGCAACGTTGTCGACCGTGACTCCAAAGTCCAATTGCAATATACCAATGTACTGAGAGTGTATTTAATTCACTTTCAAAGATATATTCAACACTTACGGTTATGGCAATTTGGTATCAGTCAATTCCTCTACTAGGTCTAGATTTAATTAGTACTGAATTTTCGAAAACACTATCCTTTTTGGAGAGGCACCACACACTTGCTTAACATTGTTGCCGGATCCGGATTGTCTTCGTCTTTCCATTTCACGAAGTATTTTTGGTTATATTTTATATCAGTTTCATCAAACCTTTTAATCTTCGACGATTCGACAATTTCACAAACATCGTCTTCAATAAATTTTACATACACTCACATGATAGATTCACAGAACAAATAACACAGTAACGCTAACGCATTCACATTTCAGAAGCACAAGATACAAGATGGAGGAGCTTAGCTTAATTGTTTGTTTTGGCCTTTGACCGACGACCGTTGACCGGTTCACTTGGCGGTTCTCTTACTTCTCTTCCACTTCGCTGGCTCTCTGGCGTTCTTGTAGGAAGGACAGGACACGAATGACACGATCACAACCGATCTACCCCGATCACATTTAATTTGAATCTTGGAGTGGCTAACTTAACGTTGCAGGAAACTACAATATTTAATGGGTGATTAAAATCACCTTCAGTTTCTATTGCAAATTGGTGATGAGTATATTAGGCTTTTTGTGGTATTAAATTTTAAACCGTTCAAGTTTTTGTAGCACTTTTTTCAGAAATCACAGAAAAAATTACCATATAAAAATGTTACCAAGAACGCACACTGGGAGGTAAAACAAAACATGAAATTTTCTCTATCTAGGATATAAATCCACTGTTATATCTACACCTATACTTAACCATAAAACATAAAAACCAAGATTGTATTACTTTCAGTACAAGAAAACCAATATTGAAGTCCACCACTAAAGAAGCATATTATTTGTCTATGGAATATCCATGCCCTTTAAATACCTATATATTTCCTTTTCTGTTCTTTATTTTATTGTAAGAAAACTGGCCGCGTTCAGTAAATTATTCAAAAATTGAAGTAATATAATGAATGGTGGATGAAATGATCCTGTCTTATTCCGCTTTGACCTATAGAATAGGCAAATTTCTAACAGAAAACGACTACTGTCCCTTACGACCGTTGTATTATATCTGTTAGATTCTTGACAGTTTTTTTACAAGAACTACTTCATCGCAATATGATCTTTATATAAACATGAAAATATAAATTAGGCCGTAATTTATAAAATAACAAGTCACAACAGACAACACTCTTGGTATAAGCGCTAAAACACACGGAGCTGTTTCTGGCGAGTCGGCGCCGACTCGGCAGAGAAGCGGCTCAAAACACACGAGGCGTCACCGCAGCTTACGACCGACACGTTTTTTATCGAGACATCTTTCGCAGTTGTCTAGTTGTGTCTGAGTGGTTCGCATCGTTGGCATGTATGACTTCTTCTGACAGTGATGATGATTTGCTTTTTCTAATAACTACAGGCTTATTATATAACAAAATTAAGAAAATAAAGAAACGCAAATATTTGATACATCCCATAATAAATGAGAGGAAAAATAGAGGATTTTTTTACACACTGTATGACGAACTTAACGGAGATCCAGATAAATTCTTTAATTCTACCAGAATGTCAAGAGAAACATTCCAAGAATTGTTGTCAATAATTAAAGATTCATGTTCAAAAAGAAATACTACCATGAGGGAAAGCATACCAGTAGAAGAAAAGCTTCTTATAACTTTAAGGTAAGGTAAATGAATAAAATCTAAAAAAAATGTATTCTTAAAAAAGTATTATATTATCATGTTTATTAGCAAAATAGCATTTAAAATAATTGGGTTATATCCGTATCTTGGGAATACGAGCTTCCAGGCGACATCAAAGGGGATTCAGTACTCTGCCGCTGAATCCCAGAAGGCCCAGGTTGGGGCTCTTGTTGTGAAGAAGTTTGTAAAGCTATATGGACACATGATAGACATATAACTTTTCCGTCGTTAACTACTGAAAAATGGCTCGAAATAGCCGAAGGATTTAAGAAAAATGCAAATTTTCCACAGTGCATAAGAGCCATCGATGGAAAACATATAAGGATGATAAAACCTGCTAATAGCGGCTCTATGTTCTACAACTATAAAAATTATTTTTCAATGGTACTTTTTGCAATGTGTGATAGCAATTATTTATTTACATACGTAGACGTTGGCTCCTATGGAAAATCTAGTGATTCTGGAATTTTTAAAAATTCCACGCTATATGAAAGAATGATAAATGATACAATGGAAATTCCTCCAGCAGATTCCATCGAAGGAGATGTAATTGATCATCCATTTGTAATAATAGGAGATGAAGCCTTTCCACTCTCAGAAAATTTACTTAGGCCCTATGGTGGATCAAATTTATCTTTTGAAAAAAAAATTTTCAACTACAGATTGTCAAGAGCTCGAAGATACATTGAATGTACATTTGGTATTCTGGCTAATAAGTGGCGAATTTTCCACAGACCGCTTAACGTATCTGTTGATAACTATTTTGTTAATATTAATCCTCTGGAATGGCAATACGCACAAATATGAAAATTATTATTAAGTTAATACATGGTGTTTCAGTTTTTTCGTTCATAACTTCTGTAAACGATAGAACATATTAAAATAATATGAGTCTTTTCTATAACATTTTTCTATAAAACGCTTCGTTTTCAAGATACAGGGCGTTAAACTTTAAAAAAAGTACTACTATTTATTCGTTATCTCCCAAACAAATAAACATTTTTTATTCAAACTTTGTACACTTAGTCATAATATAATCCAGACAGAACCCCATAACTACGCCACTGCTTTTCCAAGGAAAACTTTCGGAACATCAAAAAATTGGTCTTTTATTATGACTAAAGTGTACAAAATTTAAATAAAAAATCTGTACTTATTTGGGAGATATAAATAAATATTAATATTTTTTTTTAATTCAACACCCTGTATCTTGAAAACGAAGCGTTTAGAGAAAAATGTTATAGAAAATACTTTTATTATTTTGATATGTTCTATCGTTTACTGAAGTTATGAACGAACACACTGAAACACCCTGTATAATTAAATACTGATGATTTTTTATTAATAAATAAATTTAGTTTTCATGTAATTACCCATTTGTCTTTTCTCCTCCACTGCAGCACCCTCATCAACAAAGGCGTTGGTTACCTCTTCCCAAGAACGTTTCTTTTTTATTTTGTTGGAATAATGCTCTGAACGCATATAAATCGCTGGTCTAATATGAATCTCATTGATTAATTTCTCAACGTCCAAAGTTTCCATACTGGTCTGACAACGCTGAGTCACTTATTAATAACAAAAACCGCCACAACACCGCTTACGTGTGTTTAGTCCCATAAGCAAACATGTACTGATGTTCCGACTACAGTCGTAAACCCGCGCGCGGTGCATGATGGCCAGCAGGGTACGCGCTGCCACCGCCATCACGAACCGCGCGTTGACGCACCGTCTGTTTCATTCAATAGAACTGCCATAAAGGATGCACCGCTTCGGCAGCCGAGTCGGCTGCCGACTCGTCAGAAACCGCTCCGTGTGTTTTAGCTCTAATACTATATAGTTGAAACTTTGAATAAAAATGATCATGATTAATTAAAATAAGCTCAGAACAGTTTCAAGTTCTACACGGGGGCTCTTATGGAGGCCATGTTGGATTAAAGAAGAAATGATGTGCATGAATGACGCATATATGACATAAAATTATGAATATACATAGTAGCCCTCGAAAAAGCAAATAAACATTTGCGAATGCTAGGGGGGCAAAAAATAGTAATTTCTTCAACGGTCTTAGGGGACAGTAATTGTTTTCTGTTGGAGACTTGCCGACAAATATACCCATTGTATAGGTTGAAGAGGAATAATGGATTATACAGTCCATTTAATCCGAGAGAATAGCTGCTCGAATGGTAGAGCGGGTCACCGATATCTGAATAAGTCAAGCAATATAACGCTAAGCGCGGTTGGTCTGCTTTTGGATTGTGGTGACCAAAGGACCTTTCGAGATCGATTTTCCTCGGATCGTGCTAGGAATCGCACGTAAAAAGGTAAGACCTCGTTAATCCTTGACGCTCACAAGTTTCGATTTCTGACGGTTGCCGTTCGTAAGGGGATGACAGCTGGTTAACGGAAAAAAACAATTTTAACATCAATAACAACAAAACTATATTTCATTATTACTTAGACCGTCAGATGATGACAGATTTTGCTGACTGATTTTCTCTTTCATGAGATTTTAATCACTGAAAATTCTGTCAGTGCTGAGCTCAAAAAATTAAAATTTAGCAATCGGACGTGTGCTAGGCATATGGATAATTCAAAGTTCGTTCTGTCGATTGCCATAAACGAGAAAATGCATCAGCAACCGAGTCATATTTTACAAGACTGCTTTTTTGTTTCAATAACCTTTGAAGTACGTGCAAAACCTTATGGCTTTGATTCTTCACTATCAGATTGTTATATTATGTTAATGTAATAAAATGCCATAAACAAGAGATAATTTTTTTTTGAGAAAGGAAAATAATTTTTCCATATGCCTAGCACGCTTCCGATGGATAAGTTTATTTTTTCAGTGGTTGGGCTTAATCTAGACCTTGTTCCAATGCTTAACAAACTACGAATCTGGTGTGGCCATATACCACAGAAACACTAGTAAATGGGTCTTTATGTCCAGTGGGTAGTACCCTCCAGTGTAAGGCCTGGATAAAACTTTGCTTGTGTCAACTTTTCCTACAACTTCTACAAGTTTGTGTATTTTTCGCCATACGGAATAGGCGGAAAAACTGTAAGTTATTATAATACTCCATTAGCCACGGTTCTGTTGCTGTTGACGGAATCTTATTAGGTGAGATATACCTCTGGTTAAAAGCAAAAATCCTCCCTGACGATAATTGATGCCTTATAAAATAATGTAACAGCAATACTACATTTTCATGGAATAAAAACTCGGACGCTAATAAGCACACAAATCTTAGTTTTTTTTCCACACTATTAAAGTTCTTCATTTATAATATAAACAGTTATTGCATACAAAAATACGAAAAACCAGAATAATTTCGATTAAAACAAAGGAATACCATGAAGAAGGCAGAAATAAAACTAACGTTTTGTTCACACTTTTTGAATTTTAATAACCAAACCAGGAACCAGAGTTTAAACCAAAAGGTTTAGGCGAAAGCAAACGATGACGTCACGTCTGTCATTTATCATGAAAGACCAAGGTATAACTGCGGTAAATACCAAAGAATTGTGGTTATCCGCCTAAATTCGACTATAGTGTCCATTTGGTAAGAAACCTTTGTATATAATATTCCATTTATTGATTGTGTGTTGACTTGTCCTGGTTGGGCGGATATATGAATATAGCGCTTTGTTGCGCCCTGGGTATTGTGTCCTTTAATATATATATATTTTTGAATACGGTGAATCTGTGACTTGTTTTATTCCTCCGAGCAATAAAAGATATAGAGATGGCATTTCTGTCTCTTTCTTGAATGCAGCATATCCGACGTTGTTTATAAACATCAAAGCTTAGATCATGTTAAAAAAGTGCATTGTTGGGTATTTCCGTTTGCACTCGTAATCAGGTTGGAATTCCGTATTATTCTCTCTTAACATGACGATCGGATCGTGTTAGTTTAGTTTACGACTTTGACTTTGTCTTGTGCAACGAACGAGAAATGTCAGTTTCCGGGTAATTGTATAATTATAATTATTGTTTCAATTGTGAGTGGTGGAAGTGTTGGTTAGTTAAAATTTATTTTAGAGTAGCTAATCTCTGTGAAATGGCGATAACGTGTAAAGTTCGTGGGCGAAAAAAGTTATCGAACACCAAAAAAACATTCCATAAGTATCAAAACATCTTGGCGTCGCAGCATGGCATGGCATGTATGATGTTTATTGGCATTTCCTACCTAACAAGAATAAACTATATCTAAGTATACTCTTATTGACTCTTTTATTAGTATTGAAGTTGATTTCATTGAAACTGCTCCGTTTTATCCCGATTGTAGATGAAAATAATATTTTTAATGAATAGCTGTAAGGAAACTTGGTTATCATATAAGTAGACTTTAAAAATGATTACCTATCAACAGTTAGGAAAACACTTGTTCCAGTAGGTATACTAAAAAATAAGGAAGTAAGCCAATTCAACTTTTCATAACCAAATTCGAGTCATCAGCCACTAGCGATAGACTCAATCTGATGGGTACTGAAATATTCTGTTCATATATACAAGGATTATTATTATAAAAATATGTAATTTCTCATATGGCAACACAATTGATCTGGAATGTTATCAGTCGCGTAGCGCTTCCAGTTAGACCAGACGTGGACACAAACTTCCATATTGTAAATGGAACAGTATATCATCACATATTTAAAATCTGATGAACGGGTTCCATGATAGTTCCTGTATAATGAATTTCAAATTCAAAGCAATAATTCTATTCTCTCATTTGCATCATGATATTTCAACATTTTTAGGTTTCCATCCAATAGAGCAGTTGCCCAGTTATGGTGTGAAGCACTCCACTTAGAAATCGAGAATTTGAAGAAATCTTCAGTGATCTGTTCTGACCATTTTTGGCCTCACCATGTTTTTCATTCAAGTTGCAGAACTAAAATCAGCAAAGGAGCCTTACCAGTCTTGGCATTTCATGATGAATCTTCATCTGCTGCGATTAGGTAATATTCTTCGTTTTTTTTAATTTTGTTCTTACCAGGAAGAATTCGAGTGCAGTTCGAAGGGTTTCCAAAGTGAAAAATTCTTACTACGTGATCAAGTCTAATAGTTTTAGCTTCTAGCTGAGTAATCATATTCATTAAATTTTGTATGTTTATTGCACTAATATTAGTATTTTTTCCAACAAATCTGAATGTATTCAACAAATTTGTTTATTTAGTCGATTGCAACTCCTTCCAGTGTTGAAAGATGTCGAGGATGATAGTTCTGAAACCGTAACTGTTTCTGAAGTAGAAAATTTTGAAGCATCTCCATCTTCAACAGAACGAGAGGTTTCAATGGAAGTTCTTTCTTCATCAATGACTGCACCAGAAGCAGTATTGGAAATCCAAAATTATCGTAGAAAAGTATTACCCAAGAAAAGGTAAATTGTATGACAAAAGTTTCAAATATGGTTGTGAGTAAATTACATTTTTTTCCAGAGAAGCAGCCGGAGTTCAGTAACTGAGGGGAGTATTAAGACATCCTCATCTTCAACTTTGACAGCACCTGAGGTTTCGATGGAAATGTTTTCTTCGTCTTCTACGATAACAGCACCAGAAGCATTGATGGAGATTCAAAATTATCATGACAAAAAGTTGTCTAAGAAAAAGTAAAGTTTATTACAGAAGCTTAAATATGGTTATGCATGATATTTTGTAGATTGTGGACATCAAGATTCACTAGTTTAGATCTGCCTTCAAATAGTACCAATGTTTCTACTAGAAGCAACCATAATTCAGTAGCTAAGGACAGTATCAGTATGTCAAAGTCAACCAAAAGTCCCCAAATCACTCCTAAGAAGAGAAAAGCAGAATGGGATAAAAATCAGCTGAAAAAGAAGTATGTATGAATATTTGTATATAAAGCTCAGCTAACAAAAAATTAGTTGAAAAATAATGAAAAAAAAGCTCTTAGTCAAATGCACTATTAAGTAAAAAACAATTTCTTCAGATGTGATATTCTGTGAGTAACACATTCAAAATAGTGCCATGCAAAGTTTTCAGATTAAATACAATCCATAGACAAAAGAAATGGGGTTGGTATGACGTTCGATTATTACAAGGTTTTAGTTGCTGGTTGGGTGAAGTTCAAATTGTAGACATGTTATAATATTCAGTGATAAGTAAACTTTGATTTTCTTATATTAAATGCTTTTATTTAGTCAAAGTCATTGAATGTAGAATCATAATATCACATTGGGTAACAAAAACCACACTAGGGATATCTTCCATCCGACATATGTGAGCCCATACTGTTGATTCCAAGAAGTACATTGAATTCCTTTGAACTTGTGAATCTGGTTTCATAGTGATGTACATCAATATTGGAACTTACTTTATCATAGAAAGCTATGATTGATTCCCTGTTTAAAACTTTGTCTCAAATTACTTTTTTGCACAGTTTGTATATATAGTTCATGTTAAGTTTGGGAAGAGGCAGGCATTTTTATAAAGATTGAGATTTTCTGAGGAATTACAAATATATGCTTTCCCATATATATATAAATTTACAGGAAGGTTAAATTTCATATACAAAGTTTTTTTTGTAGATGTTTTGATAAAAAAAAGTAAAAATATCCAAGAGCTTGACCAAATAACAAAGAGGCCGTGATGGTCGTGTGGTAGAGCGCTCGCCTTACAAGCATAAGGTCGTGGGTTCAAAGCCCAGCCATCGGACCCGGATCTTTTCCTTGCTTGCACAAGCTCCTAGGAGTTTCTGAGGGGTTTCTCTCTCTGGAAAATTCGGAAGATTGGTTACAAAAAAAACAGCCCAGTATTTTGACAACACCCTCAAAATGTTTCCGTATTTTTGTTATATTTATAAATTTATATGAATGTGTGTTTAAAATTCATTATATTTCAGAGCTATTCAATATTTTGGTGATTGTGATACCGATGATATGGACACAGATGATACCAAAAGAAGAAGAGAGTGTTTTAAAGTAGCAAGGAGAACTATGAACCTTCAGAGACAAAAAATCAGGCAACTTCAGCAAAGGAACAGAAGAATGATATCTAAAATAAATATATTGAAAGCTCTAGCCAACCTCCTGAAGAAACAAAACAGGATATCAGAAAGTGCAGAATCATCTTTGAATGTGAGTTGACATTATAAATCTTCATTTCAACTACTAATCATGAATATTTTTTAGGCTTCATCGACTGGAACTACGAAGGAACTTTTCAATCGTATGTTGAAGAAACCTGGAAAGTACACGTACTCACCAGAATTACGTCAGTTTGCTTTGACGTTGAATTTCTATTCCACAAAATCCTATAACTATGTCCGAAATACTTTCCTGAAGAGCCTTCCACATGTTAGAACTTTGTCAAAATGGTACCAAACTGTTGATTGTTCCCCAGGATTTTCAAAAGAGGCTCTAACTGCTCTGAAAATGAAAGTAGCTGATGCTAAATCGAAGAGATTTGAAATATTATGTAATCTGGTTTTTGACGAAATGTCTATTAGGAAGAGAATAGAATGGGACGGATCTAAATTTCATGGTTATGTTAATTTTGGAACGAGTTTGGATTCAGATCAATTGGAGGAAGTGAAAGAAGCATTAGTTTTCATGGTTGTTGCTATGAATGGAAGTTGGAAAGTTCCAGTGGGCTATTTTTTCGTGAATGGACTCTGTGCAACTGAAAAAGCCAACCTTATTTGTAATTGCCTAAAATTTATCCATGATTCTGGCATTATCATCACATCCATGACATTCGATGGGACATCCACAAATTTTGCAGTAGCAAAACAATTAGGTGCTAAGCCTGACTCAATCCAACCTAAAGACATTTTTTACTCATCCTGAAACGAATGAAAAAATTTACGTGTTTCTTGATCCAAGTCACATGCTTAAATTGATCAGGAATTGTTTTGGAAGTTTGAAAGTGCTGCATACTAGAGAAATTAAAGACAAAAAAATCAATCGGGGAAAACCAATCAAATGGGAATTTATAGAAAGATTATGTAGCATCCAAGAAAAAGAAGGTTTGCACTTAGCTACTAAACTAAAAAAAAGACATGTACTATGGTTGACATGAGCAACAGCGTAGCACAAGCTCTGGATTTTTTGAATCTAGATCTTAAATTGAACGAATTTCTTTTTTCTGAGTCAACATCTGAGTTTTGTAGAATTTACAATAACTTATTTGATATTTTCAATTCTCGAAGTAGATTTACTAAAAAGCCTTTTGAAAAACCACTTTCGACAGCAACAGAAAAAATATATTTTGATTTCATGGATAAATGTATTGATTATACTAAAAAGCTGACAACTAAAGATATTGTTCCCATTTTATACTCCAAACGGAAAACAGGTTTTTTGGGCTTCTTGATATGTATTAATAGTCTCAAACAAATGTACAAGGAAAGAGTTCTGGAGAAAAAACAATTGAAGTATATTCTAACATATAAACTTTCACAAGATCACCTCAAAATATTTTTCAGTGGTGTAAGGAGTAAAGGTGGACACAATAATAATCCAACAACGCGTCAGTTCACTGGAATCATGAAGAGGTTACTGATTCACTCAGAAATCCACGGAATCGAGAGTGCTAATTCATTAGCTCTCGATTCTATCAATATTCTGCATTGTTCAAGCTCCTCAATAACTAACAAGATATCAGATCTAATGACCATGATTATTCCACTTCCTGTGTTTGGGCTTCAACTTTATATGTAGATGATGTGGTGGCGTACATGGCTGGATTCGTAATAAGAAAAATAAAAAGTAAAGTCTCTTGTGATATCTGTTTCAAACTCTTGGAGTGTGATGCTACAATATCTAAGCTGCAGAAAAGAAAATCCTATGGGATAATGTCCAGAGCTTCAGAGTTTGTAATTGATATATGTAAGGAAGGCGAAAAATGTTTGCGTGTTTTCAAGAATGATACAGAACCACATTTCTTAAGAGAATCAAATCTACAGAATAGACTTATTTTGAATACATTGAAAAACTTGAAAAATAATATTTTCGATATTTTTGAAGACCACGTTTTTGACGAAGAACCACTCAGTAACCATGGTTATCAAATATCCAAAATGATATTAAAAATAATAAATTGAAATCAGAATTCATCATGAAACTAGAATCTTGGAGAACTCTAGAGAAAATAGAATTCGATCTTTCCTAACAAAAACTATTCTTTTCAGAAACCAATAGGCATTGGATACACAGTTCAGTAATTATTGTTGAAGTTTCATAAATAAATAACTATGTTTACTAGTTTTTTAGTAATAGAATAGATAGATAGATAGATACTTTATTTACCTCTTAAGGTTGGTTTACCAACATGAGATATGTCAGATGAAATTTATTAAAACATACAGACATCGAGAAAAAACAATTAAAAATTATATTCAAGATGTGGATGGTTAGTTTCTTACTCATCTAACGAATAAAAAGCAACATAATCAAGTATTTTTACAAGCAAGACTTGAAATTTCTAATCTAATTGATTTCAGATTTTTGGAAAGCACATTAAAGTAGTGGCCTCCAGCATTAAAACTATTTATGATATGCTACCATCATATTTTATTGAATTCATTATTATCGAAATAGTACTCATAATTATGATACAAGACAAATCAATGATCTTCATCTGCCAAGATGCAGTTTATCTAACTGAATGAAGTATTATTTTATAAAGGGTTAAATCAATTCAATAAGTTACCCCAGGATATTAAAGACAGCAAGACAACAACAACAATTTTTAAACAATTATTTAGCAAATGATGGCAAACATTTTGAGCACTTGGTCAGATTGTTTTCAGTTTCTGTTATTCGATTCAATACTCTATTGAAAAATAATTCAATTATGAAAAAGGTGTTTCATCAAAAACCATTTTGTATGAAATTTCATGATATTTTCTCGTGCCCTTTTGAAAATATTGGACCGTTCGCAGACATTTCAACGAACCATGTTCTCATATTTCAAAACCACATTAATTCACAATCTGGTATTTGGAGACATAAGTAACGATGGGGCGCTGAATTGATTGCAATGAAAATAAATAGGGTTTTCCATTTGAAAAAATTGAGTTACCCTCAATATCTGAAAAACTGTAGATTTGGCAACATTGCCGATATCTACATTGGATCGGGCATCATCAAAAACTACCCTGTCGAAATTTTCGTAAATTTTCTCAGGGCCGTTTCTGAAATATGAGACCGTTCCAATACTTTTGAAAGACACTGTATATTTAGAGCCAATCTTAATGATTATATAAAATTGAATAATATATTACAATGATTACTCTGTATTTATATATGTGAATAATTATTAATGCCGTTTCAATGCCAAAATGTAAGTAAATATGTAGATTTTAAGTGTATAATATCTATTACTTGAATTTTATGTGTATTGATGTATTGTTTGTATATTAGGATTTTCTTCCTACTCAATAAACACGTCCATTTATATAGAGGCGACTTCATATGTTGCAGCCTATTAGCTTGTTGCATATGGAAGTCGTTTTTTCTCCTTGTAAAAGTATACATTAGCGATTTATATAGATGTTAGAGTTGAAAAGTTTTCAGTGAATATATTCCTACATGTTTACCCTTTAGTCCAAATCAAACAATAGTCTGTACTTTTTCTGTATTATGAAGACTCGAGATAATTGTGTGGCTCTTCCCCATACAAAGATGATACAGCTCATTAATTAAAGGATAGTGGTTTATTAGATAGAATTGTAGAAATTCTACTACATTGTGATGAATTCAAAATAAACTCTATTTATTTTTTTGCATACAACATTTGATCATTGAATAAAAGTTTATTGTCTAATACTAGTTCTAGAAATTGTGTACATTGTGATAGGTAGACTTTCTCATCGCCAACATTGACTGAAAAGTTGTGAGTGGGCTTGAGAAGGCTAGTAAACTATGAAAACTGTTTTTTGAGTATTGTTGATTAGATGATTCACGTATGTATGTGAAGTCATTTATAGCTGACTCAACTTTACTTTTTAATTGAGGTGGTATCAGTGGTAATCTGTATGTGTATAACAAGATAGAAGTATAAAGATCATTTATATAAAGCAGAAACAGTAATGGTCCCAATACTCCTCTTTGAGGTGCCAATCACAATATCATACTGATCAGAGAGGTGATCCTCGAATATTTAGTAATAATAACTATGAATTTCAATTTACTTATTATATCGGTGGATCATCGGTCTAATGCACAGGCCGTTCGAAACTCCAGCATAGCGATAGTCGGTTCGAATCCGATGTAGGTACGAGAATTTTTCTCAACTACTTTATATCGGATCGATACGCGTCCGCATGCCTTGTTGAAAAGCAAGTGTATTGTGAGTTGTCTAGATGCCAATCTCGTCTAGTGCTAGCTTGGAGTGCACACCGACCACCCGAGGTGGTGCTGTAGGTTTTCCGGGTTTTCCTATAGCTGAAAAGTGAATACATCACCTAAAACATCAGTAATTCGCCCCGGAGCGCCACGGCAAATAATAATAGCCGTCCTCTACCCGCACAGGTTATGCCTTTGGGTTCACTCAACGAGTGATTATGAGGGAGTATTATTATATTATATTATACATTTATTTTTAATCACTTATCAGCATTTTATAGTCTCATATTTTATTACTTGTGTATTTTTAATGCATATGTCTGAATTTTTATTATTGTGTGACTGTGTTTGTAAAATAGGCTCCTTTACTGAATAAAGATCTACTACTACTACTACTATTTTATATATGGTGTATACTGTGTACTGTGAGTTCATTATTAGTTCTCGAGGCTGACTAAATGGATTTCCCAATTTTTTTTATTTATAATTTTAATATTTATGACCTTATTCTCAAGAATTTGTGGACAATAATCTAATTCTTCCTATAATTGACTATTTTTTGATTGAGTGATCCTATCAGAACTAAGTGTTCATTGCTCTAGAGCCATTTTAATTCATATTGCCCTACAGCTAGCAATAATCAATACCGTTTTGCATTCACAATTTACGAATAAATCCTATTTTTGAAAATCGTAAAAAAAATAGTGTATGCTGTGTTGGTACACGTGGTGTAAATTCACTTAGTTTTCCACCTGTTACATGAATAACTTCTCCACTGCGTATTAATCACAAATTTTTTGATGAGTTATTAATTCAACCAGTTGAGAAATGACCCCATTTGTGAGATAAGGCGAGTTTAATCCAAATATTCATTGTAATAAACATATTTGTTACTCTTTTCTGACAGAACTCGACAAAACTCGTAGAGTGTACCCAAAGGCATAACCTGTGCTCGTATAGGTTGGCTATTATTTGCTCAGGCGCTCCGGAGCGACTTAGTTATTATTAGTTGTGGATTCACTTTTCATCTGTAGGAAAACCTACAGCACTACCGCAGGTGGTTGATGTGCATTCCAAGCAAGCATTAGACGTCAGGACTGGCATCTAGACCACCCGCATCATACTTTTTTTCCAACCGAAGCGTGTGCTCGTCTGTCGATACCATTACATAGAACAAATTTCTCAGCACCTACCACGTCCAATTAAAAATGTATAAGCACGCCACTGGTTCTAAGCTTTCATTCGGAGATCATAACAATAACAAATTTCCCGCTCCGCGCTGGGAAGTCACCCCTTACCATCAAACTGTAACAAAGGATGGCGTTATGTTGCTTTCACACCAAAGTTAGTTGGGAATATAGAGAAGGCATCTCTATATCTTTTATTGCTCGGAGGTTTTATTCATCAGTAGTTATACCGAGAAGAAAACTGGTTTTTCTTCCTGACTACGTCCCAAGCGATAGGGCTGGTAGCTTCCCTAAGGCCCTAGTCGCGACATATGGTGGAGGCGCCGGGCGTACTACGATTGTCAGGCTTCCAAAGTGTGGTAAATCAGTCTGCCGTATTATTCTGAGTGTATTGCTATCGATTTAGAGCGTTTATAAACAAAATCTTCAGCAAATTTACCACCTGTAAGAATTTTACCAAAAAGTGGGCCGAGTCCGTCCATAGATGTAGCATATTATTTTCTATCAGATATGCACATATGTTCAGTTCAGCGTTTCTCACTTTCAAAGAATGGGAATTGTCAAACATAATATCAATTTTTGGTGTGTTCTGAACTTTATCATGGCATTTTTATGTCTCGAAATTTGTATGCCGTAAAATATCATCCTTATCGGGAAAAATTAGTATATCACATACTTTACAGCATGCAAGTTCAATATAATACTTCTTTCCGAATTTTCTGCCTTTGCTAACCAGTCTTTGAAAAGGTCGATATCTTGCTGGAAAGCATTAAATTAATGAACAAATTTAAAATTTGTTCAACTGCTCGAAAGTAACGGAACTAGAAAGACAACAAATTAGTGAATGAATTTTAATTTAATTATTCCCATAAACCTATGTATACAGGCACTACAAATATTGGGTAGAAAATATCACTCTATTATTTGAACATCTTCAAAATTTTCTAATATAAAATAAAAAAAACTTAATTATAATTGTTCTAAATTAATAAACAAGAAATATTACATAAGTAATATATATAGAAAATTACCTTTATCAGGTGAGAATACACCTAGCAAAATCACCCCTATCACAGTGGGTCTGTTATAGAATGTTTTAAACACCCTTGAGTTTTCTGTCCAGCCCGCGGTATTCCGTCCCGACCGAAAAGTCCTAGACGTTCATGCATGTCTTACTGAATGAGCACTAAATATTTCTGTATCAATACCACTCTTTCCTAGAATTTATTTGACTCATCTACTGAGAGTCGGAGTACATGTTGGATGATATGATTTTTGGTAAGTATACAGGGTGTTATGTAAGTACGTGGCCAAACTTGAAGGGGTGATTTTTTGAGTGATTCTAAGACGAAAAGTTCATATCAACATAGGTCCGGTAATGCTTCGTTTTCAAGATACAGGGTGTTAACATTTTCAAAAGAAATCATTCTAAGAATCACTCCTTCGAATTTGGCCACGTACTTGAATAACACTTATATAAGAATTTCATTGAATCCGAATCCTTTTGTGGCTGTAATATAAAAGTTTAGTAAGGATGCTAAGCAGAGTCCAGGATTTTCTCTGAAAAAGGGGAAAATAAAAACAGATTGATTCCGATTGAGTCCCGATGGTTTTATTTTTGATGAAATTTTTATTTCTAGTCCATCTTGTAACTGTTAAATTTTCTTCAATTCAATTTTTGACAAAGTCTGCATTCGATCTAAATACTCTAAAACCTTACTAGGATCCCATGTGATGGAATATTTGGGCGTAGAAGGGTTTTTATTGTATGCCTCCCTCAGAAAACGTTCCGTTATTTTTTCATCATCAGGTTTTGTATCAAATATTAATGCTAGAGCGTATCTTGAGGTATTAAGTGGCGCATATGACAGTCCTTCATTGAAAATGTCTAACAGAAAATCCAGAATGTTATTCAATGAATAATCGAATGGATTATACACCATTTTTTGTACACTATCGTGTATTGCTTCAAGGATTTTTCTGAAATTGATGTGATCATAACAGGAATAACTGATTCTGGAATTCTTCTTAACTTCAGTACCTCCCATATAATTTCCCTGCCATAAGGGAAAGGGTTTTGTGAAGTGGATGTGGTGTGCTGAAAGAGGAACAAAGTAAATTCTCATCTGAAGCGAAAATTAATGGTTCTTTCAACAAACATTCAATAAATGTTGGATACCACGGTTGGGCTGGCCAGTAGGTACTACAAGAATGCCTGTGGCCCTAGCTACCTGTATTTTTGGTAATACTCGGCCTTTCATCGAAAACGGTGGAAAACCATAAAAATATTGGCCATGCCAATTTATTGTGAAAGCATCCACAGCTACACAATTTGGATTGAGATACCAAGAAACGTATCGAGAACACTTTGCATTACATTTAGATGCAAAAAGGTCTTCCATATCGACGCACAATTCTTTCGAAGGCCTTAGAGCTTAGCTCAAATTCCGTGTTTTCAAATTTTGACCTTGACAAAAGATCTGCCTCTATGTTGTATGAGTATTTATATAAGAAGCAAACACATTTGTTTATGGACTCCACACCATAGCCAAATATCTCTAGCCACTTCATTGAGATCTTCATATTTCACACTGCCCATCTTATTGATACATGCTATCGCTGTAATGTTATCAATACGGAGCAATATATTAGTTTTTTTTTTTTATTTTGAGCTAAGACTCTGGGCCACTAAGAGCTGCTAGTAGTTTCAAGTAATTTATGTGTTTGCTTCTCTTCTGCAAAGTCCAAAAACCCCTGGTTTCAGTATGTGTTGTATGGGCACTCCATCCTGATTTCGACGAGTCTGAATAAATCTCTTCCGAGTATGGTTCCCTAATGAAAATTTTACCGGAGCTTGTTATTTTTTCTCCCAAGTCAATTCATCTCTCATGAGTGGAGAAAATTTCATGATTCTATTAAAATTCATTCAATGTAACCTCAGTTGTTGTTTGATTGTTTCAAAACGTTTGATGTGGAGCCAACCGTATTTGAATGTCGGGGCAATTGAGACTAATTTCCCAACAAGAGATGCAAATTCTCCGATTTCACAGATCTATACAATTTTGAATTTGTTTATGAAGTGCTTCATTAATTTAACTTTTCTATCTGGCAATGTGATATTCATTGAATAAGAATTGAATGAGAATCCTAAGAATTCAATTTGTTTTGAAGGTAATGTCAAATCAAAGTCAAAAATAGCTTTATTGTTTAAAAATATAAATTTTTGTAACAAAGCATGTCATAAATAAAAACATAATTAAAACATAATACCTCATGGTATCCGTTTAAAAATATACATTTTTGTAGAAAGGCAGTCAATATATAAATAAAAACACAGAAAGACAATACCATTTCGTATTCACCTTAGAACACATATATATATATGTATATATAAAATCTATATTTATAAAAAACAAACAAAAAAATAAATTTCAGAGAGAAGATAAAAACTCTTCGATAGAATAAAATGGCTGTTCTACAAGTATTTTTTTTGTTGCCCTCCTGAACCTACAATAGCCTTCAGTACTTTTAATTGGTTCAGGCAAGTGGTTGAACATTTTCAAACCATTATAAATAAAAGAATTCTTAACAAGAGTTGATGTTGGAATTGGCAGTCTTATGTTGTTATCATGACGTGTGTTATAAAAATGAACTCTAGTAGGGAATGAACTTTTATATTTATGAATGATGCAGACAGTTTCAAAAATAAAAAGAGTTGGAAGGGTCATTATTTTATTTTTGACAAAAAGGGGTTTACATGATTGTCTGTAGTTTGTTTTGCAGAGATATCTGAGAGCCCTCTTCTGCAGAACAAATATCATATTGAAATGATATCGACTACATCCTCCCCAAAATGGTATACCATATACAAGGTGAGATTCTACTAGTGAAAAATATACGGGTCTAGCTGCTGTTGTACCTAGCTCACTCACAATAACTCTCATAGCATAGGCACCCTTCGAAATTCTTTTTCCAAGGGCAATAACGTGATCTTCCCAATTCAGTCTACTGTCAATTTGTATTCCCAAGAATTTGTTGCATTGTTTGGATTCAATGGTATGGTCATTTACAACAATGTCCCGCTGGCCACCTTTGAAGGTCAAAGTGTGCGTTTTATTGAAATTGAATGTGGCTTTATTAGCTGCACACCATTCTGCAACCACTGCGAGGTCTTTAGACATGTTATGGTGGAGGTTATCACGGTGTCTGTCTGACCAGATTATTGTTGCATCATCAGCAAATAGTGTGAATAAACCGGTAGGAGGGTAATATCATTTATGTACAGGAGGAATAGTTTTGGTCCTAGGACCGATCCTTGAGGTACACCCGTTTTAATGACTCCACATCCTGAATATTGGTTACCTTGCTTCACAATTTGATGCCTGTCTGCTAAGTATGTAGAAAACCAATTCTGAGTAACACCTCTAATTCCATAACAATGAAGCTTTCTCAACAAGATGTCATTAATCACGCAATCGAAAGCCTTGGAGAAGTCGCAAAATACAGCTCCTGCCATGTCACCTTCATTTAGGCTTTGGTATATCCTTTCCAAGAAGGAGAAGATTGCATCTTGTGTACCTCGCTTTACTTGAAATCCATATTGGTTGGAACTAAGTATATTGTGGCGACTAAGAAAGGACATCAGCCGCTTTTTCACAAATTTTTCTATAAATTTTGAAAAAGTAGATAGTAGTGATATTGGGCGAAAATTTCCTGGATCATCAGTATCTCCACCTTTGTGAATAGGTATGAGCTGTTTTTAGACATTCAGGGAATATTCCTGATTCAAACGATGCATTTATTAAACGAACCACTACATTTAATGCGTTATCTGGGATAAAACTGAATAGCTTGGCTGGGATGTTATCCAGCCCAGAACTATTTTTGTTCTTGATTTCCAATAGTGTTTCTTTTAGTTCAGTCATATCTGTGGGATTCATAAAGAGGACTGGGTTACATTTATATTTTTTAAATAATCAATTGGATCGTTAGTCGATTTAATTTTGTCTGTTAAATCAGTTGCTATGGAGCAGTAAAAGTTATTGAGAGTGTTCGAGTCCAGTTTATAATCGTTGGTACCCTTGTTCTTTCCTCTGAGTTCATTGACAATATTCCAGCTCTCCCTAGTTTTGTTCCTGGCTATGTTCATTCTTTGCTCATATAACATTGATTTAGCAATTTTTTTGAGTTTGTTTGAGTGTGTTGTGTTTTTTTTTTATAGGAAATGCAGAATTATGAATATTTTGTATTTTAAGATGAAAGTCGTTAAATTCAGTCATGTTCGCCCACGATGAGTTCAGACATAGCTGGTGAAATTTATTATAATTACTCTCAGAATATATTCTACCATATTTGGGTGCGGCGCTATTTTCATTTCCCAGAACTGCAATTTCACAACATATTCCCTCGTGATCTGATATGTTCGGTGATACTACAGAGCAACTAACATTTTGTTGATCCATATTTGTACAAAAATAATCTATTATTGATCTTAATTCTTTATTTATAAGAGTATATGAGTTGACATGCATTACTAAGTTGAATATATTAAAAATATTAGTAAGTGCCTGACAAGATTTACTATTTTGATCCTCGTAGTTAATATTGAAATCACCTGCTAAGATTATATGGCAGTTTGTTGGTAGCAGTGAGAGGAGTTCTTCCAATTTCTTCAGGAACATTTCAATATTAGTGTGAGGTGTAAATTCGTTATTATTTGTTCGATATACACAAATGATATACAATTTCAGATTACTATTGAATATTAAGTTGAATTCAAATATTTGTTCCTCATGTAAGTAATCATATTTATTTATATTGAGAAATGACAATTTACAATCAGTTACACTTTTTATACATATTAGTGTACCTCCGTGTTCTTTATCAGTTCTGTCATACCTAGATATAATTTTATAGTTGGATAAATGAATTAGTTCTTCTTTGTAGAGCCATGTTTCTGTAATTAAAATTATGTCTGGGAAATTCAAGCTTTCTAAGTATATATACAAGTCATCACATTTATGTCTTATTGATTGAATATTTAACAAGAATATATTTATGTTGGTTTGGTTTATATTGCCAGTATTAATGCTTTTTTTAGGTGTTTGAATTTTTTCAACCTTAACAATATTTATGGTGTTAATCACATCTGTATTAGATAAATTCATTTTGGCCTCGAAAAAATTTTGAAACTTCGGTACGCTGCAATGTTTTTATGACAATATTATTAGTGTTCTTGGGATACAATATAAAATCTTTTACAATATCAACTATACAGAATCTGCTTGCTTTCATCTTTGGGTCAACTTCACATTTTATGGATACATTTTTCATTAATTTAATATATTTGTTTATGGCGCTTTTCAAACTGTTATTTATAATACAATCCAAAGGTGCATCTTGCTCTGATATAATCAGTAGATTAGTGAATTTCCCTATTGGCAATAAGTTCTTCAATGCCATCTTAAGAGTCCTATTGTTACTAATATTTCTTGTATTGAACATAGTTATAACAAAATCATCATGCCCATAACTTACCAACTTAGGAAATATATTCTTTGTAAGATCTGAGAGTTCTATTCTATCGTTTATACATTCTTCTATCTGAAATTCACTATTCAGAAAGTTACCTAAAATAAAAATATTTCTTTTAGCATGTGTTTACATAATTTTCCATCTGTGATCTTGATATTCATCTTCATTAGCTTCAACTTCATTTCCTTCACTCGATCTCATCTGTTGAGTGATATCGTCATTCAACTGTTCCTCCTTTGATGATGAATCACTCTCATATTCAAATTCTCGCATGTTTTCCTCATCGAATTCCAAGACCATATCATTCTGCTGTTCCGATTTTTGGATTTCATCATGAAGGTTTATATCTTTATTGATTATCTCTTCCAAGAATCCTCCACTTAGTTTTCTTCCATTTTTGTTGGATGATGTTTCCTTTTTACACTGGTGGCATCTGTTGATTCTCTTCTTTTTTTCAATATTTTTATTGGACACCTTAACAGATTTTCGACCCACTTGCAGTTTTTTCTTCATTTTGTATTTTCCACTAATCCTCCGTTGTTCATCCTTTGGCTCCTCAATGGCTACGCCCCTGCTGAAAGGGGGATCAGTCATTGTAGACTGGTGATTCATCATATGAGTGTATGTTTGTGTATCCATGGATTTTACAGAGACCACTTTTTCACCTATTTCAGCTATTTCTTTCTTTAATTCCTTAATTTTTAAATCCATTTCTTCAACGAGTTTCTTCTGCACTTCTAAAAGTGAATTCATTTCTTTTTCAGAATCTAATGCTTGTTGTATTGCAATTTGATTTTCTTCTTTCAATTTTTTATTTCAAAAATCCATCATTTGTAAGCTCGTTTATTGTTTTTTCTAATACGCTGGTTTCTTCTTCGTGATCACTCGTGAAACTGTCCTCTTGGCAGCAGATTATTTTATTATCTCTAACAAATTTAACTTTTTTCTTCAACTGTTGCTGCAGACAACTTTTGTGAAACACACTGGAACATCTTGTGCACACATAATGCACAAAAGGTACTTTTTTATAAGTAATCAAAAACCCAAAGATTGTTGTAATTTTAAAGTTATGTTTGTAAATTCTAAACATGCACTATAAGTTTTTCCAATGAGTAGAATTTTATCTAGATTTATAACAAGTTTGACATCTAATTCCCTCAAGTATTGGACAACTGGTTTAAGTAACTTCGTGAATAGGAAAGGCGCTATGTTCAGGCCGAATGGAAGAGCACAAAATTCATACAGTGTATTCTGAAATTGATATCTAAGGTATCGCCTACATTCTTCATGAATAGGTAAAAAATAGTAGGCGTCCTTCAAATCTAATTTTGACAAAAAAATAATTTCTGAATATAAGTCTGCTAGCTGTTCTGTGATCTTCAGATTTGAAGTGACTTAAAGGAATGCACCTATTTAGTTCTTTCAAATTAAGAATGAACCGGCAACTAGTATCCGGTGTTTTATAAAAAAATATGAAGATAAATATTGATTTTTCTTATAAGAATATTTGGCTAACACCTTTTTCTAATAAATTTTCCATTTCATTTCCGTATAATGAAATTCTTGAAAGTGGTACTCGTGGAACAAGACTAATTTTGAGTTCTTTTTGTCTTGGTTTCATCAAAAATGGTATTTTTATACCATGTGTCCACTGTAAAACACGTAACGAATTTGCTTAACTCCGCCAAACATGGCTGAAATATTTTAACATTCCTGCTGGTTGCATATTTACCTGTATTTGTGGGGTTTGGAGCTCTTTTACTTGTATCGGTATTGGGGCTGGCTCTAGTACCGTCTTCGGCTCAATGTTTTCCACGTTTGGCGATCTCTCAATGGTGACTGATCTTTCTCCCTCATTCGTTTTCTGAATTGTGGATGCTTGGATTTTAATTGATGTGCCTGTAAACCTGAGGGGTCCAAAGTAGGATGAATTATTTTCTTAGGTTTCTTAATTTCCTCTGCTGCTTTTCGTACCGTCTGACAAGATTTCAGTTTTTCCATGAAGTTAGATCCCATTTAGTAGTATTTCTGATCTCCTCGTTGATAAAAGGTTGCACCTCAAAGTGTCGTTCCACGGACATTGCCTGAAAAGTGGCTGCAAATAATTGTGCAGCATCTGCCAGTTTTTGAATTATCTCACCGTCTAGTATAACGGGAGAATCCGGATTGACAATTTACGAATTCAAAATGTAGCCGATTGCCGTCAGATCCACTCTCATTTGCTCTTGTAAGACAGACAAAAATTCATAATTTTTTTTTATCTTCGAAAATAATAGTTACGTGGGTACCCAGAACCAATGAATAAATTTCAAATAAAAAAGCATTTATAGTCAACTGTTTTGGGCTTGCTAATAATATACGTCGTACTAAAGTTTTACTTTATTTTGACATTGAAAACACAAGACAAAAACAATAACAAAATGTACGGTGTACAATGAAAGTAAAATGCGATATGAACGCCAAATCAAACCTGGAGTATGCACCTACCTGGACTTCCTGTTCCTCTTTGGCAGATTTTCTCTTCAAAGGGGGGCGATCATCGATTTTCTTGAGTTGAAGTGGACTGTAGTTTGTTTGGTGGGGTTATTGATAAGGCACAACGAGAGAAAAACCCGGCACGTTGAGACGTATTGCTGGATCGGCTGTTGTTGCCATACTACTGAATCTTCACGATAGGCGCGCATATACCGAGGGTTTGACTGGTACGCGCTAACCGTGTATGATTGTTTTCATGATTATTCTCAATGAAACGAGGAATGTTGAAAGAAAAACAAACTAATAATAATAATATTAATAATAATTATTGGAGTAAAAAAAATATTTAATTGTACTTAATAAAAGTAAAACAAACGCGGGTCGTTAACAAAACCAATGAATAAATTTCAAATAAAAACGAATTTATAGTCAACTGTTTTGGACTTGCTAAAAATATACGTCGTACTAAAGTTTTACTTTTTTTTGACATTGAAAACACAATACAAAAACCATAACAAATTCAATCCATTTCCTCAAAATCTGGTTCGGCCAGCGCATCACAGGCATCCTTATTTGTCTTTAGAGAATTGTAAAATCTTGTCAGGATATTTTTTCTCATATTGCAGCCAACAAATAGATTTTTAGGAAGTTTGTTCTCGACAATAATGTTCTCTGAAAATAATTATAGATATTGTCAAAAGTCATATTATGGACCTTGTACGGAGCTGGATTTCTACGTGAATTCCGTATAAACTGAGCCCAACCCTCAGGAACATTGACGGAAACGTTTTTTAATTTATCTTCAATTTATGAATTAGTTGATTCGCACTCCATTTGCTAGTGTCCCCGCTAAAAAATCTATGATCATTAAGTTGCAACTTAGGATGTTTCAGTAAAATTTGCAAACACATAGCCAACCATCCGCAACCATCTGACATTCGAACTGCGGTTATGTTTGGATGAGCCTTTACATAATCAAAAATTATTGTACATATTTTATTAAATCCTCTCTTTCCTTGAGTTTCATTCCATAGGTTCATATCTTGCGTTACTAGGTTATAAAACTCTTGTCCTCATCTCTACATTTCCGAGCTTAAAATATCCCAAATTATATTTTTCGAAGACACTTGTGTACTTTTCGTCTGACACAGGTTATCTGTACTCTTCCATACACTTTTGTTCCTACATACGGTAAGATGACTTTTTAAGCCAAGAACAGTCACCATTTAAGGCAAGACCCTTGTTAATTTCAGTGATCGCCAAATCCTCATTATTTACGGACTATCTGAAACAGAACCCCCATTTGAAAGCTCTTACAAGTGCATTTGCTATTAATAAAGCCACCAAGGTAATAAGAGCATTGTTCGTCTTATGACAGATAGTTTGTCGAATTAAGTTGAATTAAATTCATTTTTCTACTCACGCATTTTTGTTTTGAAAGTGTTACTTTTCCGCACTAGTGCGGTAATGAAATTTAAAACTTTTTAAATTCTACTCGTAATAGTTCAATGTTTCCAAAACACTATGTAGTTCAGACGGAAATATTCACGCCAATATGAAGCATGACTTCTGGCATAAAGAGTTAGTTATTAGGACAGTCTACAAAAAATTGCTCCAGTTAAGTCCCAAAAGTATGAAAAAATCTCGAGAAAATAAAAAGGTATAGGCAAAGAATTTTTTTTTGTATGTCTAGATTTGTTCTACTTCGGCTTGCGGAAATAGGTAGATTGATTACATGTTTTCCGTTACTCTTTAATCATTTCCTTCAAGACGAAAAAAAAAGTGACTGCGCTCGAGAATGACAAGGTGTTTTTTTTGCAAGTGTGTGACACTTCCACATCCTAACGTCACGCTCCAATTGTCAGATTATTGAAATATACATTTTTTAGCATGTAGTTAACTCGAGTATTTCTAACGTCGATTTTTTTTCCAATTTGATTGGCTGATATATGGTGAAGGTACTCAACAGGAAGTATATCCTTTAAGTTAATATGTCGCGCTCGAGCACAGAAAGAAAATACTAGGTAAATATAAAAAAGAAACTTTGAATATTAAAAGAATTTCTTTTGCTATAGCGCCAATGAAAATTTATATTAATACTGTAATTCATTTCTTTCAAATACCCAAATGAGATAGATTCTTTAACATCAAGAGGAATTTCGATACTTCTACAGAAATTTTATTACGTTGTGAAACAAATTGTTTATTATCTCAAGAGATAGTTCTCTAAGAAGAAGAATTTTGTAGAATTCTGTAACATCACAGAATATTACGATTATCATGAAAGATATTTCTTTGGGTGTTACAGAATGTGATTCTTATATTAAAAGATAGGGGAAAGGCGGGTAAGATGACGACCTTAAGGATCGAGGTCAGATAACTACTAAATGAACAAACATATTATATGTATATTTTATAAAGTACAGAAAGTAATAATTTTTCTACACAAATCGTTCAGGTGATCATAATAAATATGAACAATTTCATAAATTCTGACATTTAAAAAAAAAGTCAAATTCGTCAACTTACCATAACTAGTTGCTAAGATGACTCTTATATGTGGGTAAGATGACGACCATGGAATAATATTGTCATTTCAATGTAATAGTTTGGCAATAAGGTAACGTTTCGACTTTAGTAACGATTTATTCAAAAACAAAAATAATTGTAACAAAACAAAAATGGTTCTCGAACAAAAATGAATAAAAGGACTGACAGAAATTATGAAATAAACAATTTGTCATCAACTACTGACAAAAATCGCAAAACCACTGTTTTGCTTTTGTTTCTTTAACGTTCAATCCAGTGCATTCGGCATGGGCCCACTCTCTGCACTTAGCAAGCACACTGGTACCATAGCTCCTTGTGCTTTCCTGCATCGTCACAAATGATGCAATTTCTGTAATCTTCAGAGCTCATATCCATCTCATCTTCAGTATCGATCATCTCAACTTCGCAAGAGGATTCCGAAGATGAACTAAAATTACCTTTCCGCTTTATTGTTTGTGTTTTTATTCTTTGGTTCGCTTGCTTTAGTTTCGAATTCCTTAATTTTTCCTCTTCATTCAATTGTCTCAACCTCTTTTTCCGTTCTTTCTCCATTTTTTCCTGTTCTTTGGCTTCGAGAGATGTCTTAACTGGTGTGCTAGAAATTATTAATGAGGGCAGTTTTTTCCTCTGCCGTTTATTTTTAACTTCAGCAACAGGAAATGAAGGAAGTCCTGTCTTATTCTCAGCAAATGGAGGTGTCAAGTGCTGTTTTTCATGAGACTCTAGTTCATTTGAGGTACATGGTTGATCCTCGTTAAAATGATTATGGCCTCCATCTGGACGATTTTCAATAGGTTGCAAAACTGTAGTCGGATTCAGGATTTCATGGGTATCATCGGGTCTCTCTGTAGTTTTGAATGCCATAAAATCTACTTCAGAAAAAATATTTGAATCGAAAGGTTCGACTCCACAGGCCTTGAAGCCATTTATAGCATTCGGTATAGATGCAGCTTTTAAATATGCTTGTCCAAATAGATGAGCAATATCATAGAGTGTTATTGTCTTTCCTGGATTACTTATTAGAAAATTTTCACAAACCACGCTATAAGCTGTTTTTAATGGACCGAAAAAAGAAACATCCAAGGCCTGCATCCTGTGACTTGTGTGTGCTGGAAACCCAAGTAAGTTGATGTTATTCTCTCTTCACAAATTTATGGCATCCAAAGTAACATGTGTTGCATGGTTATCCATCAGTAACAATATAGGATTATCTTCTGATGGTTTGACATACTGAATAAAATGTTGGAGATATTTGACAAAATTTCCGGATGTTATCCAACCCGTCTCATGAGCTACGCCAATTGCACCTGGGGGAGCTCCGTTCTTGTATGCTGGCTGCATTCTAACTCTTGGAAATATCAAGAGCGGGAGTACAAATGTACCAACTGCACTGATGCAACAAAGAGCTGTTACATTCGTTCCTCTTTCGGTCGATGATATTTTAATTACCCTACGTTTTCCTCTGGGAGTTGAAATTTTTGGATTCTTAGTAGGAACTGTCGAAATACCAGTCTCATCACAATTATAGATTTGATTAGCAGTATAGTTATATTTTAGTCTGAGTTCTTTAAGTGTTTTGAAAAATTTGTCAATATTTTCTTTGTTGAATGCCATCAGTCGTGCAATAGAGGTTGACTCTGGTGCTCTCAAAGACAAATTGAATTTCTTTATGAAATTTTCGCAAAATTCCCTTCCACCTCTTTTCTTATCTAAGTTCAATCTATGTTCAATGCCATGGTATTCTGTATAGCTATAAACAATTTTACTGAATTGTTTTTTTGTTAATCCAAATGCCCTTTGGTCTATTTCTACAATGTAATTTTTCAGCTGCAATAACTGCTCATCAGTAAATGTGGACTTGAAACGTCCAGCATTTTGTGGAAAATTCTGCAACATATATATTACCTTCAGTATTTTATAATCACCTAATTTTCTGTACAACTATGTTACCTTGTCACCATACTTTTTGACGTAACGTCTAAGAGTTGCTTCTGGGATACAAAAGTGTTTTGAAGCTGCATTAACACTTATTTCATGGTTTTCAATAGCTCTCATTGCTTCTCTCATGGCATCCTTGCTCCATGATTGCCTTGCAGTTTTTCTTGCGTATCTTCCCATGATTGACCTATAAAATATGATAACGTTAAGTAAATCTTGAGTATGCGGCTAAGATGGCGACATCGTCATCTTAGCAACAGTAGTAATACGTCATCGTAGCAGAAATGACGACATAATATGAATAATGTTTAATCAAGTTGGATGATGAATAAAATCAACAATTCATTTGTTCAGAGGTCACGAAATGTTACAAATTTCATATCATGCAGTTAAGGTGAAATTATTACTCACCGAAATTTGTCAATACCTTATTTAGTGAATTTGCCCAATAAGATCGTAGCCTACGTGAACCCTTTGATGACCGGTGTTAAACTGATACAATTCCAAATGTATCGACGGACTTCAATATCAGTGGCTTGTCAAGTAAACAATGTCCACGGTTGACCTCGTAGCCCCATCTTGCTTTGAATAGCTAAAATTCGACAATCGTCATCTTAGCGACTTCGCCATCTTACCTGCCTTTCCCCTAGTTATTTTTATGTCAAAGGGTAGTTTTATTGAATTTCGTAAAGTTAGGAAGTGTATCATGATTGGAACAGAATATTTCTTCGGACGGACAAGGAATATTCATAATCGCAAAAGATATTTTTGTACAAGTGAAATAATAGTTTTATCAAAATACCAAAAACTGAGAATGTTTCTATAACTATTACAGAATTTGTTTATTTCTGAAATAGCAATTTCTGTATAATTAACCTAGATTTTCTCGTAAAATTTGATTTTTCCTGAATGTATATCTCACAAAAAACATGATTTTATCAAAAAATTTGAGATTAGGTGAAAAGCGGACGAAAAATGAATTGTATCCTATGAGATACATTGCCAATATATAACAAACAAGATGTTATTATGTTCTGTATTGTGAAGGGTTCATTACCAACTATTAATCAAGTAACCTAAGAGTTGCCTAGCTTACATAACTATAATAGAAAAACATATTTGAAAATGAAAGAAAGTAATTAGACTAAAACATTAATAACACTCTCAGTTGTTATTTTCATGAAATGAGTAGAAACAATTCCTCGTTTTGACTAAACACAATCGTTTTTTACATTAGTAGTATGGCAACCTATGTTCTGCCTCACTTTCATGAGGCAGAACATAGATTGCTCCACACGAGGATTTATCTCTCATGGCCACGTCCATCGAGTTCTCGCCGTTGGTGGAGGGTTGCTGAAGAAGATGAAGTGTTCGCCGAAGAGTTTTTGGGGTGGGGGGTCGTCAGCTGCGTTTCACCTTAAGTAGCACGCGTGTTTTCTGTAAAAAAAAATGGCGGCGATGGAGCGGAAGGCAAAAAAAGTTATGAAAAAACGTCCCCTCACGTGATTCGCTGAGAGCAATTGGTTGGAAGTTATGAAAAAAACGTCCCCTCACGTGATTCGCTGAGAGCAATTGGCTGGAAGAGAAAAAAACGTCACGTGATTCGCTGTGAAAAAAAAATGGCCGCCGCGTCAATTGATAAAACGAAAAAATGAAATATGAAAAATGCCTAGAACAACAGAAAATTATGATGGAATTATTAATTCACTCTCTCGAATGAAATTCCAAAAGAAAAATACGTCTCCGCCGTGAAATAGCGATAAGACTACAGTAGTTGAGAAGGTTGGAGTAGACTCGTTTTTTAATATCGTGATGAAGCAATAATCGTCTATAAGACTGAAAAAACTGTAGAGCGGAGAGATTATTGTTCCAACCATTCCTAGACCTAAAAATGTATTATAATCAGAGCGTTTTCAAAAAAGGAAATATCCCACAACTTATGCTACAAAAGAATAGTTCCAAATGGTCTTGGCTCAGTTTGTAGGTAACAAGATATTTAATCTTCTTAGTTTTCACAGATTCATTGTATATTCCCAAAATTGAGGTGATTGTTATAATTAGGCCTTTGAATGTATTTCTTTTTTTTTTGGTTGTTACCAGTTTCTTATTACAGACTGTTTCCACATTTACTAAATAGTTTAACGCTTCTTCAAGAACAGGCAACCATAAATCTTCATTACTCTCCCGTATTGGTTCATTTGAACTGTCATTATGTTTCTTGAATTGAGCAGATCAAATAATTTATTCATTAGGCGAATAAATTTTATAGTTGCACCAGCTTCTCTAAAACGAATATCTTGCAAATCAACCATCAAAAATTCCAGTGAATCTGCAACACTACCACTCAGAGTCTGCACTGCTAAGTTAACCTAAAATACAAAGACAAATTATGTGGCATGATTTCCAAGTCATAAACAGAATTCAATAAAATCTCATATTAAGAGAGGACAAGCACCCAGCAACTGTTATTATACCACTACACAATAGGCAATGAAAGTATAAAGCAGAAAGGAGTCACAGCTCGCCTCTCAATACTTCCTTTGGCACTATTTTCAGTTCAATGCAAGAATGTGAATTTCATCATAGATATGATCTTCTAAAATTTGATCTCAATAATTTGCATGCTTTGTTGAGTTTATTATTTTAATGAGTAGTTAAGGAGATTTCCAGGAATATTGTATTGCTAGTGGGTTGAAGATTACCACTACCTGAATTAATCAAAATTGTACTGATTATGTAGTTATTCTGCATGAAAAAAAAAGAATTTCCTTTCCAATATTGTGTGAATTTGAACAAAGTTCGAAAATTTTGCTGGAGAGTCTGAATGATTTGAATAAAATTGAAAATATCGAAATACTCCTCTATCCAAATATTTCTACCAAGTGGAAAATATTATGAGGTCAACATCTGACAGAAAACAACTAGTGTACTTTCTAATACCACGACGGACATTGACCTACATCTGACAGATATTTGTGTGCTTACTGTAATTATTTCGGCTCTAATATTATGTCAAAAAATATTTGTATTATTTAGTAATGGCTAGTAGTAATAATGGGGAGGCCGCTGCCGCAGCCAGGCAAGTAGGCCCCAATGGGCCCTTTTTGCTTTCCCCGCTCTCCACATAACTAGCTTACCTCTCCTAGTCTTCCTTTCCGAATCTTTGTGACCTTCTAATGAAGGTCAGTAAGTCCGTCCACTTTAATTCGATGAGTTCTTCTTGTTACAGTTTTTCAACTCCGAATATTTCGAATCTCAGCCTTCTGTACGCCTCACACTCACCAAGGAAGTGAGACGATGTTTCTTCGTCTTCTTCACACATATGGCAGGTGGGGCTGTCTTTTATACCCATTAGTGACAGGTGTCTGCCTAGTTTGTTATGGCCTGTTAGTATTCCTACAAGGAGGCGTAGTTTTTGGCGATCTCTGCCTAAGAGCCACACCGTCCTTGACTTGCTAGAGCCGGCTACAAAGTCTTTTGACTGTCTGCATCCAGCAGTGTTCCTCCAGAGTTCGTTTAGTTGTCTTTCCGCCCAGTCATTCAGGGCAGAAGAGATTTGACTCCTTGCGATGCCTAGTACTGGCTCCGGCCCACAGAACGGCGCCGCGGAACCGGTTCTGGCAAGTTCGTCAGCCACCTCGTTTCCCGGCACCCCTCTGTGATCAGGAACCCATACCAACTCGACTTCCTTTGTTTCTGCTAATTTCTCCAGAGCGTCTCCGCATTCTTGTACCAGGACTGAACTTGGCTTAGGATGGCAGATAGCTCTGAGCGCTGCCTGGCTATTCGAACAGATATAAATTATCTGCTCGGGTCCTTCTATCATCTCTTGCCTCATAGCCACGGTTAGAATGGCGAACACTTCAGCTTGGAAAATTGTTGTGTATCTTCCCAGAGCGTAGCTTTCTCGTATATCTCTTTCTTCCAGGAAGATGCCTGCGCCCGAGGCCTGTTTGTCGGTCAGACGCGAACCTTCCGTGTAACATACTAGGCTTCCTGGCCGGAACTCCACTGCATTTCCTTCCCATTGTTCTCTGCTCGGAATAGTAAGAGCAAACTTCTTATTAAATCGCAGTCTGTCCTGTGCGCTTTTCACTCTCAGGACGGAAATAGGAATCTCCTGCTCCGCCCACTTTGCGATTTTCGCATGCCCTATCATCTCTCCTTCGTTTACCCAGACCTCCGAGTCTCGCATTCTCAAATGGGCTGCCATTGCCTCCTTCTTGATCCAGACTGGAAGGGGTGGTAGCCTCAACAGCACCTCCAATACCGCGGTTGGGGTCGTTCTCATTGCACCCGTTATTAATAAACAGGCCAACCTCTGGATCTTACTGAGCTTTCGACCTATTGTGCTACTTTGTGCGCCTGGCCACCATACAGCTGACCCATATTGGATCTTTGGTCTCATGACCGCCGTGTAATGGCTTTGTATGTGGATAAAATGAAAAATTTGGGTGTGCATTCAATAACTTCAATCACAGCTAACATGTGATGAATTCATAATGTTTCTGTTAACAAACATCTTACAAGGTCAATAAAACACTAGTATATCTTATGATCATAATCATCATAATGCACAGCCTGAATAAACACAATACATAAACAAACTATTTGTCATAGAAACCATATCATGACATCGAATAACATAGATACTTTATAAATTTTCAGAAAACTGTCATATACATCAAATGAACCCTCAATTTATGAAAAATCTTCAAGTGTATAACATACCTGCTTTCATGTCTTTTTAGCATATAAAAAACTCATAGCCAAAATAATCATTATGCTTTATGTAGTGGGTTTTGGAAATATCGAAATAGTAAAGAATTGTTTTAAAGTGTTTTGTAGAGAAATAGCGAGATTTTGTTAAAATTAAAACATGATATAGTCCTATATATTCATATCATATATTTTGATGTTGCTATGACTCTGCTATGTTTATATGTATTGAATAAAAAAGTCAGTTTCAACTGTTTAGTCGAGAATATCTTCTTGCAATATTTACTTGAATAAACGATCATCCAAGAGGTTATGCGCCCAGGAAACAAATAGGATATAGATCATTCATCAGTATATAATGGCAGGAACCAGTTTACCGACCATAGAAAAATTGCTTGGTAGAGATAACTTCAGTACGTGGAGATTTGCAATGCAAAGTTATTTGGAGCACGAAGATCTTTGGGAATTTATAGAAGGAACCGTTGACGATTCAGGCAAGAAAAAGATGATCAAAGCAAGGGCCAAAATCATCCTTTCCATAGATCCCACTCTTTATGTCTACATTCAAGACACAAAGACAGCAAAGGAGGCCAGGGATAAATTAATCCAATTATTTGAAGATTCCGGACTATCACGTTGAGTAGGACTTCTGAGAAAGCTGATAACTACCAGATTGGAAAATTCAAATTCCGTCGAAGAATATGTCAATGTCATAATATCCACAGCTCACAAATTGAACGGAATACGTTTCGCAGTTGGTGGAGTATGGATTGGGACTCTTTTGTTAGCTGGCCTTCCAGACGATTATCGCCCCATGATAATGGCCTTAGAGAACTCTGGTACCCCAATCACAGGCGACTCGATCAAAACGAAACTAATTCAAGACGTCAAAGTTGAAAGTTGTGGCCGAAATTCAAATCAGAATGTAGTATTTTATGGAGAAAATTCGAAAATGAAGAAAAAACCACAATTCAGGGGATATAAGAAGTGCGTACGATGTTATGGTTGCAACTGATTGTCCAAATCCGAAGAAGTCAACCAAACAGAAAGAAAATGTTTTCTATTCTTCTTTTTTCACCAGTGAAAATGTCAAAAATGATGTTTGGTACATAGATTCTGGTACAACATCACACATGACAATGAGACAGGACTTGCTGACCATCGATTCGGAGAAATTTTTTACAAGAAAAGAATTCACAATTGCCAATAACGAAACGATAACAGCAGAAGCAGTAGGTTCTATATCGCTTGATATCAAAAATGAAGGAGATGACGACATGATAACAGTGAAGGACGTTCTGTATGTTCCGAATATATCAGCTAACCTACTATCAGTAAGCCGAATAACCAGTTTTGGACACAGCGTCGTTTTCGATTCACAAACATGTAAAATATTTGACAGAAACAAGAATCTTTTAGCTATAGCTAGTCAAATCAATGGCATGTATTGTCTCAATCGCAGAAAAGAAAAGGTTAATTTTGCCAAAAATGAAAAGTGCAGCTTGGATGTGTAAACTCAGAAGAGGATATGTAACTGGCATCAGTTATGAAGATAATTCGAAAAGCGATGTCTGTTTATGTGCCAAAGGAAAACAGCATCGATCTCCTTTCGTTTCCACAGGAAAACGTGCTGATCGAATTCTATCGCTGGTTCATTCAGATCTCTGTGGACCCATGGAAACTACATCCATTGGTGGTTCGAGATACTTTCTCACATTCACTGACGATTTTTTCCGAAAGACATTCGTATATTTTCTCGAATCGAAACACCAAGTGACAGATACTTTCAAGGATTTCAAAATTTTTTGTCGAAAATCAAAGTGGACAAAAAATCAAAATCCTTCGCACTGACGAACAGATCGATGAAAAACTTTCTACGACTATCAGGTATCCACCATCAAACCACAGTTGCATATTCTCCACAACAAAATGGTGTTGCCGAAAGGAAGAATAGAACAATAGTCGAGAAAGCACGCTGCATGTTACTTGATGCCAATTTAGTGTAATAATTTTTAAAAATTGATAAATAAATATAATTTAGAACTTTCCATATGAATAAAGTCAAAATAAAGACCAGATATCAAAAAAACTTTACAGCAGATAGAAAAATTATTTAGAAAATCTCAGTTATCATTTAAAGTCGAACTAATAAAAAATATAAAAATTGATTCATAAAATAAATTTTTGAAGCATTAGAAATCAGAATTTATAGTCTCTATAGTGCCAATAAACCTAAACACTCAGTATATCATAAAATTAATTTGGTCTCTATTTAAATGAATAATGAAAAAAGTAAATAAGAGACAAGAATTTGGGAGAAGTTTTTTTTGTTTTTTGGGATAGGCCATTTTTGCTTTATCAACAAAGTTAAACTTTTGAATTCAAAAAAAGTTTGTAAAAATAGTAAAGTACTGAAAATTCGGAATGAACATAAGAATCCCTTATCATAACCTAATAGTGGAATGATAAATATTACCTGTAATAAAGTGCTGTGCTGTGAGAACTGAAGGAAACATTCTGAAGCCGGTAGCGTCCCGTCCATCGAAAAGAACACAGGTATTTAAGAACCTCATACTTCAAGGGTGAAAATTCCATCAAGCCTTATAGAAGATACCATCTCACTGATTTCCTCCCAACGCAGTTTCCAGTAATTCGAAATTCGAACTTTCTGTTATATGCCCACATAATAAACTTTTGCGCAACCTTTTGTGCACACAACAAATTAAGTGACATCAGTATAATTTATTGCAAAAGACAGCTTGTAAACACTTAGAATATTATAAACATTGTTTAATAATTTTCACTTTTGACAACTCAAAATAATTTATGCATGCCCTCTTTACCTGGGCTTAGCAAAGCATAGATTTCACAAACAGAATTCTGTAATTCATAATTAAATGACCTCTGCGCCACCTGTGATTGTGGTACGCAAGGTTAGGAAGTATTACATTATCTGAATATTGTTGGTTGTATAAACTTTCAAAGTATTAATTGTTATTAAACATCAATCATAGAAAGGTCTGGGATTTTTAGTTTCTAAACCAATCAAATAAATAAACAATAACTGGGCCTAACCTATGGGTACTCGCCCCAGAGAAAGAGTCTAGTCAAATTTTTATTAAAAATTTAACTAGAAAAATATAAACCTGCGGTAGAAGTCCATGGTGTCTCGAAGTGGAGTGGTGTGGAATTTACGAAGAATAAAAACTCAAAGTCATCTCCACAATTTAATATAAATGACTGGTTAAATGGTAATGGATAGGCAATTAACCATCGATCAGTTAGATGTTGGAAAAGTACATGTTTCGGACCTATATAGATCCATCATCAGCTTAATAAATTCTACAATAAATGAAAAGAAGGGGAATGTAACTCCAGGTAACAGAACACATTGTGCAGAATACTTACATGGAGAAGAAAAAACACATGTTATGTCAATATGGTGAGGCCATTCATAAAAATTGTAAATAAACTAAACTACATGTCTAATATAACAATAAAGCTATACTATTGAGTGATACTGCTTTTATATGGCTTAAAGCCTTCAACCAAAATTGAAAATGAATGCACCAGCACTTGGTGCCGAGGCCGTCACGGAAAGAAAAGAAGGAAGCTGTAATATTTCATATGTCAATCATCTACAATGTCAAAAGGTAAGTGTGATATAGAACAACAATCCGCGAACTCTCAGCACAGAACACTGTTGGGAAGAACGTGTGACAACTCACACTGAGTAACCAGTGTTCGGAGCACAGAGCACGCACTCTACCTATCCATGGTCAACTCTTCGTACATTCATTAATAAGTGTAAGAAAGGGAAACAAATCTACAAATCCTATCGAGCAAACTATTTAGTTGAAGATCAAGGCAAGGAGTATTAAAGAAAATTAATGGAATTGAAAAACTTTTTGCAATCGAATTGTACTTGTTCGTTGAGAGAAACAACGTTAGGATTGTTTATGACAGAATTGATTTCAAAAATTTCGGGAAAATTGAGTATAGAACCTTTTTGGCAAACATGTAAAATATCTAAATCTGTGTTAATATCAAAATAATGGTCATTATTAAGAATGTGGTTAGCAAAAGAACTTTTGGTATTGTATTCGGTTATGTTTGGGCCAGAGTTGAATTGGAAAAATTTTTTTGTTGTAAAACAAAATTTAACAAAGAGCATAAATTAAGGACATGGTATGAAATGGCATCTGCCTTAAACAATAAATCCCTTACTAGCCTGATACAGTCTTCGGGGGGAACACTAGGGAACAAGTTAACAAATGACAACAAAATAGTTAGGTGGTACTACAACATCTTTAATTTTTTGAGTAAGATCGAAAGAATTTTCTAGAGCAAGAGGATTATTGAAATGGGTAATATCTTTAATAATCGAATTTAACCAAGACGCTAACTTAGAGACAGGAGAATTACAATATGATACCACAGGTCTGATTGGAATATCATTCTTGTGTATTTTGGGTAGTCCATATAGTAATGGAGTAGAAGGATTCACCGGAATGAGTTTAAACTTGGATGAATTGTAATATTTAATCCATGCATACATTTAAAGTAAGCTTCATGTTATTGAAAAATCTATTGGTGTGATCTGAAGTTAATTTGGAAAAACTATCTGTACTTAGAAACTAAGTAAGTTTACTGTTGTAATCATTTCTGTCTAAAATAACAAGGCAATTGCCTTTATCAGCCTTAGTGACAACTAGTTGATTTTCAGAAATTTTTTTAGAAATATTTTTGCAAATTTTTATGTCAGAGTTATTTTTGAGTAATGAAAAGTTATTGTTGAGAGATCTAGAAATTTCGTTTCTTATTAAATCTTTATTAGGAAAGTTATGGGTTTCAATAACTTTTTCGCATTCGACTGCCAAAAGTTTATAATTTGGTTTATTGTTGTGTTTATTAATATTGTACTTGAATCCATGGTTGAGTAAAGACATCTCATTAACAGAAAAATCATTGAAAGAGGATAAGTTGAAGACTCTGGTATGAAAAACATGATTAGAAAACTTTTTATTACTATGAGAGTGAAAAGAATTATTTCTATGATCAAAATTCTGGGAGTACTTTAAGCGGTTGAGTTTATTTTTCAGAGTTGAGAATTTCTGCTTGCCTTGATCCTCTACGTAATACAAGAAAGAAGAAAACAAATAATCCAGTTCCAGACTATAAATAACAAAAGTGAGTTTGCTATATAACCAAAATAGTTTAATATTAATATCAGTAAGTCTAACGTAGTGACGTTTGATTTCTAGTTTTATCCAAGTTCGTTGAGCAGCTTTGACAGCTGATCTCGAAGAATTACATTGTGAATTAGACCTGACAGCTACATACCCTGGAATCAAGTTACTTCGGAGGCATTCTTGATTGAACCAAATGTCTAAGCTGGTGGTCTTCCTTAGAAAGAGAAGCTTCTTGTAGAAATGGACTATAGTTGCTCGACTAGCATTCAATAAACCTGCAGTAGAAGTCCATGGTGTCTCGAAGTAGAGTGGTGTGGAATTTACGAAGAATAAAAACTCCAAGTCATCTCCACAATTTAATATAAATGACTGGTTAAATGGTAATGGATAGGCAATTAACTAAGGCTGATAAAGGCAATTGCCTTGTCATTTTAGAAAGAAATGATTACAACAGTAAAGTTACACAGTTTCTAAGTACAGATAGTTTTTCCAAATTAACTTCAGATCACACCAATAGATTTTTCAATAACATGAAGCTTACTCTAAATGTATGCATGGATACCATTAAATTTTACAATTCATCTAAGTTTAAACTCACTCCCATGGATCCTTCTACTACATTATTTTATGGACTACCCAAATTACACAAGAATGATATTCCAATCAGACCTGTGGTATCATATTGTAATTCTCCTGCCTCTAAGTTAGCGTCTTGGTTAAATTCGATTATTAAAGATATTACCCATTTCAATAATCCTCTTGCTCTAGAAAATTCTTTCGATCTCACTCAAATTAAAGATGTTGTAGTACCACCTAACTCTATTTTGTTGTCATTTGTTAACTTGTTCCCTAGTGTTCCCCCCGAAGACTGTATCAGGCTAGTAAGGGATTCATTGTTTAAGGCAGATGCCATTTCATACCATGTCCTTAATTTATGCTCTTTGTTAAATGTTGTTTTACAACAAAATTTTTTTTCCAATTCAATAGTGAACATTTTTCACAGAACTCTGGCCTAGCCATGGACAGCAACTTGTCTCCCTTGCTGGCAGAGATTTTCTTGTCAGATTTAGAACATAACCTCACTTTATTCCCCTTATTTGTTTTTGGTACAGATATGTAGATGATTGTATTGTTCTTTTTAATTGTAACCTTCATGAAGTTAATCTTCTGTTAAAATTTTTACACTCCCTACACCCCCCTATACAATTTACTATAGAATTAGCAAAAAACAATTCTCTTCCATTCTTAGACTTACTGATAAACATCAATGATTCCAAATTAGAATTTTCGATTTATAGAAAGGCTACTCACACAGATTCAGTAATCCCTTATTCATCATGTCATCCCATTTCTCATAAATTCGCATCTTTCAATTAACTTTTTCATAGATTGTTCAATATACCTTTGTCCCCAGAAAATTTCAACAATGAATTGAATATTATCAAACAAATAGGCCAGAATAATGGTTTTCCCTCTTACATAATCAATAGAATCTATAACAAACACTTAACCAAATCTCTCAATCGTAGTTTAATCCCTATCAAAAATTCAAATAAATATTGTTCTATTCCTTATCTAGGAAAAGTTTCGCTTGACATCTCTAATATTTTCAGACGTTTCAGTAATGATATCAATTTCTCGTTTTATATTACGAATCCCATTTCCAAAGTGTTAAGCAATACTAAAGACACATACCTCTTTTCCATAAGTCAGATGTCTATAAAATTTCTTGTTCACAACCGGGATGCCCAGCTCAATATGTTGGACAGAGTGGCAGGAAAATTAAAACTACAGTTCTGGAACATGTTAAACTAATTGAGCGTTCTAGAAACCCAAACATAACCGAATACAATACCAAAAGTTCTTTTGCTAACCACATTCTTAATAATGACCATTATTTTGATATTAACACAGATTTAGATATTTTACATGTTTGCCAAAAAGGTTCTTTACTCAATTTTCCCGAAATTTTTGAAATCAATTCTGTCATAAACAATCCTAACGTTGTTTCTCTCAACGAACAAGTACGATTGCATAATTCCAATAATTTTCTTTAATACTCCTTGCCTTGATCTTCAACTAAATAGTTTGCTCGATAGGATTTGTAGATTTGTTGCCCTTTCTTACACTTATTAATGAATGTACGCAGAGTTGACCATGGATAGGTAGAGTGCGTGCTCTGTGCTCCGAACACTGGTTACTCAGTGTGAGTTGTCACACGTTCTTCCCAACAGTGTTCTGTGCTGAGAGTTCGCGGGTTGTTTTTCTATATCACACTTACCTTTTGACATTGTAGATGATTGACATATGAAATATTACAGCTCCCTTCTTTTCTTTCCGTGTCTGCCTCGGCACCAAGTGCTGGTGGATTCATATTCAATTTTGGTTGAAGGCTTTAAGCCTTCACTTTAAATATAAAAGCAGTATCACTCAATAGTATAGCTTTATTGTTATATTAGACATGTAGTTTAGTTTATTTACAATTTTTATGAATGGCCTCACCATATTGACATAACATGTGTTTTTTCTTCTCCATGTAAGTATTCTGCACAATGTGTTCTGTTACCTGGAGTTACATTCCTCTTCTTTTCTTTTATTGTAGAATTTATTGAGCTGATGATGGATCTATATAGGTCCGAAACATGTACTTTTCCAACATCTAACTGATCGATGGTTAATTGCCTATCCATTACCATTTAACCAGTCATTTATATTAAATTTTGGAGATGACTGAGTTTTTATTCTTCGTAAATTCCAAAATATAACTAAAAAACATTAGATAATCATATTATTATTGATCACATCCATAATATTAGATGTCAATTTTTGGGCAGAAGCAGTATCCACAGCTGTATATCTCATGAATCGTTCTCCAACTTCAATTTTGCCAAATATCACCCCCGAGGAATGCTGGTCTGGACAGAAACCCAATTCAAAACATTTACGCAATTTTGGATGCACTGCGATGTCACATATTCCAAAACAGCAACGTCATAAATGGGATTCCAAATCGGAAAAATGTATTTTTACATACAGAAAATTCAAATATCCAGAGATGTAATTTTTCTCGAAAACGAAGAAAACAATTCTGAAACGGCAAAAGTTGCAGAGAAATTTGAAAATCCATGTCACTCGTTTGCTTGGACAGAAACTTCAGAAGAAAGAATGGTAGAAGTATCCAATGATGTCTCAAATGAGTTTGAAAATGATCCCACTGAAAATATTAACATCGCTGAACCATCTGATAGTCAGGTCGAACAAGAAAAAATCTCAGAAATCGATGATATTTCAAATAAAACGGTTCAATGTTCACAAATGTTAGTAAAACGAAAGAAATGGGACGATTTTGTGACATACTGCGTCAAAACGACAGACTATCTACCAGATCCCACAACCATCGAAGAAGCTATGAAGAGACCTGATTCTGCACTATGGAGGAAAGCAATGAAAAAGGAATTCGAATCACTACAGGAAAATGAAACCTGGACGCTAGTGGACTTCCCTGAGAACAAGAAGCCCATAGGCTGTAAATGGGTATTCAAAACAAAACGAGATTCCAATGGCAAAGTCGAACGTTACAAAGCCCGACTCGTAGTGAAAGGCTATGCTCAAAAGAAAGGGATAGACTACGAAGAAACCTATGCCCCCGTGATCCGTTACGAATCCCTGAGATTCCTCTTCGTATTAGCTGCAAAACACGACCTAGATATCGATCATATGGTTGTTGTCACCGCATTTCTGAATAGAGATTTGAATGAGGAAATTTATGACACAACCGGAATCATATTTTTCTGATAATGATGACAGAAGGTTCTGCAAACTTCAAATATTTATGCAACAAGTGCAAAAAGTGAATGTTTATTGCACTCGACGTGAAATTGTCCGACGAGGCCGTTAGGCCGAGTTGGACAACACGTCAAGTGCAATAAACAATTTTTGCACGAGTTGCATACAACATTTTTTCTACGTTCATGCAAAAAGCAAAAAATTATTCATTGAGGTGCGGCACTAGGTGTAGGAAAATGAAGAGCGCAACTTGAATACTTTATTATTAATATCGATTTGCATTGAAACAGGAACTAATACGTTACGAACGATTTAAATTAAACATTATTCTTACCCTCAATATTGAAAGTGAATGAACAATTGGTGCAATTTTCAATGTGAATATTTCGTAGTGAAGTACTTTTTAAATCCACTTCTTGATTTGTTACTTCTGTAAACGTACTAGTACTTGGTATCTGTACATTGTTATTTCCTTCAGGCTGAAATATTTGTTTTGCAACACTGAGTTTGTTTGCATGTGATTCCTCTACGTATCCCTCCGCTACCGTCGACGATATCCATCCGCCGTGTCGTTTGAGCTCTAGTATATCCGCTCCAGTATCGGCAAGAAGTGTTGCGGAGGATCTCCTGAAGCAGTGCCCTGTGTATAGATGAGGATTCTCCAAATTCAGAAATTTTACAATTTCACATGGGATTTTAGCAAACGTGTTTACACCAATGACAGTGCACTTTTCATTTCGGTAATTGATAAAGAAACGTTTATGAGGAATATGATTGGGACGTAATTTCGTGTATTTATGATATATATTGATCAAATTCAATCCTTCTTCCACCTCACCTCTAATGACGAAACTTCTTTCTTTGTCAGTTTTTGACCGAGATACTTTTACAATTAATACCGAGCCTACTTCTTCTATGTCTTCGGTAATCAATTTTTGGAGCTCATCTCTACAACATGCCCCTGCGATGCCAAATATCGCAACGACCTACAATAAGCAGTTTTAAAATATTTCACGAAAGAAAAAATATTACAGACTTACTTTTTCCATCAAATACTGGGAATCCGGAGCTTCTTTTAGAAATTTATAAATGTGTTCCCTGTTGAATACTCTTGACTTTTTTGGCCGAAATCCTACAGAGTTCTGCTTCATGAATGCCATAAGTTTCTTGTAAGTTTTAATATCAATATTTTCTTTTGAAGAGAGACAAGCTCTTACCATTGAGTACTCAGACCAATGAGACAAGGGTTTAATATCATTCGATCTTTTTGAAAAATATGCAAGAAGCACATTTTCAGTAAAATTCACAACTTTTTTATCGAAGCACCACATCAGTTTTGATTATGGAGTTATTCTCGGGAAGGCATTGTTTGTTTAACTCTTGCTGCTAACAATAATACAAAATAATATAAAATATATAAATGTATAAATGCCAATCTCATGGAATATCTGCTAAATATGTAGTAGGTTTGACCGTTTATGTTTGTCATGATGGCAGCACGTTGAAGTAGAATGACAGATGAGTGCAATAAAAACTTTATTGCACTAGTGCAATAAAGAACTTCTTTTTCCACTAAATATAGTTCAATAAAGTTTTGCTTTTTGCATGAATGTAGAAAAAAGCAATTTATGGTTTGAAACAGGCGAGTAGATCCTGGAACATCAAACTTGACAGCGTTTTAGAAGAAATGGGTCTGAAACGTTCGAAAAATGATCCAACAATTTATTTCGATACCGAAAATGGGAAATTGATATTTGTAGTAATATATGTCGATGATCTAGGGGAGACCCGGTAAAAATGATCCCCTTAAGGTTTGATGACGTGTAACTTCTTCTGATTACGACAGAAAATTATGAAAATTTTACTGTGATTAGTACAATGTATTCACTTTAGCCCAGTCTTGTTTTGAAAAATCAAATTGTAACTTTGCTGCAGATATGACAAAAAATCTGACATAATGCAAAGGGATCATTTTGATCTACTATTTGGGGTAAAATGATTACCTTGCGAGGGGTAATACGATCCCAGGGAAACATAATCGATACGTAAAAAAATAATACTAATATTCAACGTTATATTAAAATAAAAGTAAAACTAGGTTCTTATGGCCACAAAAAAAACATATTTATGTAAAATTGGCAACGAAAATGGCACAAATGCAAAACTGCAAAATAACTTAAAGACTAAACATCAAATTTTTTTTAAAATGAGATTTTTGGGCACACAAATCACATACAAAGTCATCAGGATCATCGTCTTCGACACCGGCACATTTATCATGAGCCCAGTTAAAGCATACTGAGCACCTGATCCAGCCCTCACCGGATAATGAATTTGAATAAGATTCACCACAAAATATGCACTCTTCGTCATTGACGTCTTCATCGTCTTCTGAGGAATCTTGATCAACTTTAACTGTTCTCTTTAGCTTTTGTTTGCCTTTGGATTTCCCTTTAGAACTTTTTGAACTTGGCTTAAATTTCCCTTTAATCTGGTTACCTTCCTGTCCTTTCTTCTTATCTAGTCTCATACGTTTCGTTTCTAATGCCTCCTCCTTTTTCTTCCTCTAACATATTCTTATATGGACTACAGGTTAAAACCGCCGTTGATCCTTTTTTTCTACCACCTACTTTCTTACTCATGGTTTGTTTTTTAGGCAATAGGCGAATATCTTTGGGAGATATCAAAAACGACTGATCTTTATGTACCTGTTCTTGAGCAGCACTGCTGGTTCCAGGCATAGATTCGATGTCTGTTTTATTGATTGCAGTATTATCAAGAAGTCCTTGACCTTCATTGCTTACAAACTGATTTTCCTTGTCTTGTTCTTGGTCCATCTGGTTTTCCTCTTCTTGTGAAGTGTGATTTTCATTTGTATTTACTTCATTGTTTCCTGTTGAGTCACCTTCTATTGGTTGGTCTGTCACTGTAGCAGCAGAAAATTCAAAATCTTGGAAAAGGTTACTGTCAAATGGATATATACCACATTTGCGAAATGCATTAATTGCATTTTCTGCTATGCATGCCTTCAGGTATGCTTGACAGAACAAGTTGCTGATTTGAAAAACTGTGATAACACGACCAGGATGATTATTTAGCCAGTTCTCCAAAGCATTATCGGGGTATCGACTTAACGGAAACAGAACCCCGACGTCAAGTGGCTGTAATTTGTGTGACGTGTGGGGTGGGATACATAAAATAGACACATTATTCTCTCTTGCTTTTATAATAACATCCAAATTTTTGGTGTGTGATGAATGTCCGTCTAATATCAATAATGCGGGGTCATCTGAAGTTGGTTTGGTATGATTTAAAAATGATCGAACCAGGTCTGAAATACGTCTATTTTCATCTTACCTGACTCGTTGCAGGCAAAAATAGAACCAGGTGGTGCACCTTCCTTAAGCTCTTTCTTCATCCTTTTGCGTGAAAATATTAACAATGGAGGGACAAAATTTCCTCCAGCCGCCATACATACAACAGCAGTTGTGCAAACACCACGATCAGCAGGAGTTATCTTTGCAACCTGTTTACGACCTTTTAGTGCCATAATCTTTGAATTTCTTCCTGGAACTGTGCATAATGAGGTCTCATCTACATTAAAAATTCGATGAGGGGGAAATTTGTGTTTGCTTATTTCTTGTTCCAGGAGATTGTAAAATGTATCTACAACGGGTTTATTAAATCCACCTGCTCGGGCAATAGAAGTGGATTCTGGACTTCTTAAGGTCAGCTCAGGATGCCTAGAATGAAAATTTGCCAGCCAGTCTTTTCCAGCTGCTTGTTTATCCTGGGAAAATGGGTGGTTTATTTTATTTCTTTCGGCAAGTTGAAACGCTAAGCAGCGAAAATCTCGTGCTGTTAGACCAAACATTTTTGACATCATATCTAAAATGTATTGTACGAGTTCTTGTTCTTGCTCCTCCGTAAACACTGATTCAAGCCGTCCAAGACCTTTCATTTTAGATACTTTATGGGTCAGCCTTCTTTTAAGAGCCATAATAGGAACACCAAATTGTCTTGCTGCAGTTTTTTTAGGCATTCCTGCGTCATTTACTGCGGAAATTGCTGCCAACATATTTCTACAATCCCAGTTTTGTCTTTGTGTTTTTCTATGATGTATTCTCGGCATATTAGTATCTGTAAAAAATAAAATAAATCCATAAACATTACATGTATTAGAGTAAGATTTCAGAAAATGAACCGTTTAATATTTTACCTCAAGGTGACCTTCTATAGTTAAACATAAATTAAAATCACCCTAAATCATTAATGTAAACAAATAACAGTATCAGTATAGTGTCCAAGCTTTAAGGATATATAAACAACACTCACCTCAATACGTTCCCTGTTGGAAGAACCAACATCATAAAATCGGGGTATTTTAGATCAAACTGCTGCTAACCGGAAAAAACTCAACACACACCTTATCTTGACGGCAGCTCACGCCAGACTGATAGCATAGCGCTATCCCAGTTCAAAGCGTAGATTTTCATGATAATATGGAGTGTCATGACACAGCACGTGCGGGTGATCATTTTACCCGCAGGGATCATTTTTACCGGGTCTCCCCTACTTATATTTTCGAATGACGTAGCAGAAAAGGAATTGATGAAGTCGAAACTGAAAATAGAATTCAAAATGGAAGATTTGAATGAAGCTCATTTTTGTCTTGGAATCAGAGTCACGAGAGATCGAAAAAATTGTAAAATATGGTTAGATCAGGAGCGTTACACAGAAGAAATTTTAAATAAATTCAATATGGAAAAATGTAATCCAGTTGTCACGCCTTTTGAGCCAAATCGGAGACTTAGCAAGAATATGTGTCCGAAAACAGCGAAAGAAAAGGAAAAGATGGAAAACATTCCATACCAAGAAGCTATAGGAAGTGTTTTATATTTATCGCAGGGGACCCTTCCAGACATTTCTTTTGCTGTGAATTTTTTGAGCAAATTCAACAACAATCCGGAACAATCCACTTCAATGCTGTGAAAAGGATATTCAGATACTTGAGAGGAACATCTACAGCCAAGTTGGAGTTTTCTAGGGGTGAAAATGAGCACTTGATTGGTTTCAGTGATGCTGACTGGGCCAGTGACTTAGACGAGAGGTGTTCTATGACAGGATATGTATTCAAACTACAGGGAGGAGCAGTAGCATGGAGTTGAAAAAAGCAACATACAGTTGCTCTGTCCACTACAGAGGCTGAGTACATGGCCTTGTCTGCTGCTTGTCAAGAAGCAATATGATTGCGTAATTTTTTCAAGGAAATTTATTCAGAACATACACTTGCAGCAACAAAAATACTTTGTGACAACCGAAGTGCCATAGCCTTAGGAGAAACTGATGCTTATCATCCAAGAAGTAAACACTTCGATGTCAGACACCATTTTGTCCGAAGTAAGGTAGAAGAGAAGGAGATCCAATTGATGCCTATCAGCATTGATGAAATGGTAGCTGATAATTTGACAAAAGCTTTATTTGGTCAAAAGCACAAGTTTTGTACTGAAGCAATGGGACTTAGAATTTTGTGATGATACAAGTTTTAGTAGGAGTGTTAGAATTAAAACATGATATCATCCTATATATTCATATCATATATTTTGATGTTGTTATGACTCTGCTATGTTTATATGTATTGAATAAAAAAGTTAGTTTCAACTGTTTAAGTCCGTATTACATGGTGCAGAAATTGGTTCAGAAAATGTGCCATTTTCGTCAAGCAGATTGCTATACAGAAATAATCGACAAATTTTCTGCAAATAATTTAATATACGAATGGTAACAGCTCTCATGAAGATATTAACCTAAAATTTTTCTTTCAAATTTAAATATAAAAAACGTAATAAGTAGAGTTTATGATTGCATGGTACCTTTGATAGACAAACAAGAATGCCTCCATTAAAGCATTCTTTCACTGTAGCAGCTTGCAGTGCCATAATAATGTTTACGTTGATAAATGTTTACATGATAAAAGGACTAATAGGAGCAGGAAAGGACGGCTCTGGATTCGCGAATGGCTGAGAAAGAGAGATAATGGTAGAGGTGTCCTGAATATGGTCGAAAACGAACTTCTTGAGGATACTGCAGCATACAAAAATTTCCTTGGTATGGATACTGACCAGTTCAATGACATTTTGAATTAAATTCAATATATCATATCCAGAAAAGACACCAATATGACACAGTGTGTTTCCCCCTTAAAAAGGTTTGGATATTTTGCTCATGTTGAATTTATGTACATAATCACATTGCATTTTTTGTAGGCTTGCAATAACATTAAGGTTTTTAGGTACCGGAGAAACATATAGATCTCTTATGTATTCATATCGAATACATGAAAGCACCATTGAAAACATTCCTGAGGTATGTGAGGCACTATATTTATGTTTGAAAGACGCATATTTAAAGTGCCCTAATACTTCAGAAGAGTGGATGAATGTAGCAAAACAGTTTGAAATCAAATGTAACTTTCCTTTGTGTATTGGAGCATTGGATGGGAAACATGTGAAATTCAGACCACCTAGGAGTGCAGGGTCATATTATTATAATTACAAAGGTACTCATAGCATCGTACTCCTTGCTTTAGTTGATGCAAATTATTCTTTCCTTTGGGGTGGGGGTGTATTTAGGGAAAGCAGCCTACATAAGTCTATACAGAATGGTTCCCCCAATTTTCCCCCAAATTGTTTACTTCCAGGAGGAAAATGCCCTGTTGCATATACAATAGTAGCTGATGATGCCTTTCCACTATTATGTAGATTAATGAAACAATTTCCTTTCAAAAATTTAAGTCTGGATGAACGTATTTTCAATTATCGCTTATCAAGAGCAAGGAATGTTCCTGAAAATGCATTTGGAATTCTTAGCAACAGGTTCCGGATATTTCTCTCAACAATTAATCTTATTCCCGAGAAAGTAAAAATTATAACATTAGCTTGTGTTTGTTTACACAACTATTTAATTGTAAAGTAAAATTGAGGAATTTTGTGAGGAGGGAACTGAGAATATGCAAAGTATTGAAAATCACCAAGCTGGCAATAGACCTAGGAATGCTGCTCTGCAAATGAGGGAAAAATTCATGATTTATATCAATTCAGAAAATGGACTAGTACCTTGGCAGAATAAATATGTTTTAACAAAATATATGTGAAATCTGGACAATTTTTGATTATGTACTAGTTTATCTTTTTAAATCTTTATAAAGAAAACTAAAATACTGAATGCATTTTTAATATTTTATTGAAGAAATATATAGTATCAACATACTTTGGTACTTGAAAAAATAATGACAATCCTCCATTTATATTCTATTAGATATGTAAGGAACAACTTAACTAAGGCTACAAATCACAATAATCACGTATTTGGTATTCCTAGAACAAACCGGTATGATTTACTAAGTAATGATAAAGAATTTCATAAATTTTTTTCTGTGCCTTGAGTCGTGAGGATAGAAGCTGACCAAAGAGATCTTCTTGTGCTGATAAACTCTGTATAGCAGGGAGTGGTGGATTTACCAATACATTGGAGGGCATTACTAGCATCCCTGAGAATGACCTGATCATCATTTGCTGAAAGTGTTTTTTTTTCGCTTTTTTTCTGATAGGAGTTTGAAATGAGGAATTTGATGTTACATGATGCATTGGTGTTTCAATTATTGCTGTAGTCTCATCAGTTTCTGTGCTCTGAAAGAGAAACAACAGTGAATTTTTGATAATTTATTATAAAAAATGCAAAGCAGATACGTAATAATTAAAGCATTAATTTAATAATCAATTACCAATATGCAATGATTATTTATTTAACTTGTTAATAATAACTAGTTCCTGAATGAATTAGACAGCTATTATGTAATAACTGTACAATTCATTTAGGCAATCCGATAGAAACTACCAACTGTCTCACCATATCTTCGGATTCATCTAAAATAATTTCAATATTTTGATTTGTTCGGAACAGCTCCGTCTGAGTTTCATCATCATCTGATGCATTTTCATTCCCTCCAGATTCTACTTCAGATTGCTCAGAATTAGCTGCTACTATATTTGATACTGATTGTCTGATAACTACATGTTCATTCAAAAACGCCATTTGGTTATAATACCATAATGATGGCTCATACACCTGTAATCAAAATAACCTTTCATTTGTGACACAAACTCAAGTATAGTAAACTCACAAAATCTCTACCAGCACCACTTTTTTGGCTTTTTCATATTTACGTTTTTCAGCCAAATATGTAGTTCGCAAACTATTGAATTTAGATTTAATTTCTTCAGTCTTCAAGCATGGTCGCAATATAAGAAGAGCTTCTTTAATGTGTTCCACAGCCTCTGCTCTGGCTATTCTATTATGGTATAATAGATTCTTCACGGCATACAGACACGGATATTTTTGATATTCCTCTATCAGGGCCAAAACTTGTTCTGCTGTCCAATTCATGTTTGACAACGAAATTATGATGTTTGTTGAATAATTAGGACAATGCTGTACTTTATTTCTTGTGAATTAACCTCAAAATATTCACAACTCACAACAACCAAACTTGACAACTTGTTAGAACCGACACTGCGCATGATCGCAAACAAGAAATATGTTTTAAAATAGAACCTGTCCTATATTTCTTGGATGTAATATTCTGATACAGTTTTCGTGTATTACACGATGCAGAAAAAATTGCTTTCACATTTCTACAGAGTAATTGTACCAATTTCTGCACCGTGTCATACGGGCTTCAGTCGAGAATATCTTCTTGCAATATTTACTTGAATAAACTATCCAAGAGATTTGCTACTGATTTTTGTATTTTCAACTTTTCACATGAAAACAAAATGAAATTATTAGAGAAATCAAGGGCCAACTGAAGGTTTCCCCAAAGAGGTTGCTGCATCTCTCAATTCTTGATAAATGTCAGCAACTTCTTGAATCTACAGATTTTGCCTACCTTGAAGTGAAATAATTTATGGAGATTGAATTTCCGTTTTAAAAACCTGAAGAATAGAATTTATAAATATTTAGCCTCCTTCACATTCTCTTATTCCGTTTGCTTTTCTGCTGAGACTGACATTCACTACAGATCAAAATTATTTCACTCCAAGGTGGGCAAAATTGGAAAAAACACAAAGTTGCTAATAATCATCAAGCATTTAAAAACGCAGCTCTCTTCAGGGTAAACTTTTCGTCTGCCCTTCTAAGTAGAAAATCCAGACATCGATGGCAAACAGCAATGATCTAATTTCAAGCATTGATTATCAGTTTATACACTTACGCATAGGTGTGAATTTTTTTTATCAACTTTCTATTTTTCTTTGGAGACCCCTTCAATCCTGCACTATCTGTACTACTGAGTCCCCTGAAACATGAAAGAGATAATTGCAGTCTTATTCATTAACCACCCTAGAATCCAATCAACTTACTCAGCAGGAATTTTATTTTTCTCATGAACATTTTCTAGCGTGTCACCGCCATCAGAGGACAAGGTACAAGTGTACCTAAAAAGGAAAATTTCCAAAACTATGCACACAGCGAATATTATTATAGAGTACTTGTACTCATCAAGATATGAGACTCACCTGGGTTTTTTTGTCGAATGCTCACCTTCCAGGAGCGGAAGTAATGCGGCATTTTTAGGCAAAAATAGCTTTGGAATTGCAATAATTCTCAATGTTGTTTTCCCATTTACAATAGTGAAATCTTTCTCTTCAAAATGTTAGGAGCAAACGAGATTGTAAGGGCTCAGATTTTCTTCTAAAGACCGACCTAAGGCGCGCAGCCAACTTGAATACCTTTTTTTCCCCAACCTGCAAAGGATAAGAACACTTGCAAGTGATTTTTTTCTAAATACGGTTCTGCTATTCTAATGGTTTGAAGTAAGCTTACCTGTGATAGGTGATACCAGTGATATTTCTGCGGTTTCCACAACTGAGCACTAAACAAATCTTTGACATGTTATATAAATATTCTTCTCTGAATCAAATGTCCACCAAATGAAATAAATACAAGCCATTTCAACGAACAAACAAATTCAACCTGAATTACCTACTATGTCATATGTCAAATGATAATATCAAAGCGCATGCTTACCACTACGCCGATACCGCCATGTTACATAAACGTTTTTCCTAAGGTTTTGATATCTCATTGCCATTCTCCCTCTGGGATATAGTTCTGTGGTATCAACCCATGGCAGCATAATAATTTTCTCCAAATCGGCTAAAAAGTATTGGTTATTTTCATTTCTTTCGGCCATTTTCCTATACAGTTTACGACTTTCTGTAGCCACCTCGATATGGATTTTCCAATGGACGCCTGTATCGCAATAATCCAGCATATTTTCTTTGGTATGATGATGGAGATTGAAATACTCACATGCCTCACACTCTTTATTTCCAAGTTTCGCAAAAGATAAATTTTTTGTCTTTACTTGAACTCTGTAGACTTTATATGACGTTGATCGTTGAATTTTTTTCGAGAAAATCTTGGTACATGAAATTTATCGTTACATCACTAGAAAAGTATCGAACATTTGGAGCACGCTCCCTACGATGCTCTTCTTTGGATATAAGAGAAATTCCAGAACTGACCATTTACAGATTTTTTTCTTTCTTCAGAAAATTGCGACATACATTTTTCTGCATACATTTTTGCATGGTGGGAGAACAGGATGTTTATTTCTATTAGATTATTGTCTCTGTTTTTTTCTCTCAGAGCGTTTTTTGTAGGATTTTTCTTTTTTTGCGTATTTCTCCTGATTTTGTGTATTGAAGTTCATTATCTTGAATAACTATATTTTCAGTTTTATTTTTCCAAAATTGAGGATTATTTATATAATTACAAGAGTTTGTTTAAAGTGTTCTAATAGCTTTCTAAAAAATAAAATAAAAAACGTACAACTCTTACCTCGTGACTTTCGTCTTCTAGAACTGGTGAAACGTTAGGAAAATTATTTTCGTAAGATGTTTGTGTAGCTGTGACAGCGCTAGTATTTATCGATGACTCAATGGGTCTATCATCTTCCTGAAGATTCAATTAAGAAATACCTATATTGAAAAATATTACTAATCCATCGAGTTAGAAATTAGTCACCTCATCTGACAAGGATTTATCGTCAGAATTTGGTTTGTATTCAGCTTTTGAAGAGTTTGAAAAGGCATAAGAACCACTGACAGCATCTTTCTAAATTTCATAATACTTATTCAATTTTTTTTTATACCCAAATAAATAACGATCTATACCAACCTCTGCAATATCAGAATCTGCAAAAATTAATCCATTTCCCAAAATGTCCTTTCTACCGTTAGAAACACCATGCGTAGACGAAGATTGTGGCACCATAATTCCAACAGGCTGTTGAAATCAAACCTAGGAGTCTTATATTTGTATTTTATCAGATTCTCATTCCGAAATAAAATAATGTTTTTTTTTACTGGATACTTACCTCTGGTAAATTAACATTCAGTGGAAGCAGTTCATGATAATCGTTTTGCTTAAGCGAACAATTGAATATTGTATCACTTTCGCCTTGTTTGAGATACATGCCATCTCTGTGATTAGGGGCACTGTATCAATGATATTTTCGGGTGAACTCACCATTTTTCCACCAGTTATGTTGTAATTGCATGATAAAACCGAAGATGAACTACCATCATTATTATTATTGAGACGCGTCATTTTCAGCGATTAGAGGCATCATTTAAATTTCAGGTAAATACACCATTTGATCTGGTATGCCATTATTATTTTTTGGATACTTTTTCTTCCTCAACCAACATAATCCCGTTCAACTGATGAGGTGTGTCAGATAACTTGCTGGTTTTTAACAGATTGACTGCCATATTCAACCAATTAGGTGTATTAGAGGTACATTCGTATAAAAATTGTCAATGCATATAATCCCTCCTTGCCCCAGATATGTGTATCTACCTTGATCACAAGGTTTAATTAGTTTTACACCGTACTTATGTGACTTACCAGGAATGTATTGCCTGAAATTTAGCCTGACAGTAAAAGGTATCATTGATTCATCAATTACTAAATTCTGATCTGGTATTTCAACTTCCTGAAATTTTGTTTGTACAAGATCAAGCAGTGGCCGTATTTTACTTAGTCTGTCACCTTCGACTTCTTCACCAATGTGCCAAAATTGTAGCATTAGTTGAAAACGGTTTCTGGTCATGAACGAGGACATCTCATTTTCATACAGTTTCTGATCAGACCAGTAAGACTCCTGTGATGGCATATACACCAGACCCATCCATATTATCAGTCTCATAAAAGTTTTCATTTCCTCTACGCTTTTTTCTTTCCATTTTCTATATCTGCTAATCTTCTTATAGTATTTTTTTCCATTTTTATTTGCTTCTCTTTTGATGAATTCAATTATTATTTCATCCGATATGAAAAGTTGATGATAGTCAATGGGTTTGGCATTTTTCGGATCAAATGAAACAATAATATTTCCTTGATATGTGAAGGGAAATTCAGATTGTGCATTTTTGCAGTTACTCCACCTGCATCTTCATTTATATTGTCGTTCACAATATCATCATTCGTATCACTATCTGAAAACTCACTTTCATTTCCATTTCATTTCATATTTAAAATTCTTCAGAGTTATAACGATGCCTCTGAACTTCTTTCCTTAGTATTTTTTCGAGTACCATCCAGAAACACTAGAAATTGCCTATATCTTAATGTGAACTTACAACATACCAACTTGGGTTGGAATTCTCCTATCCCTAGGATTAGTGATAGCTTTAATAAATACTGTTCAGAAATTGATATTTCCAATATGTCTTTATCTAATTTTAAATCTAACACAAAACATATTTTCTCTGTGTAATTCATTAATTTTCTATTTGAAATCCACTGTAATAATGTATACAAGTTAAGTTACTTAGTTATCTTGTAAACTGTGAGATATGTATGTATCAGTGGATACTGTTTTGGGTTTATACCTGTATGTATCCCGAATTTGAATAAATAAATGAATGAATGAATGAATGAATGAATGAATGAATTAATGAATAAATAAATAACAATAGCAAACGAAAATAATTCCAAATCAGGAATCAAACACACGAAATAAAGTTGAAGGATAAAAGAAGTTGGGATTCGTTAAAATAATTGAAACGATGTGTTTCCATCATCCTTATAAGAGGTGTCAGCTACTAAAAATTGTCCGAGTGGATAACTCGAAAACGGCTAGGAATATCCCCAGGGATGTACATACAAAAAATATTCGCCTCTCAATCCTATATCACATGGTCGAAAAATATAAGGAGTGTTTCATTTGAAGAACTCGAGAAAATTTAATTCAAAAACTTGACAAAGATCAAAAAACATGACAGAAACTCATGACAAAACTCACGAAATCACATAGAAAGGTCACTTGTCAATGTCAATTGTCAGATACTTTGCGCGCTGAAATGACGGATTTTGCACAGTTGCCGCTTACGCTTTAATCTTAAAAGTAAATGCACAATGCTTATTATATCTTAAATGAAAATGTCATCAAAAAGTCATCCAAATTATTATTGATTACGTTAAATATACGAATCAAATTTTATAGTTTTGAAAAACGAATGGCTACTGTGCTGAGTCATTCCATATTTTTTATATAAGAAATGTGAGGAAATTTCTTCATGTCTGGCATCACCGCATGTGCTGCTATATTTCAAATTCCAACTTATTATTTCTTTAACAATTATAATACAACTATGTAATTTAAGTCATTTCAATACGAAAATAAAGGTAGGTATATACCTATATAGATAGGAAGGTCAGGACAGGGGAAATATATAAGTAATATTATATTTTACCTATCTAAGAATGAAGAATAACATCAAAAATACGATTCAGTATATCCTCAGAATATTAGAATCGGATGTTATTAGAATATATGGAATGCAATATTCATAGAATATTTGCTACAGAATGAAGATATTCCAAGATCATTCTGAGAACATTTCATCAGAATATTCTAAAATAAAGTATATTGGAACGTTGTCAGAATATTCATGGAATATTATGTGCTGTCTGGGTTACGGCTGAACTAAATTGTTTTGCATCCAAAAGATATTTTTCAAGTTCATCAAAATGATCTGCACTCGTCATGGGGAAGGAAAAATGTGAATTTAGTGTAGAATCTGGTTGAATATCTTCAACATAATTTTTTTTCAGTTGGTCTGATAACTTTTTGATCTCTCTCAATTGTCTCAGTGGCTACAGACATCGTCAAATTATTTTTTTTGTGATATCTCTCATTTCAGTAATTACATTCTTCAAAGTTATGTTTAGTTCTGAATATAGAAATCATGTACTGGTATTTAAAAGAAACAAAAAAGTATCACAGGAATCTCACCATTTTTATGATTTGGGCAGCATGTACAACATGGATTTATATCATCTTGATGGCCATTAGCAGAAGCAAATGTATTTGCATTTTCTGAAAAATTTTTACAAATAGAAATTTTATATTAAATAAATATCTGAGAGCTAAGTTAATATCAGTACCTCTAATTTTATATTTTTTTAATGATTGGTTGCTTTAAGCATATTTTGAGAATAATTGAATACTGAATGTGCTAGCTTAGTTGTATTCATTTGAATCATGTAATTTAATAATACTCGTGCCTGCACAATGTAACAAACAATAAAAGCGAGGGGAGAAATTTACTTCCAGGATTATTCATGCACGCAACCCATGCAAGAATACAAGTAATTCTTTAGGTTAATTTGTAAACATACTTTTCATGCTAGGAGATGAGAATTTGACGTTCCTGGTGGGTGAAATGACAGCTTTCACAAATTTGTTGTTTCTGGGCAGTGAAGGAACATCTAAGTTGCTACTATTATCATCTGAAGATGATGACAACTTCTTCCCACTTCTAGATTTTCTAGTTTCACGTGACTCTTCATGGTCATTGACATCACTCGTATCCACAGCCAATTTTGATCTTGATAAAGCTTCTTTATATGTATCTGACAAATAATATATATATAAAAATGAAATCAAATATATAAGATAGATAATGTGAGTAACTTACCATAAGTAGCATTCCGAAAAATACGAATCTCAAAGGATTCCCAGCATGAATTGGGATGCTCATGGTTCCTTATTGCTTTATGTACCTTCTCTATAGTGAATGATGGCCAATAGCACCTATTACCAATTATCCAATTGGTGGGTACTGCCTACATACTATTTTCATTTAGGAAGTGAACTACTGTCCATGTTCGATCCTCTGTGACATCCATAGTATAAAAAATCTGTGAAAAATGTATAAACAGTATAACAGTTCAAACAAATTCATTCATTAGATAGTTCAATATTTTATTAATAATTGATCAATAATAAGAGCTAAATACTGACATTCTAAACAAACTCCTTGTATATTTATAGTACCATAAAATTCAATATACTTTATGGAGAGAAATGTCCTCTGTCAAATACTTTCAAAAACAAGGGTGACTATTTAAAAAAAATTTGTATATTTTCATAAACAGCAGTGATATCAAACAATTTTTGTTTGTGTTTTTTTTGTGTTGTTGTTTGTGAAACTCACCATATATGATATATAGTGTCTCAAAGGTCGTTGCTAAATCTTACAGAAGTGAAAGGGGAGCTCATTTTGATTGCATCAAGCCGAACCTACCTCAGTACAGTCTCTTGGTTTTAGAATCATTCATAATATCATGTTCTTTAAAAAAAATAGTTTTTTTACATTTCCACCCTTATAACACGCCAACTAAACATGACACCTCGAGTATTTTTTTTCTCAGACTCAGATAACTCAAAAACAAAAAGACTTTGTACTTTGCTTTATTCAATTCAAATTAGTTGCCCTTTCACATCCGTAAGATTGCATCAAACTTTAAAACACCTTGTGTTGAGAGTTAAGGAGTTCAGCAACGTTGCAGCGGAGTTCCTGATTTATATTGAAGCAAATAATCAATTGAAATCTTTGGATTGGAACGAAATTTTGAAATTCCCATCAGTTCAACGCATCACCTGGAAATTTAACGTCCCAACAGCACCTTGGTGGGGAGGATGGTGTGAGCGTATCGTGAGATTGATAAAGGAACTTTTAAGAAGAAATCTAGGAAAGAAGACAGTTGATTACGAGGAGTTAATGACAATACTTTGCGACTGTGAAGCGCTCATAAATTCACGGCCACTCACATATGCATCGGATGATTTGGAAGAGTTAGTTCCCATAATACCTTCATCTTTTTTACAAAGTATCCAGAACTCTGAAGTGCCAGATTTGGACGAATTAAGTAAAACAAACTTATAGAAAGGTTCAGGAATGAATATTTAGCACAGCTAGTCCATTATGGTAAAAGGAGAAGCGACAAGTTAGCTATTGGTGATATAGTCCTGGTTGGATCCGACAACACAAAAAGAATAGCTTGGCCAATTGGAAAAATTCTCGAAATTTATCCCGGAAAAGATAACATTGCGAGAGTAGCACGTATCGAAATAAATTCAGGGGAAATTTTACGTCCATATCAAAGGATATATCCACTCGAAATTTCGACAACAAGCAAAGATTCGAATATTTTACAGGGTAAACTCACACAAGACCAATATATTTCAAAGAATAGCGAAAATTCTGGGAGAAAGCAGCCTAACGAAGTACTTCCGAATGTTGAGAGTTCAGGAGTTCAGCAACGTTGCAGCGGAGTTGAGAAAAGAGAGAGGTTGTTTACTTCTGAGATATATGACAATTGTGAAAACGTCAATGAAAAACTTATAATTTTCTTACTAAAAGAACACATTCTTCTTTAAATCTCCATATCCAACATTAATGGCGACCGTGACAGGACAAATTATGGAGAAACTAGCTAGGGTAAAGAAAGAACGAGATATGTTGAGGAAAATTTTCACCAAGTCATGCAACGTTGCTGAACTTCTTAACTCTCAACACCTTGTATATACAAAGAATCAGTAGACGAAAACATATTACTGCAAATGCAACAATGGAAAAATATCGTAACTATCTTTATAATCTAGTTTCAATAGTTTACAAGAGGCAACAACTCAAGAGGTGCCAACTGGGACACTAAATGTATTCCTAAGTCTGAAGAGTTGCAAGGATTTATATAAAAAAATTCCAATTGTAAATAAAAAGTTTTGTCCTATTATCATTGTTCTATTGTCGAGTAATATGAAATTCTTAATTATAACAATATCATTTGTATTAATCTTACAGCAATTATTTGGTTCAGATATGTTCAGGAAGAAATTTTTGTATTGAATTTTTTTGTATTGTTTTCCATGATTGTTAAGTACAGGTCCTACACAATGTTCATTAGACAGTACAGGAAATATTTCAATTTTATGATTAACTTGACTAGCATGCTGCAGAGAATTTAACTCATTAACTCTGAAAATAATTTGCTGCAGGGGCTTATCACCTTTCCTTATATATTTTTTTAAAGTTTGATTTTTTCAAAGGGAAATGCACTAAAATCGTCTAATGAACCAAATCTTCTGACATCATCACAAATATGTTACAAATTATGTACATTATGTCAGATATTTTCTTTTCCATATACAGTGTGTACATAAAGTAAGGAATAAATTCATTATATAGAAAAGGAAAAGCTTTTCGGAAAAACCCTTAGACACCTCAAATTTTGTTTCAAGATTCGCATCTTTTGGAGTCCTAGTCGGAATGGTGACGTCATTACTCTTACGGAAATGTCATCATCGTTTTTTTTTTTTTCAAATGACAATCTATATTTTTGACAGTGTCATTTGAAGGCGCATATTGTTCTCCGTACGTATCAAGAGTTTTGTCATGTTACATAAAGAAATTTTCGAGAAAATTATTGTTATGATTTTATATTAATTTATTTTACACAGTTGATTGCACAAACTAATTGATCAAATGTTCGATCTGAAGTCCTTCCTAAGCCTGGCAGTATCCAAAACGGTATTCTCGTTGGACCTTCGTGATAGTTCGTAGAGTAATATTGTTACATTCATTTGTAATCCTAGTTTTCAATTCCTCGATATTATCTGGTCTAGTTTTGTACACGACATTATTTAGATGGACCCAAAAAAAAAATCTAATGGAGTAAGGTCCGGAGATTCTGGGGGCCATTCAATAGCACCACGCCTACCTATCCATCTATTGGCAAAGACTTGGTCAAGATACCTTCTAACATCAGCTGCGTAATGCGTCGGTGCACCATCCTGCTGGTATTATAAGTTTTCATTTGGTATAGCAGGGTTATTTGCGTTAGGAAATAAGATCATCAGATTGGGTAAAAAATAATCTTGTAGGAATTGAAGGTATCTTGGAACATTTAAGGTTTCTTCGAAATAGTCGGGTCCAATAATTCTGATTTCTACAATCGCCGCCCAAACATTTATTTTCTGAGTATACTGTGTGTGATGTTCTCTCATCCATTTTGGATTCTCCTTAGCCCAGTACCTGCAATTTTGCCGATTCACTGTTCCTGTTAGTGTGAAGGTAGCTTCATCAGAGAAGGCAATATTTTTTACTAGCAAAGGGTCGGCATTGCACAAATCCATTAACGTTTGGCAGAACTGCATCCTTCGGTCTGGATCGTCCTCGGAGAGTTCTTGGGTCAGAGTCATCTTATAGGGATGCCACTTTTCCAATTTTAAAATTTTATGTGTAGTTGTAACTGGGATATCTAGATTTTGCTAATAAAACAATCAATTTGACCTCCTCATTGATTTTAGGACGCCAAGCTTTAGGGTCACTACCAGTCTCTCGAAACTTCATCTCAACTTCGATTGAGTTATGGGCCTATCCGGGTATTTCGTATTAAACAGTCCAACTACTTCTTGTTGCGTTCGTACTCTGTCACCGTATCCAATCATCATCAGAATTTCGATTCTCTGAGTAACAGAAAGGCGCATTTTATTCTTAATTGTTTCGAAAAGAAGTGAATCAATGAAATACGAACTTTCAAATTGTGGCATACGTCAACCAAACGTCTAAATCAGCAAGGTATCACAAACAGTTACATGTCTCTTTACGATAATAAAAAGGGTGATTTTTTTAGGGCTTGACAAAAACGAACACACCAGTGGCGTGCTGACAGAGAACTTTACGAAGCTAGGAAGGACTTTATTTTGAACCCTTCATTAATTAGTTTGTTCAACTAACCGAATAAAGTAAATTAACTTAAAATCAATAAATCATTAATTTTCTCTAAAATTTCCCCATATAACATGACAAAACTTTTGATGTGCTGTGTGGAGAAAAATATTGTCTTTCAAATGGCACTGTCAAAACTATAGGTTGCCATTTGAAAAAACAATCGATGATAACATTTCCGGAAGAGTAATGACGTCACCATTCCGACTAGGACTCCAAAATATGCGCATCCTGAAACAAAAGTTGACGTGTCCAAGGATTTTTCCGAAAAGCTTTTCCTTTTCTAGATAATGAATTTATTCCTTACTTTATGTACACACTGTATAATAATGAAGGTTTCTACAAAATATTTCAATAATGATTCTGCTTACTCAATTTTATCATTTGAAGTCCTATGTGCCAAAATATACATCGAAACATGTAGAGTTGAAAAATGTGTATGTTTAGTTTTACTCAAAACAGGTTTTAGAACTGCTAGGCCAGTACAGAATAGAAATTGTCGAAATTCAGTGGCCTTCCATCTTTTAGCTTCTCTCAAAGATCTTGGTTTACGATTAAATTCTCCTGGTATATTAGATACTTGGTTTAGTAAGTTGTGTGATATATCAGTTATTTCTGAGAGAGTTTATGTGATGGTCTACCTCCTATCCATAAATTTACCATAATTTTTTTTACCACCCCCAAACAAATAAGATGCATATGATCTAAGGGAAAATCGTTAATCATATGAATATTTGGCAACGTCTCTAAAAGTGATGTACCAGTATAATGATTTTCTTGTTGTTTCAATCGGAAACATTCATCAGTTCTTAGAAATGCATCTCTATTATTCGAGAAACAAATACGGTTATTGCCTTCAATTGAAAAAGCAAAAGCGGTTTGACTAAAAACATACCTATTGCAATGACATTCAATACCAAACCTATGGAGTTTGTTTATTGGGATGACCCAAACGAACTATGCGAACGCCTCAAATTATTGATAGCCTCTCGGGATGCCGGAAATACTTCGCATGACAATGAGATTATTGCCATTTTGAGTGAACTTAGAGAGGCAAATATAATTCTATAAGATGACATACATCCATGCATACATTCACATTTTCAAAATGTTTATCGATAAGTTCGGACGTAGCGACAGCAGCACCGCTGGTGGCAGTGGTGATAGAAAGCGAAAATTATCTACGCCCTCTGGAGGTGGCGGCTTGCTGCACACTCCAGATGGTAACATCGATTTTGATAATTTGAAATTGAGTAAAGAGACCCACCAAAAATACTGATGCTGCCAATAAACAATATGTGGATGAAATCGATGAAAAAATTACTGCAACTATACGACACCAAGCTGAACTACGCCATTCGGAAATAGCTCAAGTGAATGATGAAATGACAAAGTTGTATCGTGAAATTTAAAATGAATCGAATATCGAACAAACAATCAATTGGAAAGGAAAGGACAAACCCTCAATCAGAATTTCATTCAAATAATGCAACTGAGTGAGGTACGCTATAATGAAACGAAGTCATTTTTCGAAAAATTCAACCAACAATACAAAACTGATATTGAAAATATTCGTGGAGATTTGTTGAAAAAAATTACTGAAATAACCGATTCGATTCATTCGCACAATTTAAAATGGGATATCAAGCACAAGGAAACGCTGCTAACCAAGAATGAGTTAAACCAGTTTCGAATTGATATTTTACAGCAAATCACCAAAATAAATTCAGATATAGCGAATGTAAAATCTGCTGTCGATGAGATTACTAAAATACAAAATGTAGTGTATACATCACCATAATAAAATAGCAGGTTTCACAGTTTCGTCATCACATATGTGTGTGATGGCTTCCAAAGACAAGATTCAACTTGTCCGTGAACTGCATAAACCTATTAGAAAAAATTATCCTCGACGTCGCACCATTATAACAGGCTTAGATGATTTATGGCAAATGGACTTGGCTGAGATGAGACCGTACGCCCATCAAAATTCAAACTCATTCTAGTTGTTATAGATTGTTTCTCGAAATTCGTGTGGACTCGTCCGCTGAAAACGAAAACGGGTGAGGAAATTACTAAAACGTTTTGACACGAAACGATGCATAAAAACTCTACAAACCGATCAGGGAAGGGAATTTTAGAACAGTAAATTCCTAAGTTTGATGAAAAACATGAGATAAGTCACTACAATACGTACAGCATCCTCAAAGCCTCTATGGCCGAACGGATTATAAGGACTTTGAAGGAAAGATTGTACAAGTATTTCAGTTTGAATGGCACATACAAATGGCTGAATATATTACCTGAAATCACAAAATCTTACAATGATACACGTCATTCAAAGACGGGTATGAAACCTTCGGAAATTGATAAAACCAACGAAAAAGAAATTCTCAAATCAACATACAGCTACTTGAAAATAGCTGGACCGAGAAAATTCAAAGTCGGCGATGTTGTGCGAATTAGTAAGGCAAAACACGTTTTCGAAAAAGGTTACACGCCCAATTGGACTACGGAATTATTCAAAATCATCAAAGTCAATACCACCAACCCTGCCACCTTCATGCTGGAAGATATGCAGGGTGCTCCTATCAAGGGTGCTTTTTATGCAGAGGAATTACAAAAAACTGCAAATCCAGATATATATCTCGTGGAAAAAGTTTTGAGGAAAAAAGGCAAAAAAATGTACGTTAAATGGCTCGGTTTGCATAACAAACATAACAGTTGGATCGAAAACGTTGATTTTGTATAGAATCTCATGGGAAACAAACACAAATCATATAATTCCGGGGGGGTCTTTCAAATATTTTTTTCAGTCAACAAACATGCAACAACAATTTTAAAATTGACCACGTGATCTGAAGCTATAAAAGCGTATGCAAGCACAGACGAATATTCAGTTTGAAAAGGAAAATGTCTCAAGATAGTGGTTACGTCAGTGAAGTTGAAGTAATGTGCGATAGTTATGGAGAAGATAATAAAGAAACTCTAAATGCCATCGACAGAGCATTGGGGCAATACGAAATGGCAGCTGGGAACGAACATCAGTTGATGTTGATGGTCTTCCCTATGCCATCCTACGAAATTCGATGTGGCATAAGTCCCTCCAGGGATTTTAGCTCATGCATCATTTTGAAGCAGCAGTTCTCCATTCGATCCATCAATTTTGCTTCTTTTGAATCACAAATCGATGAGTATGTAGATGAGTATGATCCAATCACAACACGTTGCGGAAATTACATTTACATCACACAGTACATCGAAAGTAATACCAAACAAATTTCCATTTCCAAGGATATCATGGAGTTGTCCCAACAAGTTGTAACCGACATTCTAAATACACACTTGGGGGGTGCTGTCTGACCGTATCGCTATGCTGGATGCTATGAACTTTTGTGACTATTATCGAGGTGTTTTTGATATTATGCAATCATGGTTACGTGACAATAAAACTAATTTAAGTTTGGAAGAAATTATAGAAGGTTTTTGTCAAGCTTCATGTTTAGATAGTATGTTGGCTAATGCTTTACGTGAATATTTATTTTATTATAAGCAAAAATTTGTGTATGATTTATGTAATAAAGGAGAAAAAGTAATCAAGTTTTTTTTTAATCAATTGTTGGTTAAAAGAACAAGTCAATGAACTACCAAATTTTTCACCATGTTTTCAAATGTTTTAAGTGATGACCTTTTTTTTTATTTCGAACAAATTATTACTTTAGCGAGATTTGAAGAAAAAAATATTTAACTTACCTCTTTTTGCTCAACACTATACAAAGCCGGGGGTTCACTATTCTCCTCCTCCATTTTCAAAGAAAATACTTAATATTGTGATCTTTTAAAAACAAACGTTGAGTTTGACTTGGATTGCACCGTTTTTGAAGTCGACCCAATGTGGGCCGACTTCAGATTTTCGTATTCAAATTGATTTTGTTGTGAAATGTGAACACAAACAGCTTTATTAACTTTGAAATATTTCAATATTCTTGCAAATGGATTATTGTAATAAAACGCAGGAAATAATTTGATTTTTTCTATATTTAAAATACCTTCCCTAAAATACAGCAACAAAAAAAATATATATACATATTTTGAATAATAAAAAAGTTGTTGAAATTTTAGCCGAAAAATGGTGCTTTTAGGTGTGTGTGTATTATCAACAAAATTTGACTTTTTTCTGATTATGTAAATTATCTCGGCATTCATCTTGAGTTTGCAGTTCAAAAAGAACATGTGTAAAGTTATGTTGGCACCAATAAGACTTCTCTTGGAATGCATTATGTAGTTCATAATTGGTGAAAATTAAAATCAACAAGTTCGTAATATTTCATCCAAATACAGTACGAATCATTATAACAATATGGCTCCAAGTCATAAACATTCAATAATGCCGTACGAAAATCAATAGGTCTTTTCAAATCGCTAAAGTCAGACATATCAACATATTCGAAATTCCATAGAATATCATAGTAATCCTCATCATGATTATCGTCATCATTGTTATCTTCATGACGTTGATAATGAATGATATACGGCCATTTGACACACGAATAATTTTGAATAATTTCTTTTGTTAATGATTGAGGTAAAGGTGAGCGGATGAGGAACCTTCCTGAAGACCGTATATTCTCTCAGATCGTTTTGATGCACAATTGTTGTAAATTCATTGTACTACCTGTAAACGAGAGAAAATTTTAGAAAAAAAAGATGGATAAAAAGATTAATTCAGACTATAATGTCCCCACGGTAATGTATCAAATGATTTGGGGATAAGATGACGTTTATCGTCATACGGACTAAGGGCCACTTGCCTGCTCTATACTAAAAACGTTATGAGCAAATGATCTGATTGTGCATTGTGTGATATTCTTTTGCTGGGAATTTTTCAGACAATCCACGTAATCCTCAAAGATTAATTTATTTTTCACATTATATTTAACTCCTTTTGCTTTTTTAGATACTTTGCCTCTCTGCATTTTATAAGTGTACATTTTAGAACGCAACCCTGCAAAGTGTGTGATAATTTTGCCATTTGCTTCATTCTTCATTAGCCCAGGTACCTTTTTATTCACAAGTGGAATGTTAAACTCATTATCATTTGGATAATCAGACGTATCGAATTTGGAAATATGTTTTTTGATAATTTCTTCGTATACATCGTTACACGTTAGTTCATTCATAATGAAATTTGAACATGCAAGTTTTTGACAAATCCAAAATTGCCATCCCAACATACATTGGTTTATTGAATACAAGTTCGGCTTTTTTCAATTCATTAGCCATCAAGTTTGAATCGAAAACGGTACGATTATGAAATCGAGGGCTGGAAATGAGATTTTTTACTCCGTATCTACCCTCGTAGGAAGAAACTAATTTTACTATTCGGTGCAACCGGATGTTCTCCATGGTTTTACCAAAAATCGCATTATTGGTCAACTTGAATTGATTTTTTTCAAAAGAATAATTAGTGGCTGCAGTCCACAATCGACTATTCAGCTCAATATACGGGCGCAACCACGTAGATTGTTTAAATTTCAAAACTTTATGGATTTTAGTAAATTTCAAACCATGTTCCAGAGCTTGTTTCAAATTCCTATAGTGTAATGTATACTCTGTTTTATTAAGGAGAGTTGGCATTAATTTCTTCAATTTGGAATTTGGTGGTGTGCGGTGCTCGGGGCAGAAAGGAAAATCTGTGTAAGTCGTGAAGATCCTCAGGGTACTCCAAATCAACTTGTTAAATATAACCTTCGGGATTGTCATCAGGAATTTGAGTAACATCAATATTCGTATCAACCCATTCGAAGCCTCCGTATGGTAAACATTCTGACATCGCCCACCCATATAAGTTATTTACATCGAAATACATGATGAATTTGGACGGCTGCGTAGGATTGTATGTGGGCATATACTTGTTATTACTTTCCGAATATCTATTACAACAAACTGAAATTCCTCCCCTTATACCCTTTTCCACAAACGTCTTTTAAAATTTGTAATTTGCACCCGGTATATTTCAACATACTGTAGTAAAACTGCACTAACTAATTTTCCTAATTTATTTGAAACACTATTTACAACGATTATTCACTAAAACATTTACTATTTCAATTTATTTTTACTGTGGCTATCTATCAGCGAACTCTGGAACTGTAACTCACTCTGAATTCTGACTGTCCCGCTTATATACTCCCAAGCAGTTTCCATTCACGGCTCTCGAATATTCAGGAGTATAGAACATTTCATCTAGATGGCTCTTCGAATAGTATCGAACAATCGATTTATTCCATCTTGTTCTCGGCGCTCGGTACGCCAGCAGATATTCAGTTGTAGTTGAACGAGGGTGCATAATTAATTAGATCAGGGCCGGTCTCGAAATCGTTACATTGCCCCCTTCTTAAAGACGTTTCGCCCCGAAACGTCATTCTTGGAGTGTGAAGATATCTGCAAGATTCTCCATATCTGCACCTGGACGTTCGATGGAAGTAGCACTCCACAGTCTTCAATTTGGGTCGAGGAAGATGGTTGCAGCACACCAGATTGTTGATGCCGCTGGATCTGAATATTGTCTCCAACATGCTTCTTATAACTCTCCAGTCCAGCCGATCAAGCCCACAGGTCAATTTTGGGATTGCCAGGTCTACAATATTCTGGTCCAGCATCGTGTCTCTCAATCTCGTAAGGCTCTTCCAAACATCTTCATAAGACGGCTTATCACGAGAACGCTTCTTGGTAACCAGATAGTAGATGTTTCTCTGGCCTTTCCTCAGCTCTAACACCCCTCCAACTGCCGGGTTCTGTTCTCTCAGTTCCTGGATTCGACCGAACTTCTTGGAGAAAACTACTGCAATGCCTCTGGACATTTGGAGATCTTCTGCCACACAGTGAGCTAACGCGTAATTGGCAGGCACCTTGAAAAGATCTCGTGACTCCTCTCGGGTTACCCCATATTGAACTTTCTGTCCGTTCGAGTACAGGGACATGAACCTCTGAAACGTCATTTCGTCCTCCGGTGATCTGACGGTGCGGACTTGATCGTGGTTTCCGGCGTAAGGGGACAACCTATTGAAGTGGACTACCCTAGGTTTTCCTCGTGGTGGCTTATATATGCGGTAGACGAGGTCGTTTATCCTTTTCATGATCTTATATGGACCTTCCCACGAGTTCCGAAGTTTCGGTGATAGTCCACGGCGACGTTTAGGGTTGTATAGCCAGACAAGGTCACCTGCCTGATATCCACCAGCATCCGCCTTGATGTCGTAGGTCTCCTTCATTCTGTCGCTGGCACACTGGATGTTCAAACGGACCCGTTCATGGATGTCGTCCATTCTCTGTCGCAGTTTGCTGACGTAGTCATCTCCCGCAGTGTCTTGTCCTGGTGGCGTCCCAAACTTCAGGTCACATGGAAGTCGCAGCTCTCGGCCCATAATAACACTTGCAGGGGTTTGGCCGGTTGACTCATGAACTGCGGAACGATACGCAATCAGGAACAAATGGAGGTACAGGTGGTGGTTTATCGTCTTATTCATCCGCTCCACCATTCCATCAGACTGCGGATGTAGAGCTGTGGTCCTCGTTTTCCGGATGTTCAGCATCTGACACATCTCCTGGAACAGGCTTGACTCGAAATTCCTGCCTTGATCCGAATGCAGTTCTAACGGGACACCGAATCGACAAATCCACTCCTTCATCAAGACGTCGGCAACGGTGATGGCTTCTTGGTTGTGCAGGGCATAGGCTTCCGCCCACTTGCTGAAGTAATCCATCGCCACAAGGATGTACTTGTTCCCGTGTTCAGATTGTGGGAACGGGCCAGCGATGTCAATGGCGATCCTTTCGAATGGGCTGCCCACATTGTACTGGCGCATCGGGGCCTTAGGTCTTGTTCGAGGCCCATTACTGGCAGCGCATACAGCACATTTTCTGCACCAGTCCTTGACGTCAGCTTGACAATTGGCCCAGTAGAACCGTTGCCTAACTTTCTGTAGGGTCTTCGTCACTCCCAGATGTCCTCCGGTGACCCCATCATGGATTTCTCGGAGCACTTCCTGTCTTCTGCTCCTGGGAACTACTACCTGACGTCTTTCTTCCCCGCCATCCTCCGACTCCAACACACGCTTCAAGACTCCATTGTCTGAGGTGACAGAGTTCCATTTGTCCCAGTAAGTTTTAACGACTGGAGAACAACTGGCTATTTCCTGCCACGACGGTCTTCGATCACTCTTCTTCCAGCCGATGACTAAACCAAGATCTGGATCTTTCTCTTGGTCTTTCTGGATCTTGTGGTCATTCCAGTTATCATCGATCGCCGTGGTTCTGCAGAGTGTCGACTCCTTTTCCTCTGTTCGTCGGCAGTGCGAACAGTCGTCGATAGGGCATCCGCATTCTTATGGCTGGTCCCCGCCCGATGTTCGATTTCAAAGTCGAATTCCTGAAGCCTCTCAATCCAGCGTGCCACTCGACCCTCGGGATTCTTAAACTGTAGGAATCTTCGTCCATACACGTACTTGTAGAAGTGCTCAACTCTCTTGACAACAGCCAACAGTTCCCGCCTGGTGACACAGTAATTCCGCTCCGGTTTACTGAGGGTCTTGCTGAAGTAACCGATGACCTTCTCTTGTCCTTCTTGGATCTGAGACAGGACAGCTCCAAGTCCCACGTTACTGGCGTTCGTGTCCAGAATGAATTTCCAGTCTGGAAGGGGGTAGCTCAGGATTGGTGCGTTGATCAAAGCTCCTTTCAATTTCCTGAATGAATCTTGGCATTCATCCGACCACTGGAATTTTGTTTGTCCTTCCGTGAGCCTGGTCAGTGGTTTTGCGATGTTAGCAAATCCCAGCACGTATCGGCGATAGTAAGTGCACAAGCCAAGAAAACTTCGAAGCTGGTGAATGTCTTTCGGAACGGGCCATTCCTTAACAGCTTTGATCTTCTGCTCATCTACTGCCACTCCTTTCCCAGATACAACGTGGCCGAGATAACGTACTTCTTTTTGAAACAGATGACATTTCTTAGGGCTCAGTTTCAGTCCGGAGCTTCTCAGTCGCTGAAATACCTCTTCCAAGTGTTTTACATGGTCCTCGAACGATCTGCCAACCACAATAATGTCGTCGAGATACACCAGACACGTCTTCCATGGGTCTTCCAAAGGCCGAATGACATAACTGTAAACTGCCATAATCCGGAGCCGATGGTAAAAGCTGTCTTTTCTCGATCTTCCTGGGCCAGTTCTACCTGCCAGTATCCGCTCTTCAAATCTAGGGTCGAGAAAATCGTAGATCCAGCCAGCGTGTCTAGCGTGTCGTCTATCCTTGGGAGAGGGTAGCTGTCCTTTTTCGTCACGTTGTTTAGTTGACGGTAGTCTACCCAAAACCGTGTTGATCCATCTTTCTTCTTCACCAGCACGACTGGAGAGGACCAGGGACTGTCGGATGACTCGATGACTCCGTCTTTCTCCATGTCGCAGACTATTTTGTCAGCCTCCTCCTTTTTGGCGAGAGGAAGTCTTCTGGCTGATTGCCTGATTGGTCGGGCATTTCCAGTATCTATCTTGTGCTGAACCACCTTTGTTCTACCGCCTTTGCCTACTCCGGTATCGAAGATTTCCTGATACTTCCTGACTAGTTCCCTCAGTTTGGTCTTTTGTGCTGGCCCCATGTACTTGGACGAAATAGCAACCAACTTCTCCAATTCTGCTGGCATGTTACTGGCTTGGCTAACAGTGCCGCGTACACTCCTAATCACAGAGGAAATTGACGAGCAGTGCCCCAAAATTGTTCCCTTCTTCAAGGTCACCGGGTAATAATTGACATTCATTACCCTCACTGGCACAAATTTATCAGCACGCAACAAGGTTTTTCCTAGTGCAATTCCTCGTCCAATTTTCTCATCATGTAGCTTGGGCTCGAACATCACCACGTTTCCACTGCTCGCACCTCCATCCAGGCGAGCCTCCAAAATGGTTTCAGCCCTCTCCGGTACGCTTACGTCTTCAGCCAGCAGAACTCGAACCATTTCTTCATTTCTCCCATCAAGTACCAGCTCTTCTCCGTTCACACGAAGGACGCCGTCTTTAAAATTCAGCTCGAATCCTCTAGAATTCATGATGTCCATTCCAATTATTACCTCGTCCTCGATATCCGCTACTAGAGCCCGGTGTTTCACTTTAGTGCTGCCCAAAGTCAGTTCAATTGGAAGTTCACCATACACAGTTGCCGGCTCTCCAGTTGCTGTGCGTAGCTTCCAATTCGACGATTCAATTCTTGCCGGTGTTTTGGCAAATGTAGGTCCAAGGATTGTCCTAGTCGCACCTGTATCAAGCAGCATGGTGCGAGTCTCGTTGTTGATGAGACCGTCTACAAAAACACCTTTGTTCTGTCGTTGAAGGACAGCGACATATGCGTTGTTATTTGGGGCTTGCTGGATACAGGCCGACGACTGCCCCTCCTCATCGACCTTCTTTAGTTTTCCTGTGTCGGTGTCGCTTCTTTAAAAGTTGGGCATTTGCTACGCACATGCCCAATTTTCCCGCAATTCCAGCACCTTATTTGTTTTCTTTCAGGCAGGACTTCCTTCATTAATTTCCTCATGACTGCCTCGATATTAGCGGGCTCCTGTAGCTGTGGATCTTCCTCGATCATCCGGACTCTACTCTGGCTTTTGCAGGATTGCTTTGCTGCTTCGAATTTCAGAGCGCGTGCCAATGCATCCACGAGATGTGCGGGGCGAGCTAGTGTTAGGGCTTGCCGGGTTTCCTGGTCACGAAGTCCATCCAAAAATGCCTGGACCGCTAGTCGCTCCATTATATTTTCCGGTGTAGCTGGGTACGTAAGACGAACCAAGCGTGCAATATCTGCTTCAAATTCTTGCAACGATTCGCTTGATTTCTGGCATCGGTTCTTCAGCTGTGAGTGATATACGTGTTCAAGGTGGGCTTGGCCATAGCGAAGATCCAAGTGTTTTACCAGCTGTTCATAGTCTTCCTGTTGTTGGGCGGTGAGCGTTTGTAAAATATTTGTTGCTTCGCCACGCAATGCCAGTGTCAATGCTAAAGCTTTTTCCCCAGCATTCCATCCATTTGCTTTGGCAGCAGCTTCGAATTGTCGGCGGTAGTTTGACCATGGAGTATTTCTGTCGAACTGAGGCGGTTTCAATGAGAGCTTTCCTGGTTCCGAACTGACCTTGAAATCTTTGATGTCTTTTTGAACTTCCTCCAAGTTGATACTCACATCCGGCATTGAATTTCTGTTGGAAATTTCTGACACAGAATCCATTCGTTTTTCTAGCTCACTAAATTTTTCCTTTATCTCATCGTGGAGCGTTTCCTTAATTTTTTTCATTTCTTCCATTTCATCTTTGATTTTCTCCATCTCTGTTTCAACAGTTCCCATTCTTTCTTCCAACCGATTCGCCACACTGCAAACTTCTTCTTTCAAGCTTCTCGAATTTTCTAGAAGCTCTTCTCTCAAATTCTCCGAGCTTTTTAGAAGCTTCACTTCTAAATTTTTCGAATTTTCGTGTAACTTTTCTTCTAGATTTTTCGAAAGTTCTTCTTTCAGAGTATTCGAATTTTCTAGAAGTTTTTCCTCCAGACTCTTTGAATTTTCCAGAAATTTATCTTCCAAGTTTATCGAAGTTTGTTGGAGTTCTTCTTTCAGAGACTTAGTAGTTTCTTCGAGTTTATTCATTATGGAACTCAAATCAATTCCAGAAACTAATAATAATAATAATAATAAGAACGTTTCGGGGTCTTCTCATTTTTCAATCAGTCCATCTGCAAGTCTTTTCTGGAGTACGGCCTTCTTTCCAGCTGTTTCTAACTCACGCTCCTCTAACTCTTGCTCTAATTCACTAACTTTAAGGTCAACTAGGTGAACTCTCCTGGGAAACATTTTGTCTATTATTTATTTCACACACAGTTTTCAGTTTATTGTCCCGCGACGCACAAAACTGTCCACTTTGCACTCAAATGTTCAACGGGTCACTAACTGTTAGGCGCGATAAATGTCTATCAGTTTTTCAACGCGACGAACACTTTAACACTTATTTATTTTAAACATCCGACTTCTGACAACAAATGTAGTAAAACTGCACTAACTAATTTTCCTAATTTATTTGAAACACTATTTACAACGATTGTTCACTAAAACATTTACTATTTCAATTTATTTTTAATGTGGCTATCTATCAGCGAACTCTGGAACTGTAACTCACTCTGTATTCTGACTGTCCCGCTTATATACTCCCAAGCAGTTTCCATTCACGCCTCTCGAATATTCAGGAGTATAGAACATTTCATCTAGATGGCTCTTCGAATAGTATCGAACAATCGATTTATTCCAGCTTGTTCTCAGCGCTCGGTACGCCAGCAGATATGCAGTTTTAGTTGAACGAGGGTGCATAATTAATTAGATCAGGGCCGGTCTCGGGGCCGGTCTCGAAATCGTTACAATACAATCCCACGTATATCCCGGCATAGTATAGTACCAACTGGGTTCCAACCCATAAGTTTTCAAGTCAATTTCACGAAAATTTTCAAAAACGTCTACCAAAAGCAATATATTTGTTTTCATGTATAAATCGCTATATTCCCCCAAAGTTTTGATATCAAATTGCTGCCAAACATTTCGAGCGTGAGCATACTTCACATCATCAATTTCAAGATCGTTGAGCATATTGTAAAAATGTTTTTTGGAAGGTAGCCCAGTATCGAGGAGTTTTTCCGTATTATTAACATAATCGTAGGGGAAAACCCCTTTCTTAGTGAAAAGTTTGAATTTTTCATCATCTAATTGTGCAAATTCCTTTTTCAAAATTTTAAAATTTTTTGCATCCATTGTGGAAACCAACTCATCGAGACTGGCTCCCATAAAACGATATGAATCGATAAATCTAAATTTAATGCTAGTTTCACTATCGTATTGTGTGAATGTAATGTATTTTTCTTTATTGATGGGAAGTATGCTCACATGTCCTCGTTTTGCTACATCTTTAATAATAAAATGACTATCATACCCCGAAAGATTATGGAATGTAATGGGTACCATAAAAAGCTTTTTGAAGGCGAGATTACAAAATTGATGACTCCATCCCCTAAACAACCCCGAAAGTGACAATAATCCCTAACAATAATATCCTTCTTTACAAAAGGTTTCTCACAAATATGACACTGTAGCATTAACAATATCAGGATTACATATCATAGGTACAATATTTTTTATTTTCGATTCAACAAATTTGGCAATGCTAACCATTTCATCTGTAAACCATTGTATGCAATCGTTACCCCTATGGCAATTGAACTTGGACAATCTGTCATCATAAGAGCATTTCAAGTAGTAACCTGCACTGAACGCTTTATGCTTTTGATATTTTTTAGATTTATCTGAATTTTTTTCCTCACAATTTTAGAGGGTAGATTCAAAATCAGCATATAAAACGAATGGCCTTTTTTGTTTATATACATAATTTCGAAATTCTACATAATCAAATTTTGGAAATGAAATTTTACACTCGTTAATATTCTCACACAACCCGATGTGTTCATTCAATTTTTGTTCGCTATGAAAATAATTCAAACATCTGTCACAAAAAAATGCTTTACCATTATGCTTGCTCAACTGACTTGACAGCAATCTAGACATATTCTTAACCCAGCAATAATATCTGATTTAATTTGCGAATCATCTGTATCCAAAGGCAAAGCGTCGTATTCGTTTAATTTAGTGAAATATATATTTTGAATTATTAACAAATTAACATGTTTATTCAATTAATTTTTGGTCAATCGTGCAGGTACTACTTCGTGAAATCGATTACAAAATTGATGACTCCATCCCCTAAACATCCCCGAAAGTGACAATGATCCCTAACAATAATATCCTTCTTTACAAAAGGTTTCTCACAAATATGACACACTCTAGTATTAACAATATCAGGATTACCTATCATTGGTACAATATTTTTGATTTTCGATTCAACAAATTTGGCAATGCTAGCCGTTTCATCTGTAAACCATTGTATGAAATCGTTACCCCTATGGCAATTAAACTTGGACAAGCTGTCATCATAAGAGCATTTCAAGTAGTAACCTGCACTGAACGCTTTGTGTTTTTGATAATTTGTAGATTTATCTGAAATTTTTTTCTCACAATTTTCGAGGGCAGATTCAAAATCAGCATATAAAACGAATGGACATTTTTGTTTATATAAATAATTTCGAAATTCTACATAATCAAATTTTGGAAATGAAATTTTACACTCGTTAATATCTCACTCAACCCGATGTGTTCATTCAATTTTTATTCGCTATGAAAATAATTCAAACATCTGTCACAAAAAAATGCTTTACCATTATGCTTGCTCAACTGACTCGACAGCAATCCAGACATATTCTTAATCCAGCAATAATGGTATTTAATTTGCGAATCATCTGTATCCAAAGGCAAAGCGTCGTATTCGTTTAATTTAGGGAAATATATATTTTGAATTATTAACAAATTAACATGTTTATTAAATTTATTTTTGGTCAATCGTGCAGGTACTACTTCGTAAAATGCTTTTTCTTTGACAATATTCATTTCTAAACTATATACATTTACAGAAATATCATTTTGTTTTTCAAATTTTGTAATGCGGTGAATTGGCATAGGAATTTCCAAACCCCCCGTATTCAAAACTGTGTCATAATTTGGATACGAAGATGCACGTGAAACATTCCCTTTGGGAGGGTACAAAGCACTCACGATTGCTCTAAAAGAAACACGCATCATCTTGATTATCAATATTGATGCATGCTTGCCTATTTTGAATTTCTTCAGGTAACCATATGAACCCTGAACCGTTGCCTATTTCGTATTTATTTATTGATACCTCAAGCAAGAGAATTTTACTCCATGCCCACCCTGAGTCTTTTTCTTCAAATTCTTCTAATTTGTTCAAAATAACATCCACAACATGTTTATTGTACCAAGCAGTCAAGTCCGTGCCCAAATCAATGATTGCATTAGGAGTATTGAAAAATTTTCGATCGACCATTTCGCCGTCATTTGACTTTTTCATGAAATCCCCCAACAACGTCATGTTCACTTTGAGGCATTGCATGTCCTTCAAAATTTTGGAAATTCTTGATTTAAAAAGAAAATATGCATCACTCAAAAATTTTCGGACTTCTTTTTGCCCCAAATTTATAATTATACCCGTCCTCACTCTATCATTGAAAATTGCATTATCATTTTCCCATTTAACTCTACTGCTTCGTTTCAACCCCGATCCAATGTATTTATCATTTTTCATAACGTTTATTATGCATCTAATTCGTTTCAATTCCCCAATTTTACTAACAATTTTCATTTTTTCCCCTACCGAAAATTGAATTTTTTTCATTGCCAACTCACATTTTGTAATATGTCTACTTATCAAATTTAAAGATTTTCGTGCAATGGCACTTGAATAATTTTGCTTGATCGCCTCAAGTAATGTATCAATTTGCGATAAAGTTTTTTAAAACACCATTTTTAACTAATGTTTCAACTTACGTGAATTTATATGAATGCTGATATAAAGGTGACAGCAGCAGCAGATGGATTCTTGCTGGAACTGCAGGAACGCTGCAAACATTTGGCTCGCTGGAACTGCAGGAACGAAGTGAAGCTTGCTGAAATGACGAAGTGGCGAACTGAGATGATATCCAAATGGAAGCTTGAAGAAAAATGGTGCTGCTGTGATTAGAGAAGGTATATAACTATCTGAAAATGAAGAAGATTTTTTTTTATTTTCAAACGATCTTTTTGCACATACAGAGAAACAAAGACAAAAGAAAAAACACTAACCTTAATTTTCTATGATCTCAAATGAAGCAGCAGGCTTTGGTTTGCCCACTTCTATCAATCCTTTGAAGATGATGGCGTATTTCCCAGTGGAAAATTCTTCTAAATACGGTCGATATCCCTCAGTCACGCGCTGAGGTAAAAACACCAATTTCTCCCCCAAATCCACCAAAATCGCTTCTCCAAACGGACTTCGAAAAATTTTCGCAGAGAATATTCTCTGCGGCACCCCTACATCGCTCAATTTCGTGATGGGTTTCCTGGTCACAACTGAACTCGCGTTCACTTTCTGTAAATCCATCTGAAAAAACCCCACCAGAATAAAAAGCTTTTGCTATAAAGGAATCACGCAAAAAATTTGAAAAAGAGTTTTGTAATTCGAAAACAATTAAGTCACTTTGAATTACAAATTGAACGAAAAACGAAAATGCAAAAACCAAACGTAAAAACGTGAAAATAACTTCATCTAAAAACATTTAATTGAATTCATCTGAAAAGCTCAAACTAAAAACACTCAAAAACCGAATATGAAAACATTTATTTCAATTTAACTGAGAAACACTTTCATCACATAAAAAAATGTATGAAAAACTTACTTTGTATCTGGAGATTGATGCACAAAACTAAAAATAACTGAAGATATCTAGGTTGCTTGACTTTTCTCTGGTTGACGATTAACTAACGTTCACCACGCATTCCAAACTACTTTTATAGCTCTGGTGTGATAAGAAAAGAACATTCGAGAATACTTGATATAAAATTTCAGAACAAGCAAAACAGAATACACAATAGTCGTTACTCTGCAGTTTTGATATCGAAACTGTTGACCTGGGTTTTTCGATAACCTTTAGATCGATAAACACATTTCAATAATAATAATAATAATAAAAATTAAATTCAATTTTCGAATATTTCTATTTAAACCAAATTATGTGAAATTCCAAAATTATTTCTTACAGTTCTAATTAAAATACATGCTAATATTATAGATACGATGGTTAGAATTCTATAAACGTTATATTCCATTTGCGACTTCTTTTTCCTTTGTCCTGCTGGAATAAATTCGGTGGTTTTTGTGTCTATTTCACGAAGATCTTCAAATATCCGCTTCAATTTATACTTGAATGCTGTATTCTTGGGAACATCGCTAACAAATACTGCTAACTGTCCCTGATTGACCCGAGTTAAACGCATTGTTTTCCATTGTGTCCTATTACAACGAGGATCGAAATCATCTGCCTTCACGCATATTGCCATGAATTTCACTCTTTTCGGTACATTGACGTATAAAACATTATTCAATATTGCAGTCAGAAGAATAAAATTTGTTTTCAGTTGAGGAGACATATTCTACAATGCTTGAGGCTGGATTCTTTTTAACGGATATCTCGTTTGCGGTAATTTTCGATTGAACACTTTGTCTTGAATACCCAAATCAGTCAACTGTTTCACGACATTCTCCTTTTCTTCATAAAATTGAATATCTTCCTTTAACTCTTGGACACGTCTAGAAAAATCTTCAACCTTCTGTCTGTATTCTTCAGATGACATTTTAATACTGATTATTTCAACTGTTCAATGGCAATAACATACTTTCCAAAAATAAAGTTACCTTACCCTCTCCCTCACCTACCTGATGATGAATACCAAAAAAAGAAGCAGAGTCAAACTGACGAAACGAAACGTACTGCAGCGGCGATTCTCTTCAAAAATGTAATCAAAATAGACGTTTTTCGCGTTCCGAAAAACAACTGAAAATTGAAACGCTCAAACACGCAAAAATGCAGCCACAATAAACGTTTTCGCGTTTTAAAATTAAACATAAAAAAATGTCTGATAACATGCATTTCTTATAGAGATTTGACATTTCAAAATTGCTGAAAATACACGTTTTTGCGTTCGAAAAAACAACTGAATTTGAAACAGTAAAACATGCAAAAATGCGACTAAAATAGACGTTTTATAAGGTCAGTTTATTTCTGGTAGCTGGAGAAATATATACCCCACATTTGTACATCAACTTGTACGAAGTCTCCGTGGAGGCAAGGCTACCTACCAAACATAAACCGCTGGTTCAAACCTCTGCTGCTGAAAAATCTTTTTTCTTTTTAAATTCAATTCAAAATATGTGTGCGCCGCGCACTATTGGCAAAATGTTATCAATCTAAGGGATCTCTCTCGATTACGTCACACGATGAACGCGAAGCAGCGACGGCCGACTCCCTAGCGTTTGGCATGCTTGACCGTACTGCGCATGCGGTCCCCGTTCTCTCATAGGTGATCTACTACCCTTGTTTTCCTCGGTCTTGGTCCAATTGTCCGGTTTTGGTCGCCATAGATTGGTCACAGTCGAACTCAGAGATCCTCTTAATTCGACTGTTTTCCGTTTCCCGAAGCCCTTACCCAAGTGGTTTTCCCTTTGTTGCATGTTGTTTAAGGTCGAAATTATCGCCCAGGCGTGCTACTAATCGTTCTTCCCTTATAGGTTCCGTCAGCAGTCTGGAAAGACCAACATAGTGTGCAAAATGGTTATACATCGTTCCCATCTGTTTGTTCCACGAGGTATAATTTATGGCTTCTCTTAGTTTCTCCTGTTCTTCTGACCAATATTTTTTTAAGAATGCTTTGCGGAAGTCTTCGAAACTTTCCCACTGGACATTGAAGAGTCCCATCGAATCATAGGCAGATCCCTCAAGACTGTCTTTCAGAACATCCAATTTATGAATTCTGGTTAGGTTTACGCGGCCAAAATATCTCTCAAATTCTTCTAAAAATTTTACCGGGTGTTTGCTTCCATCCGCTCCAAATTTAGGAATCGCTGGTGCCTGTGCAATCATCAGAGTTCCGTTTCCGCTAGTCATTCTAGGTTCACTACTTGGGTTTTCGGATGTCCCCGATAGTTGTGTTTCCTTCTCCGAGAGAATGTGACTGAACATTTTCTGAACGCGCTGGCAATTTTTTTCAATCGTTTCCCATTTCCTCGAATTTCCTCATGAACTCTGTTTGTTTCTTCTCTTAATTTTTCTGCCGGATCTTCCTCTTCAATTGGTATCCACTCAGTCAGGTACCCACCTGTTAACAGACCCAACATTAATACACAATTTATCACATCTCCATTTCTCTCTCAAGTTGAACAGATGTTAAAACTTTGTATCCTGGTCACGGCACCACTGTGACCGAACGTAACCCTGCCTTATCTGATCGTCTAAAATACTGTCGTGTTGATCGTCTGACTCTCCTGTTGCTCTGGAGAGAAATGAGCTCCCTTTATGAAGTAAGTATGTAGCCTAGTTTCACAAAAAAAGCCCACTCCTATTTTCCAGACACCCAGCCTTATGAAGGAAAGCCCCTTTCCGATTCAACACCCTTTTCCCACGTTGTGTTTTTTTTCTTTCTGGTTCTTTCAGGATACAAAGTTCTGCACAACTGAAGAGAAATGAAATGCGGAAAAAGAATAAATTTTATATTGCAACTTCTGGAAATACATTATCAATTTTTGTAATCGAATATAATTATATTTCCAATAATTTCATCTGAGAATAGAATTTTCAAACAATCGAATTCCGAAAAGCAAACTCTAACTTGAGAAAATATCTGAGAGCTTTTAAACTGAATAAGTACAACATCTCCAATATGTGAAGGTCTGAATAGTTATTGAGATTCGATGAAATTAGATTAGATTAGATTAGATTAGATAGGTTCAGTTTGGAGGTCCCAGATGAACTGCCTTTCTCCTGGATCTCGGCCTGGTATTTATAGTAAAAAATAGTTTCCATAACTACCGCCTCGATGAATGAAATTCGATATATTTTGCCTAAAAATGGAATCCTGCTTTGCATCTATGTGAATCCTGAACCTGAAACTCATAGAAAAAGGTGCTAAGATACCTTCCCTTCAAGATAGCCCCTTCACCAGCGGGATGCCCCATTCACTCACAAAGCTACCGTGAAAGTTGAAAAACTCTGTTGACATTTGACGCTGAGGGCAAGTCTTTGGAAAAATCCCTTTTGTGCCCCCTTTTGCCCTGATGAGTGATTGATTATAGTGTCAGTTTATGGAGAAAACTATCTACTACCACTACAGAAGTATAATCTGGGTACTGAGTTCATCATTGATGTCCCAGGTGTGCGTAAAGTCAAACTTTCGGATCACCAGTTACCAAGTACTAAGCTTCTCCTACTAGTTCTCTAAAGTGAATCTATGTAATGTCTAGAGATTAATGATGTTGATATCCAGGGTGTGGATTCTACCTTGTGGGTGTGTGGCGTATAGTATCCTTCTCTGCTGTACTTGGAAGTCTGCAGGGTCCACTTTTGTGCAGGTACGATTGGTGTATACTTTACCTACTTGGTTTAGTACTTTTCTCCTTCCTGTATCAGTAGAATCCCAGAATGAATTTAAACAACCAACACCCCAGGTCACCCTATCTCACATCTTTGGATTATGCTTTCATTCTGTAAAAAGTTTCAGTTGAAATTAGATTTCAAAAATAATACTTGGCAATTTCATATAAATGACAATGTAAATATATCCACTGTGGAAGCGAAGAAAAATATTGTAGCTAGTAATAAAGGTTATCATTTTTGGAAAGATAAATGGAAATTACGTTATAAACAAAAATAGATAAATTGCACCCTAGGTGTAAATAAAACAACAGTAATAATCATCCTTCAGTCTAGCTTGAAGAAAATACTTTAGGAACCATCAGTTTACACTCAGTTGTTGTGATTACTATACCAGGGTCATCAAAAAGATAATTTTAGCGTTACAATCACCTATATATATATTTTTTTCAATTTTGTAAAATTCCCCTTTAATCCTAGCTAAAGAAAAGGCTGTGATTCACAATTACATTTTTACCTTTATACTACGTTAATTAGATATGAGTAAGTCACTCTTAACACTACTATCAACCTACTAGCATTATTACATCATTTCAAACTCCATGTCCACTGGTACATGTTCAATACGTCCATCTTCCAAATGATAACGTGATGTTGTTCCATCAGTGATGCTTCTGATATTAAACTTTTCAGCTTTAAACTTCGTTCGATGTTGATGTGGCTGACATTCTCCTCGTAACTCAATCTCACAATCAAAAGTAGAACTATCTACTTGAATCTTTAAATCATCTCTCGCTTCAGTAATCTCACGAGGGCGTGCACAATAAGCTGTTCTATCATTCATCTTGTAGTTTAGATTCAAAGCACGTGTCCCAGGACCTGATCTAGCGTATGACATCGTAACGACTTCTGGATACGTCAAATGAACTAAAATTGTTTCATAATGATCTTCATCATGCTTCTCAATATACGGAACAAACACTGCAGCCCATCTTCCTGAATGCTCACTCAATGTGGTAGTGTTCACCAATTTCACGTTAATGTATTTCATACTAACTGGATGACCAGGAAAGGAATATTGCGAAGTATCTATAGCAGCTAGTAATGGTGAATTCATCAACAGATTTGACCCAATTTCTCTCGACGGATTAACGGTACTGACTCGTTATTGTGCTCTGTTGTTCCTACGCTGCTGGCTGATTCTCTTTCTCTTAATGAGTTGACCTTTACGTGGCATAGTAAGGCTGATGGTATTATTCCAATGGCAATCAATACAAGAACAGATATTATTAGTAAAATCTTACACGACTTATCGGGTGCACTAATCACTTTATTCAATATACTATTTAAAATAGAATTCTGTTATTTAACAAGCTTTATTAGCTCTTCAACTAAATAATCTGACATCTAGTGCGTAAAGAAAATGATGTCAGTGTGCTAGGATGCAATTTTTCGGTATGGTATTCCCACCTTTTAAGAAGGTAACCTCTGAAATCAGTACAGTTTTCGGAAAAATCGCTTTGACAAAAGAAACTGATGAAGCATTTCTAGAAGTGAAACAAGCTTTAGTTTCAGCAATTTTATGTAGCCCAAATTTCAAATTACCCTTTAGTATATAGTGTGATGCGTCAGATAGTGGCTCAAATTCAAGATAACGAAGAAAGAGTTATTACATTCGCTTCTAGGAGTGTGTCAAAAAGTGAGAAAAATTATAGTACCACTGAAAAAGAGTGTTTAGCGGTTATATTTGGTTGTGAATAGTTTAGAGCCTATATCGAAGGCGTGAAATTTTTAATTTGTTCACAACATGAAAGTTTGAAATGGCTTTTAAAGAAACGAGATCCAGTAGGCAGACTTGCCAGATGGAGTGTCAGACTTATTCAATTTGATTTTGAATCAATACATAGAAAAGGGAAATTGAATGTGGTTCCTGACGCGTTGTCCAGGAGTCCTTTAGAGACAACAGAAAATTAGATTTCTGCTGTTTTAAATCCAGATGATAATATTACTTTAGATATTGACTTGGAAAATTTGGATACTTTTTATATCAATTTGCGTTCAAAAGTTTTATAAAATCCAAATTAATTTCCCCAGTGGTCAGTTCAAAATAATTATCTGTATAAATTTGTTCCCCCCAAAAATTCCTTTGAATACAAATATTTCAGAATGGAAGTTACTAGTTCCAAAATCCCAACGAGTGAAAATAATAAAACTATGTCATGCTGGCTATTTCAAAACTCACTCAAGGATTATTTTGACTTATTACTGGCCTACAATGCGCCGTGATATTCACCGCTACATAAGATCATGTGTATGTGCTTCCCAAAAGTCTCCAAACTATGCAAAATTTGGATTAATGGATGTTGAAAAGAAGGTACGATTTCCTTGGCAGGTTATTGCCATGGACTTGATGGGTCCATTACCTCGTAGTTCAAATGGTTATCAGTATATATTGGTGGTCAGTGATTGGTTCACCAAGTATTTGATTGTGTGTCCTCTTCGTAATGCAACTTCAGTAAGTATTAATCGTGTTCTTGAAAACGTCTTTCTCGTGTATGGAGTACCACAATATATCATTTGCGATAATGGTAGACAACTGGTTAGTAAATCTATCAAAAAGTTAGTGAAAAATTATAACACTACATTCTTTTACACACCTTATTATCATCCACAATCTAATTATGTAGAACGTTCTAATAGAACTATTTGCACAGCAATCCGTAGTTACATTAATAACAATCATAAACTTTGGGATAAAGAAATTGGAAAAATATCATATTCTCTTAGGACATCAGTTCATGAAGTCACAGGTTATAGTCCTGCATTTTTAAATTTTGGTAGAAAAATTCCATGAAGTGGAAAATATTATGGTAAAAATAAAATAGATAACTTACAAGTAGGGGATAGACATTATTGGGCTCAAAATTTAGGTCAACTTTCAGATATTTTCAAGGATGTTCAGAATAAAATACATGCTGCTCATGTGGAAAATGCTAAATATTACAATTTGCGAAGACGTGATGTCGAATTTTTTGTTGGAGATAAGGTTTGGAAGAGAAACAAGATTTTATCTGATGCTTCTAAAAATTTTTCGCAGAAGTTAGCTGCTCGTTATACTTTATGTATTATTGCTAAAAAGAAATCGAAACTTGTGTATGTTTTGAAAAATGAAGATGGTAGCGATGCTGGTGTTTGGCATATTCAAGATTTGAATCCATACAAAGGTTCAATGTCAGATGTCTCTGATATCACTGATGATGGTGAATCTGAACATGAGAATGACTCAGTAATATCCGTTAGGATAATTTTTTTGCGAACCCATAGGTTGTATATATGTAAAGGTAGAGTATTGATTAGAATTAGGCTAGGCTGATGATTACATTGGTCTTTAAGTAATTAGTTAGTGTAGGTGGTTAGTTTTAACTGAATTTAGGAAGAACGTTCTCCTAGTACCATAGTTTTAAGTCTGTAAAAGACCAGGAAAATTTTACATTTGCAATGAAAAATTTGTTTTCTTTGAAGGGAGGTGATTGTAACGCTAAAATTATCTTTTTGATGACCCTGGTATAGTAATCACAACAACTGAGTGCAAACTGATAGTTCCTATAGTATTTTCTTCAAGCTAGACTGAAGGATGATTATTATTGTTGTTTTATTTACACCTAGGGTGCAATTTATCTAATTTTGTTCATAACATAATTTCCATTTATCTTTCCAAAAATAATAACCTTCAAATTTTTTTGTTTACTCGCTTTTCTAATACGGTCATCTCAGTTTAGCAGCTGTCAAAACACTCACAACGTTGCAAGGGCGAAAACATAGTGTGCGCCGATAGTGTAACAAGAGTTCGTTAGGAATCATATATTCCAAGCGCAACCAACTGAACGTACTACAGACAGACTTCATCCTCATCAGCTGTGCTAATGTGAGTTGTTTTTTGTTTGTTTTCTGCCATTCCGTGAAACATTTCAAATTTTATGCGTTACTGTGAAACGGACATTTCCACAACGCAGATATTTTTTATTAGTAAACATAAACAATGATATCGTAGCAAGCTATGATTTCACACCGATAGATCGGCCCTTTTGCGATTTGTTTTCCAAGCAAGGTGTACCTACATGTTGGCCATACCTAAGTTGAAGATCTGAAGGCCAAATAGAGACCCCTAGAACCTAGGAAGTTTAAATTTTCATACTGGCATGTGGCCATGATGATATGGTGATATGATAATTTGATGATTTGAGAGTAGCGTCGTTACTCACATCACAATTTCTGTAGTAGGAATAATGGAAATACCCACAGGATGCCCAAGTTCCTGAGTTCCTGAAGTTTTTTGATTCTAAATAAATATGCACTAGGAAGGAGTTTTTGATATCTACCAAAGGAAATTTGAATACATTGGAAATGTCTTGACAGAACGCAGTACATTCCCCAGTACCTAGTAACCTTCGAGGAAAGTTCAGGTCAGATCCAACCATATTTTTGTAGCAGCCCAGTGGTTTTACCTTTTTAAGAATTTATTCAGGTAAATTCGTGGACTTCAAATAAAACACGACTTGCGGATATAAATTTACTCGGATATGTTGTCGCCAGAAAGAAACATTTAATACTGATCCCTTTATCTCAATGCACCCAACTTCAAAAATGATTGTATAATGATGTACCTACTCATGCTGATTCACCCGATGAATCCTGTCACGATTCACAGGTATGAATCATCAAGAGTACCGTATTCTAATATACATGATCTTTTTGGACGAAAGAAATAGTAATAATGATACATTCGATACAAATTATTAGTTAAAATCTTAATTGAACATATATTTGGTGTAAACCGTTATAGATCTATAATCGGTACCTTTTACCACATTCGATTGCAATCATTGTTTGTGATGTAACCTAATATTATGTAAAGTTCATCCCAGGTTAATATTATGTAAAGTTCAACCCTGGTTACATTACATTTACTTTTTTAAATATCTTTTGCCTCTTCAAGGTCTTATATATTTTCTCATTTTCAATCTTATCTTGACAGTAATGTAACTTACATATAAGTAAATTTAATTATCAGTGTTACAACACAGCTTCGAACAACCCCAAATCATTAAATTCATTTCCTAGACAAGTGTGCTATTTTCTAAGGTGCCGATATACCCTTTACCTTTTTTGTAACTTTTCAAATAAGGTGGCGCTCAACAAAGCCAACCACAAGAGTGTCCTTACCTTCGGTCTAGCTCTCCGCTACATGAGTAACCGTGCCTTGTAACCAATTAGAAAAATATTCTTTTTGGTGATAGTACATCCAATGGATAACCAATTTATGCCCTGAGTTCGAGAATTTGGACTCATTTCCACTTGAGGTACATAACTGCTCAGAGTTCGTTGAATGAATATCCAATTGCCAATGCAAGATAAGCGATACGCTCTCTGGTGGACAAATCTGAAACTATAAACAGGCAGAGTTGAATTTGTTTACATATGAGAGAGTGATTTAATTTGTTAGTTCATCATTTATTGATATTTTTTATTTGATTTATTTATAGACCAATTTTTCTAAATGAAACTCAAAACAAAATCACAACTATTTTTATTGATGATATCCTTCAATATATTGTTATTAACAAGCTTGTCTGTTCTCAACAACCCCTAGGAATATTTAGGGGTATGTTACCTGGAAGTCACAATGGACAGTTTTACCGATTGTGAAAGGAATAAAATCAATTGGATGATGGCGTGAGACAAAGATGAACACCACATTTTGTACACAAAATCTTTGACACACCAGCACATTCTGGGTATTTACACCTGCCTCTTTTTTCTGTGGATGTAGGCCAGTGTCCTGTATTATCTCTTCTCACATCCTGTGTTGGCATAACTGCAACTTTTCCTCTTTGTCGTTTCATCTGAATATCTTGTTCAACTTTTCTTGCAAAACTTTCAAGAGGACAAGAATAAAATGATATTTTAACCAAAGAGAAAACAAAAGCCAAGATTTTAGTAAAATTAGTCGATTTCTCATATGAAAAAAGGGACTATTACAATATATTATCAAGAAGGAGGATCCCTGAATGTCTGTAAAGTTTTTAAAAATCGCAGTTAATCACTAACAACAACAAAAAACCAAATTTCTTCTCATACACAAATGCTTTATTGTCCCCCCATCAGCTGATGACCGCCACAGAACACATATTTCCGGCATGTTGTCAGCTGACACTGCTTTATTGCATCAATTAAATATTCACCTACAAAATGACTTTCTTGTGAGTTTGTTGTAGGAACACCGATTATATCGCCAAAGAGACAAACATTTTAAAATGTTCGAGTCACTGATTCGTTTTCATTCACGAAGCCTAGGCTATAGAAAATTACCTGCACAAGCTTCTCAATCGGGTCAGCTGAAAAATAAATGGTTTTTGTACTTACTAGTAGAATGCCAAGATTCTTTGAATGATCGCCGAATATAGTAGAATAGTAAATAGTACGCCCAAAAACTATTTTATTTTCTGTGGATCTTCATTGCTTACATTTGAGCTGGAACCTGGTTCCCTTGCTCCTTTATCACACTTTCTCACTATCCGTGAGAAGGACTGCTGGCGACCACTTAAAAAGTGGCGGGATGGGTATGTACAGGACGGTTTTAGTGCACTAGCGGCCCCTTGCCGCCCTCGCGCGTTGTTTCCCCAGATGACGGGGGGGTGTTCGGGTTTGGTGAAGGTCCCCCTTCACACAGTTCTCTGTCGGAGTGGTGGCGGATTAGACCACAGATAGGCGTGGCCTTCTGTGACTGGTAGGGTCATCAATAGTGTAATCTACTGCTTCCCTTATAAGCGGATTTTCATGCGCTTCCGCACAATCCAATACACGCTGATTACGCTCACGGATAGACTGCTGAATGGAAGGAAGTCGCAGATCGTCGCGGATTCGTACGTTGCGCACAAACCACGGAGCATCAACTATCATCCGCAGATACTTGCTTTGGACCCGTTCCAGAGTTTGTATATGGGTGGGGGCGGCTTGACCCCAGGCGGCTGAGGCATACATCATCACAGGCTTGACCATCGAGTTGTATAGAAGCAACTTGTTTCTCAAACTGAGTTTACTCGTCCTGTTAAGGAGCGGGTAAAGTGAACACAATCTGACGTGCAATTTGGCTCTCAACTCAGCGATATGTGGTCTCCAGGTGAGTTCACGGTCAAACGTCAGGCCAAGATACTTGACCCGTGGTAGCCAGTCAATCTCCCTTCCCGAGATTGTCACCCACCATTCTGGGTAGATCCGTCTCCTCCCCAAGGAGATTAGCTGCGGCTTCCCAGTTCGTCGACTTCCGGAGCCAACTTCCTTGGTGGATAGGATCATCGCCCAGCCATAGTACGACTGGGTTATGATCCGAACTCATCTCAGAGGGGGTAAATCTCCCAAGTCCAGGGGATATTCCTGACCAGCGCGATGTCAAGTACGTCCGGCCTGAAGCGACCGTAGTGAGTGGGCTCACCAGGACTGGCCATATGATAGTCATGTCTGTCCATGTGTGCCCAGAGCGCCATCCCATTGCGGATTGACACCCGGCTCCATGACGTGTGCTTGGCGTTAAAATCGCCTGCGACGATCGTCGGAGTGTTGGATTCCATCAGCAGAGAATCCAGCGTATCATCCTGTATCGAATTGTTCGGAGGGTTATAAGCAGAGATCACCCTAAGGGTGCCCCTACTCGTTTCAACCTCAACACCAACCACTTCCGTACCGTGGTTTCGATTACCATCAATGCCGCATTGTGCGACCCGAAGAGAGCGCTTAGTTAGAAGAGCCACGCCCCCTCCACGTCGCCCAATACGGTCCTCTCGGAAAACTCGGTAGTTTGGAATCGCAATGACCCCATTGTCAAGATGCTTGAAGGAGCACGAGGTCAACGTAATGTCGCACCATGAAATCTTCATGATCCCATTTCTTGTCTTTGAGACCATTGCAGTTCCAAAAGACGATCTTCAAGGAGCTGGGCCTAATATGGTGCACAGTTATTAACTAGTACTCGAAAGTACGGCCTGATTTGGCAAAAACATCGGCTGTAAGGCCGGGAACTGCATGAAGAGATTTTTCATCTTGTCGAGGGCGGCGAAAAAGTCTTCCGGACCGCTCGTATTTGTTGGGGAGGGGTCGGTTTTCGTGGCACCTGAATATGAGACTCCCGCACGGACAGTGCCGGAACCTGCAACTATGACCGCTGGGCGAGAACCAGCCTTCACATTAGCTGCCTTTCCGGCAGTGGAGGGTGCCCCCTCCCCGTGCCCTTGGCGTTGCCGCTTCGGGGCCTGGGGAAGTTAGTACATCCCCTGTAACTTGCCGTATGGAAGCCCTCACAGTTTGCGCACTTGGCCTTCTCAGCACGTGGCTTAGCGCACTCTCGGCTGAGATGCTTGCCAGCGCACTTCACGCACACTGGAACCGCCATGCATTTCCTTTGCTATTTGATTTTTTTTTTCTGCCATTATCGCTAATTTCTGTGATACGAAGTTACTGATAGAGAGCAAATTTAGTTGGTTTTCTAGGAATATTTTAAGTTCCTCCCAATAATGATATATACCTGAGATATTTGAAGAAATCTTGAGATTGTCAAATTGTTTCAATCGTCTCCGTACCGGGGACGAATGAAACATATACCTGGGACAATTGAAACAATATAATGACTATCCAAAGAAATGTTTATTCTTGTGCTTACATGATAATACAACAGAAAGTGTGAAATATTCATTCCAACAAGCAATTTTGACAAATATAGAGAACTTCTTGTTCAGTACAATCTTCGTGGGACCAATGGCTACACTGAATACATTCATTGTACCAGGGCGGCTATTACCATACGGTTACAAGCAAACCAGGCAGAAGCAAGTTTCTTCATCGCTGTCACTTTGATCCTGATATTTTTTCTTTTGGTGTTTTTGGACTTTTGAATTGGTTTCTGTCCATCTTTTACCTTAGTAAGTTTTCTCTTAACTTCCTTTTTCTGCTTCAAATCATACTCCTCTTGAATGGCATTTTTCTGAGGAGTGTCCGTATAAATGCAGATTTCCTACTTTTTCGTTTGCTACTTGTTTTCTAGGAAGGGCTTTCGGAAATGGTCTAACAACTTCTGGCAAAAAAATAGCTGTTGATGTGCTTGGTCCTGGATCAGCATCTGAAAATTGAGCCTTTGAAGTGCTTGGCAATGCTGGTGGAATGTGACTGCTCGGTGTTGCTGGTGGAGTGTGACTGCTCGGTGTTGCTGGTGGAATGTGAGTGCTTCCAGTTGCTGGTACAGTGTGATTGTTTGGTGATGCTCGCAAAATATCATCGTTAATGGAAGATGATAAAGCTTCACTGGTACTTACTTCTGCAACTATTTCAGTGGCATTCGGCGTTGTATTACCAGGAGCTGGTCTATCCGTTACATATGATGGAACAAAATCCAATTCTGTGAATATATCTCTATTGAAGGGGTATATTCCAGTGCAATGAAATCCAGCTACAATATTGGAATGCGTGAGAGCCAATGGCAGAGCTGATTTGACGATACTAGGGATGTTATAAATGGTCATCGTTTTACCTGGGTTATTTCTCATCCAGGCATCGCAACTTGAATTTACAGCCTTTTTAAAAGGACCGAAGACGGATCTGTCTGACAAGACCACAATACCATGTTCTCTGCAGAACTCCAAGCAATGTATACTTATGTGCGATTGATGGTTGTCGAGTAAAAGTAATACTTTTTTCTCAATAGAAGCGAACTCCTCTTCTTGCATGCAGCCACTCGCATTGCCCGCTCCAATACATCCCACTGGACCGTCACGGATGAAGTGATCCTGGTATCTTTTTCGTGGAAAAATAAAAATTGGAGGTAGGGTGACCGGACCAGTAGTTGCCAATTTAACAATACATTTGGCATCATTCATTAATTTCCTCTCCATTTACTTTTTTTTTTTTCATTCTGTTTCAGCAATATTTTGTAGAATATTTGTTTTCTTCGACCTTATATTCAAAATTACGATCGGGGTTGAGAATTTTTCAAAATTTATTTTTAAAAAATTACATGCTCCTGACCAGTAATTGCCACATCAAAATTTGAAATAATCCAATAATTGCCATGTTCTGGGACCAATAAATACCAAATGTTTGTGAAATTTATTTTACTTCTCAGAACAATAATAGTTGAAAGTACACATAGTAATTATACACCAAAAAGTAAACATTGAACTAGAAATGAATCTTAAACGTTGTATATCCAACCTAACAAACACAAAAATCATTCATCTAAGTGGATGATTTCACTTTCATTGCGCGATAGGCACTTCGAATTTTTCTCAAAATATGATTTTCCAGGGAAAATGGTCCATTGCCCATTAGAGAAATAGGACCAAAAAATACAAAATTTTTATCTAGAATATCGACATCCTCTTTCTGAGGCCAAATAAAATGGTTTTCACCGTTTTCTTTCAAAAATTTCATTTTTACATTGTCCCCATTTTTGTGGATCACTCTGCCAATGAAATATTGTTCATCATAGAAAACACTATAGTATTTTTCTGTTTCTATTTGCAAGCCTCCTGGATGGCCTTCTTCTTCCTCTTCTTCCGAAATATCCATGTTATCTGAAGAATCTTCATATTTCACTGATTCGGCGGAAGATTCTTCGGAACTCTCATCAATAATTGAATTTTTTACTTTTTTCCTACCTTTACTTTTCACTAGGGAATTCTCTAGTTTGGCTTTTTCTTTGCTTCACGTTCAATCTTCCGTATTTGTTTTTGGTTTTCCTTTTCCACTTTAATTCTTTCCTTTTTCTCATAATATTTTTTCCTTTTTTCCATTCTTTCGATATGACTACAGATGGTACCTTCTCTGTTATTTTCCTTTTCACTGTTTGAGCTTTAGTAACTGGCCAGAAAATTGCTTTTTTAAAAGGCGAGTCGACACTTGAATCACTAAGAGTTAAAACACGCTCACGTGGTTGGACATTTGAACATGAAACTATTTGGTTCTCCGGTGTAGAACATCTACTTGTAGAAGGAATAGCAACTGATGGAATAGTGTTTTGTGTGTCTGCGTTTATATAGTCTGAAACTACCGGCGATTTATTGAGCAACTCTTCAGTGAAGGGGTGAGTTTCATGAATATTTTCTACGATTTCCATTGCATCGACTTGTGTCCGCTCTTCTCCATGAATATTCCTATCTTCTTCAACTTCTAATCCCTCTATAACTACATCGTTTTTATTCTTCGTGCCTTCTTCAATGTCATTTTCTGTTTCATTCATATCCCTTTTGAGTTCGCTCCAAATCTTATATAACCCGCTATGCTTTACATCTCCTGTCCAAGTTTTAGAAGATTTGAAATTTTCTTCAAAATTTACAACCAATTCGCCCATGTAACTTTCCATAACAGTTTTGCATATTGTGAGATTTCTTAGTTCTTTATTATATTCTCGGTTAGTTGAATTATCCGGAGGAGATTTTTTCAAACATTTGCTGTAATCCACTGCATCTGCAGACCATGGATAAATTCCGCATCTCCTAAACCCATTTTTGACGGTATTTTCATCGATTTTATTTTTTGCTTCTTGAAAAAGTAGTGGAAAATTGGCCTTGTTCAGTATTTCTTGACTATGTTCTAACTTCCAAGCATGAACAATTTTTCTCCAAGCGTTCTATAAGGGTCTAAATAAAGTCACATCACATGGTTGGAGAATGTGTGTCGTATTTGGATATAATGCTACGGGAATTATTTTATTTTTTTCACAAAATTGACTAAGCTGCATAGTGAGATGCGACTTGTGCCCATCTAAGAATAAAATAACTGGTAGTCTGATCTCATTTTGCCTCAACCAAGGGTAAAATGCATTGGTGACGTATTCAAAAAAACACTCTCCAGTCATCCAACCATTATCTGTTTTTCCCACAGCCCAATCCTCTGGAACGTTTTTAATTACATCATATGGAATCCTTTTATAAGGGTAAACAAGGAATGGGGGTAATATTTTCCCATCAGCTGAGATACACATAGTAACAGTGATCGATTCCTTTTCTGTACCTTTAGACAATTCATATATATTCTTTTCCCCTCTGGGGGCTACAACTTTGCCAGTCTTAGGGCATGTCTGAAAGGCTGACTCATCAATATTGAACATCCTGGAAGGATGTGTTAAAATTTCTAGAATACCTTCATTTTGCAAATAAGTTTCAATTTCCACAAACCAATTCCTAATTTGCTGCTCCGTTACGGCTGCTCGGCTGGTTGACAAAGGTTCAGGGATCCTCAAAGAAAGGGCGGATTCATGCCTCTTCATAAAAAGCTTGAACCACTTTCTGCGACTTGGCCGATTATTAGTGAAAGGATTTTCTCTTTTGGAATGGAGCATTATTTTTTCACAGTTGATAAAATGTCATCAGGAACTAGAGGAAATCCTAACCTGGAAATTTGTATTATCCAATCAACTATACGTTGTTCTTCACTAGGAGTCAGCACTGTTTTAGGGCCCATTTTGCAAACAATCGGTGATTTGCCACTAACCTTATTTGATAAAGTACGTCTCGGCACTCCGTACTTCTTGGAAGCAGAATTAACAGAATATCCCAATTTTACGTAATCAACAGCTTTTTGCATTTGGTCTTGGGTATACCGAAAGAATTGTTTCTTTCCTTCAGACATGTCTGAATAATCTGTAGGAAAAAAATGCAGTCACCAATAATTGTCAACATTAGAACCAGTAGTTGCCAACCCATGGCAATCATTGGTGTACATCGTTTCTAGATGCTGTCGATCATTTTCCAACACATTCGTCATAATTATGACAATTTGCGATCGCACCATTGTTAAAATACCATTTTTTTTCAATACACCAAAAATTGCCATGCTTGGCAATCACTGGTTTATATCATTTTGGAGTACCAATAGTTGCCAACAAACATATTTTTCGATAGTGATATACTTTTTCCCTAAACCTGTACATTGGGATCTTCACTACTGGTGCGAGTTGGAGCCTGGCTCCCTTACTCTTTCACCTCGCTTTTCGCCATCTGCGAAAGAATTGTTAGGTCGTAATTTGATGGTGTGAGTTCAGGACGGTATCAGAGCACTAAGTGCCCCGGGCCGCCCTCGTGCGGTGTTTCCCCTTTGGTGACTGGGGGTGCGATTTACGATGAAAAGAGACTTTTCACGCAATTTCGTCGGAGAGTTGGTGGATTAGACCACGGATAGACGTGGTCGTTTATGACGGGTAGGGTCGTCAATAGTATAATCTACTGCTGCCCTGACAAGCGGGTTTTCATGTACTTCCGCACAATCCAATACACGCTGATTACGCTCTTGGATGGACTGCTTAATGGAAGGCAGCCCCAGATCGTCACGGATTCGCACGTTACGCACGAACCACGGAGCATCGGTTATCATCCGCAGATATTTGCTCTGGACCCGTTCCAGAGCAGCTATATGGGTAGGGGCGGCTTGACCCCAGGCGGCTGAAGCGTACATCATGACGGACTTGACCATCGAGTTATAAAGAAGCACTTTGTTCTTCAGACTGAGTTTACTCCTCCTGTTAAGGAGCGGGTAAAGTACACCCATCCTGGAGTGCAATTTTGCTCTCAACTCAGTTATGTGTGAACTCCAGGTGAGTCCACGGTCGAATGTAAGGCCGAGGTACTTGACCCGCGGTGACCAGTCAATCTCCCTTCCTGAGATTGTCACTCTCCCTTCCGGATAGGTCCGTCTCCTCCCCAAGGAGATTAGCTGCGTCTTCGCTGGGTTGACTCGTATTTTCCAATCCAGGAACCATTGCTCAAGACCGTCCACTGCAGACTGCAGATAGACGATCCCTTGCTCCGGATTCGCTGAACTGGCGAGCAACGCGGTATCGTCAGCGTACAAGGATGCTTTCACGTGTGCTGTTCTCGGCAGGTCACTTGTGTATACCGAATAGAGCACCGGAGACAACACGGCGCCCTGAGGAACTCCGGCTTCAATGGCCCTCGTGTCCGAGAGCTCATTTTCCGCCTTAACCTGAAATGTTCTCCCTTTTAGAAAGGAGCCAATCCATCTCACCAGCCCCCGAGGAAAGCCCAGGAGAGCCATCTTATAGAGAAGACCTTCGTGCCATACTCGGTCGAAGGCCTTCGCTACATCGAGGAGAAGCAGAAAGACAAAATGTCTTCTGTTCAACTCAGTGATGGTCTCCTCGACCATCCTCAGAGCCTGGAGCTCCGTACTGTGACCCGGTCGGAATCCGAATTGTTCGTTAGGGAGAACATTCCGGTCAACGATTTCATCTTGGAGTCTTTCCAACACGACGCGTTCCGCCAGTTTAGCTACCGAACTAAGGAGGCTGATGGGCCGATGGTTCTGCGGGAACATCGGGTTTTGACGTGCTTTCGGGATCATGACCACGATGGCATGTTTCCACCTGCTGGGGAAGTGCCTAAGACGCAGAGAATTTTTGATCACATTCCGCAAGGAAGTGATCTGGCTGTCCGGGAGTTTTTTCAGCATCACGTTAGTGATCGAATCCGCTCCCGGAGCCTTTCTCTTCGGGAGACCCCGAATTTGCGCCTTAAGCTCCTCCTCAGAAGCTGGTCTAATGTCATCGTTATCGTCCTCATGAAGTATCTGTCTGGCCCTCCGTTCCACGAAGATGTCCCGATCGTCGTCATCATCCTCGTCGATGTTTAGCTCAAACTGACGTTCCATTGTGTCGGCAAAGGCCATGGCTTTGTCGATCGACGAATAGCACATTCCGCGCGCACCATGAAGGGGCGGTAGCTCCGCCTTCCGATCTTTTCGCCTTTTGACAATTCGCCAAAGCTCCTTGTCTCCAGGCTCAAGAGCGGAAAGCGTTTCGCTCCACCTCTCATTCCTATAATCTAGGATCGCGTTCTTAACTTCGTTAGCCTTGTGGCTGGCTCTTACCCGATCACCAGGGAACAGTGTCCTCTGAGAGATTCGTCTTAACCGGTTCCGTTCGCGGATGAGGATTTTAATCCTCTCTGGAAACTCGTTATACGACCTCAGAGGACCCCGCTCACTGGTGGTGGCGGCCTCAAGTGCGTCCTTCATAGTGCGCTCGAAGTGCGCTACTGCATCTTCCAACTCAGCTGAATCTTGGAGTACCTCAGGCACGACGTGTGCCTCCGCGAGATTCGCCGTGAAAGCATCCCAGTTCACCGACTTACGAAGCCAACTTCCCTGGGGAATAGGATCATCGCCCAGCCATAAAACGACTGGATTATGATCAGAACTTAACTCGGAAAGGGGATAGACTTCCCATGTCCAGGGGATATTCCTGATCAGCGCGATGTCCAGCACATCAGGTCTGAAATGACCGTAGTTTTTTTTTTTTTTTTTTTTTTTTTTTTTTTTTTTTTTTTTTTTTTTTTTCAGTGGGGTGGAAATCCTCATGGACTCTGATCGCTCGGTGTCCATCGCGTATCAGTAGTGTCAGACTCTTACTGACTAAAACCACCCCAGGTGTGCTGCACTTGCCAAGCCGTTAGGCCATAAAGCTGCACCTACATCCCATTCCAACGTCCACGTCACGATATCCCTCGCTCCTCCGCCCCGCCACACCCCCCCACCACCGTTGGGTCGTGACCCACCGAATACCGGGCGGGCAATCAGCGGGGAAGATCCTTCCTTCTTTATTCCGCTCATCCTCCACATTCAAACAGCGCCCTCCCTGGTCGGCAGTCTTATTCTATCCGAGCGCCTGCTCTCCCGATTTACTTTCGTCGCTCGTTTATCCCGAAGCCAGGCCACTATTACCGTCGCATTGACACTATGTTGGTTCTCATACTTCTTCATCCTCGACCACAGCCCCCGCCCATTCATTCAATATCCTTACCCATTCATCCTTCACACCATTCGTATCCCTTAGCTGTAACGCTCCAAGTCTATCCTCCTCTTCCTCGATCCTCCTTCTCCATTCTACCCTTTCTCTCCGCATGCAATCGTTCCTGATGTGCTCCGCCGTGTCAGTCCCGCCAGTTCCACACTGGCATGGGGTCTCTTGTGCAATTCCGAACCTTGCCAGGTAACCCCGAAAGTTCCCATGCCCTGTGACCAGTTGCACTGCCTTCCTTGCTAATGGTATACACCCCATCCCTACCCTGTTGCACATACCATGTACGCTTCTGCCGGTCCTGCCGCTGTCCCATTCACCCTGCCATTTTTCCATCACCATTCTCCTAATCCTTTCCCTCTCCTCCATTCTGCTATGTCCCAAGTCTATTTGCCATGTGATCTCTTGCAGTTCCGCACCTCTTCTACTCTCTTCATCTGCTCTTCTGTTACCCTCATTCTCCCTAACATGCCCTTTCCTCCACTCAATTTCCGTCACCAATCCCGCTACCCTTCTGTTTTCAAGCATTCTCCAATGACCGTAGTGTGTGGGCTCACCTGGACCCACGACATGATAGTCATGTTGGTCCATGTGTCTCCAGAGCGCCATCCCATTGCGGTTAGACACCCGGCTCCACGACACGTGCTTGGCGTTAAAATCGCCTGCGACGATCGTCGGAGTACTGTCTTCCATTAAGAGAGAATCCAGCGTATCATCCTGTATTGGATTGTTTGGAGGGTTGTAAGCAGAGATTACCCTAAGAACGCCCCTGCTCGTCTGAACCTCGACACCAACCACTTCCGTACCGTGGTTTCTTTGGCCGTCAATGCCGAATTGTGCGACGGGGAGTGCACGTTTGGCTAGAACAGCCACGCCCCCTCCACGTCGACCAATACGGTCCTCTCTGAAAACTTGATAATTGGGAATCGCAATAGGTTCATTGTCAAGATGGGTCTCTTGAAGGAGCACGAGGTCGACATTGTGTCGCACCATGAAATCTTCAAGATCCCATTTCTTGTCTTTGAAACCATTACAGTTCCAAAATATGATCTTCAAGGAACTGGGCCTCCTGAGATGTACAGCCATTAACGGGCCTTAGAAAGCACGGCTTGGTTCGGCACAAACATGGTCTGTAAGGCCGGAAACTGCATGAAGAGTTCTTTCATCTTCTCAAGGGCGGCGAAAAAGTCGTCCGGACCACTTGGCTTAGTCGAAGAGGGGCCGGCTTTCGTGGCACCCGAGTAGGAGATTCCCGAACGGACAGTGCCGGAACCTGCAGCGATCGCGGCTGGGTCAGAGCCAGCTTTGGCTGCCTTTCCGGCAGCAGAGGGTGCTTCCCTCCCTGTGTCCTTGGCGTTTCCGCTTCGGGGCCTAGGGAAGTTGGGGCAACCCCTATAACTGGCCGTGTGGGACCCTCCACAGTTGGCACATTTTGCCTTTTCGGCTCTAGGCTTTGTGCACTCCTGACTTAGGTGCTTTCCGGCACACTTGACACACACAGGAACTGCCATGCAGTTCCTCTGTGCGTGCCCGAAGCGCTGGCACTTATGGCACTGGCCCACCGCGCCCCTAGGTTTCTGAGGCTCGGTCGTAATCTTCACAGAGAGAATATCAGTAACTTGATATATTTCTCGTTCCGATTTAGGAACGAGCACCAGGACTAGGGGCATCGGCTTCCGGTTACGGTTGTAAAGCCGTACCACCACTTCGGGGTTGAAGCCCCTCCTCAATAAGTCTTCCTCTATATCCTCGCAGAGGACAAACTCAGTTACACCTCGGAGGATAACCCTGAGGGGTTTGTCCTCGGCGAAATTATATGTATGATGGGGAACCTTGCCCTCTATCAGCACGTGCGATAATTTACGATAATCGGCTACGGTAGCAGGTTGTACCCTGATACCGTCCTGAACGTTAACGGCTTTCGTGAACTCGATCTTCTTCGCCTTCATTTGCTTATTGACCTCGACCCAACAATCCTTTTGCCGAATAGTGATCGGCGGTATGGATTTTCGGGGAGCCGCTGGCACGATGTTGGAGCCCCTCCTCGCTCCAGCAGTGCTTGGCCCAGCTTGTGCTGAGTCAGCTTCCACAACCGTCTGTGCGTCGTCTTCATCATCATTAGGTATGGCAGCGGGCCTCTTACGTGCCTTGCCTTTCTTCGTCACAGGTACCAGGTTTTCCTGGACGGTTTCAGCAGGGGTGGGGGCGATGGTCTGCCCTGTGGCGCCTACGGCACCATCCACCTGCATTTCGTCGTCGTTGTTTTGTTGAACCTGAACCTCTGCTTCGACGTTCGAACTTCGTACGGATTCGCTAGAGTTGCTAGTGTTAGTACTCGCAACCACATCACTGCACGATTCCGCGCTTGTCACGGTAGTGTCGGAGGTGACCGATCTGGCACCCGACCCTCTACGAATACAAACTCGTTTGGGTCTGATAACAGACCCGGCACCCTCGACCCTTGGGGCCGGAAGACTTGGGTAATCGTCCCCTAGACTAGGGTTAAACGATGACACGTCATCGTCATCTTTCACAATTTTCGCCACGTCTTCCGGTCCGACGCCGAATCGTACAATGATGTGCTTGAGAATAAGCAACAGATCGCTTTTGGAAGCATTTTCCAACAATTGACCTATCTGGTCAGACATCTTCGCTTTGTAAATGATATATCGAAACGCAAATTCACACAATAAGGCCTACTCACCCTGATTCACCACACTAAAAGATCCCCAGTTCCGAACTGAGGAAATTCCTGGCTTAAGGCCACTCCCCCTTTTCTATATCGCAGTCGTAAGATTTTGAGTTGCCACTTTGGCCAAAACTAACCTCAAAATACACCCTGAAGCTATGCAGCGAAATGTACGTTAAGTCACGCCCCTTCAGAACACGTCAGCTCTCGTCGACGTCTAACAATCGACTGACTGACTTGACTCCCTGTACATCATGCAAAGCAGGATGCTTTATACATTAACTTAACAACAATAGATTGAATATTTTCCATGAAAGTTTGGAATGAAAGGAAGAAAATGCAGACACTTACCTTAACATGGCACATAAATACACTCTGACACATAACCTAAAATGACATTTGCCGCGGAATGGAATGCATTTATTGGGAGACAACGACATCTGTTGAGATGATCTTGTATTCTCACACAAAGAATAGACCACTACTTATACAGTAGCTATGGAGTCAGGAGATCGGAACTGATATTTTCCTTATTTTTTGTGACTAAAGAGATATGTGGCAATTATTGGGTCAATGGCAATTATTGGTCCTACCACCCTACACTGTAACCGATAGCATTTACAGCTAAAGCAACGGTTACCAGGGTTCCTATTTCTCCTGATGTTAGTGCACCTACCTGTTTGGTTCCTTTTTCAGCTACAACTTTAGTAGGTTTTTGAACCGTCGTGACCCCCGTTTCGTCGATATTATAAATATATTTGGGTTCAAATTTGTACCTATCAATGACATTTGACAGGTTGCATTAAACAGTTTAACATTTGTGACGTTAAAACTGGTTGCTCTTGATAAGCTTGTGGCTTGAGCACAGCGGATTGAAAGTTCTGGGTTTTGCGGCCAAAGAATATTTGTGACGCTTTAATTATATATCCAACAAAGACTTTTTCCTGGTTCACGTCAAATACTCGTCTCACACAGCGATAGTCCATTGTAACAGGAATAGCGGATCCTTGTTTAATTGCTTCCTTTTTCTTCTTCACAAATCTACTTAATGATACGTAATGTAGTTTGAATTTTTCTGCCGTACTTCTTATCGAAGTATTATTTGCTATGATCTCTGTATATGCTTCTTCATATACCGTAATGGGTTTTAAACCTTTTTCCGTTTTCCTCACTCTTACTCGCGGCATCCTAAAACAAAATAACTCCTGTAAACACCCTTATTTTGTCTAACAGAATTCACGATGGGGACAATTGAAACATGTTTCAACCGTCCCCCCTTGTATTTGTTTCAATTCAACACATCTTCAACTAAACATTCAAATATTTTTGTACTATCGGATATCATTAATAATTCAAACTGAACGGACGAAAGTTAACATACCAAACATACCAATAAAAATTATGAAAGCTGGATACTTACGCCGTTATACGTGGTAACACACTTTTTCTATTAATGGAAAAGTTTACTTGGATAGCGACAATTTACGTTACGTTCGATGTACACAACCACTTCCAACTATTGCTAGCGATCAACTGATGGTCAGCTGCAGTATCGTGGCTAGTTTCACTTGGTACGAGTGCGCATGATTTAAGCCACGAAATCTTTCCAATATGGCGGTTGTTTCTAACGTCTCCAGTTTCAATTGTACCCGGTCTACCCTACATCATTATATAGAAATAGTTGCGAATGAGTATTCTGATCGGAAATTCAAAGAAAACTTCAGAATGAATAGGAATAGTTTCAACCTAGTTTAAAACCTGACCAAGGATGATATTCAAAATGAAGAAATGGGCATAGGACATCATACTCTACCAGCCAGGGCTCAGTTACTATTGGTATTTTGCTACTCCTGATTCTTATCGTTGGGAATGATTAGGTAGTGTCCATTTAGTTTCAAAATGTAGGCGCTTTAATAGACGGAATAGAGGAGAGTAGCAAATGCTCTATTTGACAAGTGAATCGGTCATTTGAGAAACAGCACATATCAATATGTCGGCCATTTTGAGATTATTGCATTGACATATTATTTAAGGGTATATAAACGCATCGTTCTATATAGAAACATCACATGTACGGCAAAGATTCACTGATGTATGAGTTTGTGAATATCTCGATGCGTTGAGAAACAACACAAGTCGCTGAAATGTTCTACCGATGACTTATTTTCAATTTTGTCGTCCAGTTGTGAAAGCGAGTCGGATTGTGTTCTTAATGTTTTGGAAAAAATTAAGGGAAAAAGGAAACTATTTGAATGTGAGATAATCAAAAATGCAAGATTAAGAAGTTTAACAATAAACTGAAATTTTTAACTGAATCATCCCAAAATTCTCACTAATAAAGATACTGCAGTAATCACATTTGATTATACGCAAAATCTCAATTTTCCAGTGATTCCAGTACAAAAAACTCTTTACTCGATGCAGTTGACTGTTAACGTGTTTGATATGAATTTTGTTGGAGAGCAACAAGCCAAATTTTATGTTTACCATGAAGATGTCGCAAAGAAAGGACCCAACGAAGTCGTGTCGTTCATCTTGGACTTCATAGACCTAGAAATTCCATTTAGTATTCAGCACTTGCATATTTTTTCTGACAGCTGCGGTGGTCAGAATCGCAACCATACAATAACAAAATTGCTTGGGGCATTGGTTCCAACGAATAGATTCAAAACGATAAATCAGTATTTTCCATAAAAGGGACATTCTTTTTTACCCGTTGAGCGTAATTTTGCTGCTATAAAAAGAGTAATCAGAAAGTATGTCAAAATGTACTTGATAGATTGTCAATTCATCAAGGAAATCAAAATACTTTGTAAAACTGGTTAAACATAGCTGATTTTGTATCTTGGTGGCCTGGGATTTACAAAAAAAACAGCTTGTTGATTGAGTCTCTTGGTAGAGGTGGACCAAAGGAACAAAAACATACATTCCAGATTATGACCTACACACATTTTATATTCTCCTCTACTGAACCTGGGATTGTCGAAGCTTGTGAATTTATAGAGGGGTTCACCAGCCATAAATTCAGACTTGCTACATATATTTTTTACAAGTACCTAAAGCTGCAAAAAAAACTACGTTTTATTGGGACAAGTTCCGATTAATTACAAGAATCTTGAAGATATTGAACAACTTGTTACATACATTCCTGAAGAACACCACGATTTTTATAACGAATTACTAGGTTGACCAACAACTGAAAATGAAAAAGACAATGCTTAATTTCTTGTAAATGTTGTTATTTTGTGACTTTTCTTTCATGTTCAATAAAGTTCTTTAATAAAACTCAATGCATTTCTGTTAGTATTTATTGTTCATTTCAGAATCATCACATGTCCCGAGTTTTTTTTCAAATATTTATTTCACAGAATTCTAAATGGACCAAATCTTAAAGTTTAATTAAAATTTAATTTAATAGTTGAGAAAAATTTTTTTTTTCAAAGATTTATCATTTTCACTTTTTCAGGTTTCCTGAAAAATGATCCAACATTGACTTGTGCTGTTTTTCAAATGACCGATTCAAGTGTCCTTCCATCATGAAATGGCCAACTGGTGATGAATTCAATAGAATTGTACAGAAATTCGAAACACAGGGATATCCTAATACAATAGGAGCTATTAATGATACAAACATCGAAATTCCAAAACCCTAAGCACATGACATATCCCACATCAATACAGTAGTTTATTATTAAAGGTAAGCATTTCTTAAGTCGGAAATGTTAGACATGCCCTTCAAGAAATCCGTTAGATAATTTATTGTTCATATTTTCCAGGGGGAGTGTGATGACAAACCAAAATTTATAGATTGCTATGTGGGAGAGGTCGGATCCTGCCACGATGTCAAAGTTTTGACAAAAAATGGAATATGGAGAATAATCAATAAAGAGGCACATATAAGCCTTCCACATGAGAGCCATCTAATAGAAGATGAAACATATCCTCCTTGTCTGCCACAATTGCAGTGTCCGTATTAGGACAATTTTCATTTGACAGATGGCGATAAAAATTTCAATAGGAGAATCTCATCAGCTCGCTCAACTATCGAAAGGTCTTTTGCACATCTGAAAGGAAGATTCAGGTATTTAAAATATTTGGATATGAGAAATTTGAAGTGGGCTCCAAATTACATCATGACATGAGGTGGTCGGTGGATCAGCGGTCTAATGCACAGGCCGTTCGAAACTCAGCATAGCGATAGTCGGTTCGAATCCGATGTAGGTACGAGAATTTTACTCAACTACTTTATATTTTATTCGATAGGCGGCCGCATGCCTTGTTGAAAAGCAAGTGTATTGTGAGTTGTCTAGATGCCAATCTCGTCTAGTGCTAGCTTGGAGTGCACACCGACCACCTGAGGTGGTGCTGTAGGTTTTCCGGGTTTTCCTACAGCTGAAAAGTGAATACATCACCTAAAACATCAGTAAGTCGCCCCGGAGCGCCACGGCAAATAATAATAATTGCCGTCCTCTACCCGCACAGGCTATGCCTCACTCTCAAATCTCTGTTTAAACAAATGACCTCTTTCAGTTTTTGAGGAAAACAGTTTGGAAATGTCATCATGTCGGCTGAAGTTTTATTTTGACTTCAATGTCATTATTTTTTCAAATTTTTTAAGGGAAACTCTTCATTTCGCTTATACCCTCAACTTTCTTGAAAATTCTGGCTGAATTCTTGTAGTCTTTGATATGCCAATCTTTTCTCAAAATTCTGACATCTGCGATTTCCTTATAAATCTTATGATAACCAGCAGGATCAAGAATTTCTTAAAATTTTTGCAGATTTTTCTCCATACGACCAAAAACTCTTCAGATAGTAAAAGGAGTGTCCGCGGACGGGAAAATATAAAACGACGCCTACTGCACTCGTTGGGGATTTTTCTGTAACCAATATACAAGTACATGAACAACATGTTGGTTCTTATTTTGCCCACCGCAACCATCTGCATGAAGCCGAATGTTCGTCGTAGATAGGTGAAGCTGGGCCTTCTGTAAGAAATCAGCTACTGCAGAACTAACTGCTTCGGCCCCCCTTCTAATTGGCTTGGCTTTCATTCCAGACAGAATTGGAGATATTCCGTTTGAACGTCGGTAATGCATAAACAGTAATATGATATCTGGCGCGAATAAAAAGCTTCTGCGATACTAAGTTTGAGAATAGCTGTAAATCAAACGTATACGTGACAGTACTCTCCACGAACGCGGCTTCGTTTAGGCACCCCAACATTCATTAAAAATGCTAGTCGTTTGTCTTGCTCCTGTTTACATGGCTTGAAGAATAAACCCTCTTTTAGCTCTGGCAAGCACATTTCTCGAAATCATTTGGCATTGGAATCGGCCCTCTCTGTATTGGCAAGGAGGGCGGAAGTTGAGCAGCAACGGATCTTCGTCTCTATATTCAAAATATAGTAATAATTAAGAAAGGAAATATGATATTTTTTTACCAATGATATACAACGGCACATGCCTATTTTTGCCTTCTGCTCACTGATCTCTTTCCTGTTTTTGTTTTGGAATTTTCTTGACCCTTGACTATTACCAATAATGGGCCGTGATGGTCGTGATGGTAGAGCGCTCGCCTACCATCAAAGTCGTGGGTCAAAGCCCAGCACGGTCATCGGTCCCAGATCTTTTCCTTACTCGCACAAGCTCCTAGGAGCGTCTAAGGGGTTTCCTCTTTCTGGAAACCTGGAAGATTCTTGATAGAATAAAAACAAACAGTCACACTATTTTCCAGATCCATAATGAAAGCATGTACTGAAATGAAATTTGAAAACTCACAATATATATATTTGTAGGTTAGAAATCCACCTAAATCACCTGTTGAGTTTCCACGCTTCTCGAAGCGAAGCGAAGATTGGCCAAGTGACATAATACGTTTTGAACAGAGAGTTTCGTTGGACATAACGCGTTTTGATGTGGTGGTTCCATTCCGCAGTAAAATTATAATTGGACAGAATGCGATCTGATGAGTTTTGAATTTGTGCATTCAAGCAATGATCTTAGTGACTCCGAAACCATTGCTCCTGTAGCCACTAGGAACATGGCAAGTTTATGGAACCCACTGTGTGAGATATGCAAAACTATTTTTGTCATATTTTATGCACAGGCTTAATTTACAAGTTACGCATTTCCACATGGTGCGGTAAACATTCTGACTAGTACTGCAAAAAGCACGGCATATGGCATGCTTTGCTTTGACGTACTTCCAAATTGACATTCCTCTTGAAATTATTGAATTCGATGGTCTTTCGCCATTATTAGGCTCAACTACCCCAGGAGGAACTCCTTCAAAGTAAGGCATTTTGATGGATGCGCAATTCAAAGAGGATGAATGAATTAACAACACATGCGCCAAGAAAATAGAAGATGATCCTATACCACCATTTATGTGATTTTTGGTCTGTTCCATAAATACCTGTATATATAATGTCGAATTTGAGAATTATATTCGACAACCATTCGAGGGCACGTCATATCTGAAAAAGCCTCATTTAATTAATGTCACTTCGTTTCTAGGCTTCATTATCTGGAAAATCTTTTCTGCCTTTCCTGAACGTTCTGCATGCAAACACTCCTTCAGAAATCAACGAACATTGAAGTTCAAAAGAATTTAAATAATTATGGTGGTGTTTTTTAATCAAAACATTCCTATTTTTTTTTTCTGTATTCCCACCGACTTTTCCAGAGAATATTATGAAATCGCACATGAAACCACTCGAATCCGACCTGACCCACACTTCATATCCCCACTTGATGGGTTTGTTCGGCATGTATTGGCGAATACTGTGCCTCTGAATCTCATCATACATTCATCAACGGCTTGTAACAAGTTAATTACTTGTCCTTTGAATCATTAAAAGTCCCAAATTATAATCGTATTATTGAAACGAAAATAAATGCGTAAATCCATACTAGTCAATGAACGTCTATTGATCGCAGTTCTATGAAGTCTGTCAGATATGGCTACTGTCACAGAATTTTTTGAGAATGACAGAGTTATATTGTCAACAATGTCAAACGGAAATCGTTTTTTGTGTACAGAAAATGAATAAAACTAGTGCTTCAACCGTTTTGTTAGCTGGCGAATTTCAAGTGCTACGAATTTGAGGCATAATTGTGTCTGTGCACGAGAAGCCATTTTGATGCTTGAATAACTAAAAGGGTATCTCGATTTCCGAGCCTTCAAATTCCTAAAGGGACAAACGAATGTTAGTTTGAATAGTTCTTTATATTTTTATATCATTTGCTGATGTATAGAATTATTTCCAGAGCATAAACAAGGTTGGTTTTATTATTCAACAAGTTTTGTGTTTGAGATAGCATCCTACAACGTTTCTCCATTTCCTCGTTGCCAAATCCTACAATCTTCCTGCTCTTTTTTTTTACTAAATTCTCTAGCCTCCTCGCTTATTTAATGCTGTTTCATTTCACTAATGATTCATGCATATTCGCGATTATCTACACATGCTTTCAGTCGACCCCAGAGCTTATTTTTTTTCATCCAACAAATATAAGTATTTAAATTATAATTATGTTCCTTATATGCATATGTAAAAATCAAATTGAACATAAAGCTTGAATCGAATGGAGGTGTGTCAAAGTTGTACATATGTTAAGGCCAATGAAAATTACAGGTCCCTTTCAATCCGGGAGTATATCCTAACACAAGAAACAGTTTTTCCTGAACATAAAAGTACCTACCTTCTGAACATTGAGGATCCACCACAGTCTTTCCTGAATACATTTCATCAGTGGAGTTCAACCAACATGAAAGTATCTACCTTCTGAACATTGAGGAATCACCAAAGTCTTTTCTGAACACATCTAATCGGAGTACCTTTAGATTCACTTCACCCATTCAGAAGCTGAGTACACGTTATTGTGTGCTCTTAGTGTTTCATTGATCACTTCCATTTAATGTGAAATAAATGTCAACAATTTTATGTATTACCTGTTGCTGAGTTTTCTCCAACTATTCATTCTCGGTGGTGGCGCCCTTTCAAAAATAGGCATTGTAACGGCTTTGAGAAAAGTCTCATCTATAAATTTATTTGGTGTTTACCTACTTTAGGTAACATACTTTGATTTGAGCAATTTAACGTTACACTAAATTAGTCTCTGCTATACGTTTATTTGGTGTTTACCTACTCTAGGTAACATACCTTTGATTTGAGCAATTTAACGTTATAGGCTTCAAATTTATGTGGTTCTAGACCGAAAAGAAATTTTTGGCGGAGTTGAGACAGAAGTGGACAAACTTAATATAGTTTATCATAGTACCATTTTTGTAGGTTGAATTGAATTGTCATTCAGATGAATGTTGCCCAGCAACCACCAAAATCTATCACGCGATATAACACTATGTAATTCATTTTTCGCAGGCCAGTGATCCCTGTAGCTTGGCATCTTTTTCAAGCCCATCAGCAAATTAACCCCGAGAAAAATGTTCTTTTCTTCATCAGTGGTTGGAGTGTAATTCGCACTTACACCTCGATTTTGCATAAAAAAACAAGTTTGTTTAAAAGGTTTGTGTTGGATAAGGGTCTTCTGGAAAGAGTTGCAAAAAAATATCCGTTGAACTATCTACATTGTCCGATAAATTAACTCCTTTTTCTGAGAGGAAAGGGTTAGGTTTCGTACAATAATTTGTCTGATTTATTTTTATATTGTTATATATTGTTATACGAGACCAGTGGCAATGCTGAGATTCGAACTCACGAAGGGCCCAAACAACCGGTTTCTTCGCGATTAGTCATCTCACTTGAGTTTGTAAGGGTATTTCATCCTTACTTTCAAGTTCTAAATTATCACTTTGACCTCCTATGGCTATATCTATAGGACCAACGTTATCTACGTCTGATATAATCGATTCATCAAGCAAAGCATAAGCCTCATCCGCATTCAGATCTCGTAGATCTCGAGTGCTTCAAAATCGGTTTTTAATTCCTAAAAACAGTACCCAATTTCACAACAGACTCAGATGGCCATAAAAAATCTAGGACTCTGAAAGTTTCCATGCACATCCACAGATAATATCTAAATACTAAACCTACCAGCCATTGTTTCACAGATCCTAATGACAAATAGAAAATCCACAGTAATTTCCAGCAACGACGCACATAAATAATGCGCGCTACGACTTGCCTCCGCCCGCCAGACGAAAACTCTCAACTTTCTGTATTTTAGACATTCAACCTGACATACTGGTGCATATAAATATCCGGCGGTAGGCCGCTTCGTTCAAGACTTTTGAACTGTTATCTTCCTAACAAACCACTGGTCCTCAAAGGGTTGAAACTGGCATTCGACCAGAACTGCGTTGCCTCTTTAACAAATTCGGACACGGATTTTTCATCATGCAGGCTGGCGACACAGCTATTAACATAGAAACTCTTGCTTAACCGTTCAATGGTTTCTTGAGAATACCCATCCGAATTGTAACCCTTTTCAAAACACGTAGACAAATTATACTCTTAGGGCTGCTGTTGACGTTTGTGACGCAAAACAATTTCTTGCCATTGAGAATTGACCCATAAAAATCTCAGGGAATAACGATCGTCTTTGCCTGATGGAAGGATTTACGGATATTAGCCGTAACTCTCATTTCATTTCCTCCAAACCTGAGCAACATCGACGGATCCAACTCTATATCAAATTTGGGCCTTTTTCTAAGCGGTGGTTTACTGCCGGTACCCCTGCCTCGTGAGCCGATGCATCAAATGCCGGCCTGATCTTGGTGGTAGCGCTGTTTATTTTTATCACTGGTTGGTGCGGGGTGTAGTCCACTTCTTGGAAGGGCCTAACTTTCGATGACCCCTTCTCTTTCCCATTCTACGGAAATATTATATTGCTCACAAAGTCCGTATTCTGTAGGTGCGAGTCAGACAGTTTTTCAAAGTTATAGTTTGTTTTGATTTCGGGTTTTTGAAGACTTTAGAGTAAACGTTACATAATCAGTATTCAGTTGGTTTTGTGAATTGGGACTTATATTTAAATAAATTTCCAAAACTAATTTTCTCCATTTGTTTCGAACCTTCGTTAACCGAAAGAAGCGGGTAGCTTCCTTTTCGGTTACGAACAGAACATTGCTCCATGAACATGATTAGTTCATTGTACTTGCTAATATCAATGTTTTCTCTCATATTTAGTGTTGATTTCATCATTGAATATTTTGGCAATAAAATTGCAATGAGGCCTTTTTCTGCAATATCCGTGAAATATGCCAATAGCACTGATTCATAATAGCGTGGTATCTTCTTCTCACTGCACCAGGATGTGAAATCCGCATAAGTTGCTTGATAGATTTTTCTGCTTTTTTTAGGTAATAAAAACTTGAAGATGTCACTTTAGAAGTTTTCGCAACATCTGGCGGTGACAACGTGAGAAATTATCGTCGATATCTATTTTAGAATAAGATTTTGAAACTGAATTCGTTTATGTTCGGTTACCTTAGGTAGAAGGGGTCTTTCTCAATATTTTATTTATAAAAATAAAAAATTGAAATAACATGTTTTTAACATCATATTTGTTCTACAAATTTACATGTTTGGTTTGATTTTTTAAATACCATAAAAAAGTATTTTCAAAAATATAAATTGTTGAATTTGGCCATATTAACAACCTGAAGTAGTTAATATGGCCCACAACAAACTAGCTCAATTTAAAATAAAAACTCCGTTATGGGAACAAATGTGAAATGGAAACATAACTTTTCTGTTGAAACCAAGAAAAATATCGAGGAAAACTTAAAACAATGTGTTTGGCCATATAACCCGCCTAGTCCAGAAAATTGCAAAACAACAAAAAACTTTTCATGAACAACTTGGGCATTCAAAATCCTCTTCGTCATTTGCTGTTAGCCCAACACATTCTTCGTGGTAGTATGTTAGGCACGTGACGCACAGCCTCATATCCATTTGTCTGTCGGTGTCGCATATTGGGCAATACCAGGACTCTGATGGCTTCGAAGATGAGGGTTCTTGTTGTTTTGATGTGGAAGCCTGCTCTTCTTTAAAAACGTGTTTCGTTACCTTTTGAGCTTTATAATTAATAGCTTTCTGGTGGTTAACTTTTTTGTTGACTGGTTTGTTACCTTCAGGAGTAGGTAAAATCTCCCTGAAGGATTTGTGTAGATTCAACGGTTCAGAAGCACTTTTTTGAGTACTTGATCCAAATATGCTAGTCTTGTTCGTTTTTTTACGTACGTTACCTGTCATAGCTTCAACAATTTCTGTAGGCGTATTATTTTCCTCAACTGTTGAATTGCCTTCAACATTGTTGCTAATCTTTAGAGGTTTTTCATTAATTTTTCCAATGTTTTTGTTACTCTGAAGTTTGATGGGCAAGTGGAATTTCATCTTCGGAAGAATATTTCGCATCTTTTCGTTCATTTGGACTAACCGGTACATTTTTAGGTCGCGCCGATAGTTGCGCCGGAGCAAACGCAGAATCTGGTATTACAGAAGGGTTGAGGGGTTCAAAAGATTTAAAAACTGATTTGTCTAGCGGCTGCAATTCGTGCGTCGTATTCGACGGTAAGCAAAACATAGTAATGTTCAATTCTTCGGCAGCTTCAACAATGCTTAAATCCAGATGGCTTGACGCACCATCAAATATTAATAAAATTTTCCCTTTTACTTTGTGTTTCGCTAGATGACTTTAAAATTCAATGAAGAGTTCAGTTATCATGCATTTTTATCAAAGTACTAGGCAGCGCGTTGTCACAATACTCAGGTTTCAGACGTTTGTCCTTAGAAATATTCATTGGAGGTATTGCACTTCCAATAGCGCTGGCACATCCATCTACAGTTACATTTTCTGCGTGCTCGGGTGCTACCAGGTGAACTCGTTTACTTCCCTTGAGTGCCAGCACGGTTTGTTGGTGATGAATTGTGAGGCGACAACCCTTCTCATCCATGTTGAAGATGCTTCGAGGTTTTTCTTTTAATTGAAGTTCATCTAAAACCTGATCAAGTTTTTGAAAGTAATCAGTAACAATGTACCGATTCATCTTCTGAGCTCGGGCGGGATTCATTGGTTGAGCTTTTCTCTTGGATATCTCGGGATGTCTTCGCAAGAATAATAATAACCAATCTTTGCCAGCCATTTCCTTCTTACTATTGAAGTTATTGGCGATGTTGAAGCGAGTGCAGTATCTATAAGCTTGATGGCGGACTATATTGGAAGTCAGAGGCAAACCTATTTCGCTGTATCTGATAATTCTTTGGACGAAGTCTCTTTCTTGGTGGGGGGTCAAAACACTTGGTCTTCCTAAGCGTTTAACTGAAACACCATCTTTCACATACCTTGTAAGAGTTCTACGTGGAATTCCAAATATGGATGACACTTCTCTTTGTGACTGATTGTTGTTAATGGCTCTAAAAGCATTCTCTAAATTTTCCTGTGTCCATTGTTTTCCAATGTTTCTATTCTCAACCTTTATCTTCACCATTGTTGATATCTGCAATAAAAAAATGTCATTCAGATATCCTTAGCCATATTACCCAAAAGCAGTTGATTCACTCATTTACAGAAAACAAAAAAAAAATACTACAAAAAATATTCAGTTTTGTTATAATAATGTAATAACAACACCAGTACTTACATATTTAGTAGGTGCACTACCATCAAAACCTTTGATTTTACAAAATATGTGATCGTTAACTTCACTTTGTATTATAACAGGTCAACGAAACACATCTAATCAGACTTGACCACACACTGGAGACGTATCAACCCGCGCATTTCCTTGGTAGGTGTGAATACCACCCTACTACGGAATAAATCGGTGTTGCCAGATTAAAAAAAATTCAGTTGAATATGATTATGTCATACACGGGCCATTTAATCCGCTGGGCCATATATACCCCCCTACCTTATGCAACATGCAACAATTATGCATTTAAGGAGAAATCGACCGTTAATGATTATTGGACCATTAATGATAATTCGACCATGATGATTACCGTAAAACGTGGTGAATAGGATCAGTTTTCAATTTCGAGCGCTCATATCTCCGCTAAATATGAAGATATTTTTTTTTACGTGAAAATATGAGTTAGTGGTAGTATTATATGGTATTGGAATTGAATATTTTATAGGGTGAACCATGTTTCATATATATATATTTTTTTGTTGTCTGATCCTATTCACGACACGGGCGTGGAGAATAGGATCACCAATTCATTTATGCGTTAGATTCGATTTGGCAAGGTGGTAGGGTGAATAGAACCCCAAATTGTCTTTTAAAAAATACAAATCATTTATTCACTACTCAATACAAGAATAAATTTATATAATCAACAGTAAAGTTAAAAAATAAAATAATTCTCATTAGGTAACAAAGACTAAGTGGACGAGAATAAAGAATTAAAAAGTTTTCAAATTCACTGCAAACTTCAGGTACCCTCTCAAGCACTTCTGTCTCAAGAAATTGCCTACAAATTCGTCATTGACGATACGTTGTACTTGACATACAAAAAATTTAACAGTCTTGCTTGAACCAGATTTTTTTGTTTCTGTTGGAAATTCTACTAACAACCATCGATTCAGTTTTATCTCATTTGCGTTGATTGGAGAAACATTAGCAAAAGTTTTGCCAAATTTGTGAACAGTTGTTGTAGCATCAGTTGCTTCTGGCATTTCTTCTTCATCCGTATTATTTGAGTTTTCAGATTCATTAGAGAAGTGATTCTCATCCATCGTCGTTTCTGAATCCTCGTTGCCCAGCACACTTTTCCCTGCTTCCACTGCAATTTTCTTTCCAGTTTTTTTTTCATCTGGTTATCTCCATACCTCATTTCTTTCAGGAGTGCACAAACGGAGTTGTCTACATTGGTTCCAATTTCTTCATCATCTTCGGTAATTTTCTTAGGAATCATGTCCAATACCTTATTTCTGTTGAAAGGAATAAGTCCAGCTTTACAGAATCCTGCTAGAACATTTTAAGCAGAATTAATATCAATTTCTTTTATTAATTTTGCCAAGAGCCTGGGAAACACACTTTTTGGAATGGACGGTTCCTTCATGCCTGGACCCCGTTTCCACTCTAGTAGAATTTTACGCCAAGCTGCCTTTAGTGGTCTGAAGAAAACAAGGTCCAAGGGTTGTGTTAGGTGTGTAGAGTTTCCTGGCAAAAAAACAAATCTAATATTGTGTTCATTACAAAGGCACACCACTTCTGGGGATAAGTGAGATGATAAATTGTCTCCTATTGAAACTTTCACACCATCCAATTTTGACAAGTAGGGAACAGCAATTTTTTGACCCATTCTGTGAAAGATCTATAGTCAAACCCGCCACTATTAGTGGCATTGAATCGGGTCCCTTTGGGTCCATCTTCGACCCAGGTAGTATATATATGTTTAGCTTTATAAACCACATAGCAGGGTAACATTTCACCATTACCAGCAACTGCAAACATAAGTGATACAGTTGCTTTAGTCTGATTTATTATTCTCTCGGGGTACTTGCAACCTCTTTTTGTTATGATTTTGCTCCTACCTGGATCATTGCTCAGATTGTTCTCATCATAATTAACTATATGAGATGCAGGAATATCTTTCAAAGTTTTTTCCATAATATCAAAATACTCGTTAATTATATCAGGTGACACTCGAGCTCTTGAACGTTTGATATTTTGACAAAGTCATACAGCTAAATTTTCTTTATTGTCGTCTCATGAAACCAGTAGCAAATTCCTTACCAGGTAGATTATCTTTGAATTTCAACAGGGTTCTGCCTTGTCTGTCTAAATATCCCTTTATTATCAATCTTAAACCGTACAAGTCCAACGGATATCCCCATTCCGCACATGCTTGTAGTTTTTCCACCAATAATGATTCTTCATTTTGACTCAGAACAGTCGCCCACCTTGCTTTTTGATCAGGCGATTTTTTATTCGACGTTGCAACACTGTATATGGTATTCTGTACTCGGACGCAGCTTTTCTGATACTCATTCCACCACCCACTGCATCCTTCGCCTTCTGAATGACCTCGTCGTCGTATTTTCGGTACCGCTTTCCATGCGGATCGGGCTTGTAGACCGCGGCATGTGATCCTTTTCACCCCACCTATCTCGACAACAGGTGTTTTGTTTATTGAGAGGGCTGTAAAAAAAAACAACTTACTGTTTTTTAGTTCTGTTGATAAAATTGCTTATAGTACCTAATATCGATAACTGATATATCATTACTCACCTTTTTTTCGAGTTGGGAACTTCACAACCTGTCAACTTTGTGAGACCACGATTTAGGCGTCAAATTTGGTCTTGTAGGTTAGGAACTGTCATATCCGGTGTTGCCGGATTTCAGGAAGTATAATCATGCAGAAATGATCTTCGATGTCTATGTATCAGGTAACAAGTATCTCAAAAGTTAGAGGATAATTCACTCAAACACAGGTACAAATCCAGGTACTACGCGTTTTGTTTTTCATAGCTGTTGTTTGATGATTTTTAAAGTCCACAAGTTTGAAGGTTATTTGTCCCGAAAATCGACGTTTTGAGGTTAGCACTCCGATATGAATGATAAACTTGAAAATGTTTAACTTGACGGTAAACGAAAAGATAGGACAAAATGGTGTCGCTTTCTGGTATGCAACATGAAAAAATAAATATTTTTTTTTGAGACTCACAGGTTTCTCAGTAAATTCTCTTCCACTTGATCACACCTCAGAATTTGCCATAGGTGATTAAACTGCTTTGATTATCGTTGCACCACTGGATTTCAATTAACCAAACGGCCATAATCGATGGTTGATCAACAGGTTATAACATCATAATTTTCGTTTCAATTGGCACTATATTCTGGTTGACAATCTAATTCCAAGTATGTTTCACTTAGGCTTCATTCGAAAATATTTATGATGGCATCAATCCACGTGGATTTGAATTTACTAGCGTGACCTGATTCATACCATCAAGCGAGTTGTTTACACCTCGACAGCCAAACTAAGAAGAGACTCATCCCACTCCAATTCTCAAACTGAATTACCGACATCTATATGAACCCAACGCTATCAACCCAGATGTCATTAGATGGGTCTGTCTACAAACGAAGTTCACCCCTAGACAAGTTCAGCTATTTGCCATCAGCTGTCACTGGACGTCTTAGCTAGTGAGATAATTCTGTTGTCTTCTCTTTAGACAAGTTTATATGTTTGTTATTAGGTGTCGCTTCTACTACGATTTTGGAATTCAGTGGAAACAAATTGAAATCTAAATGTAACGATATTTTCGTTACAAGATCAGATTAAATGTGATAACTCCGACTTCGTTGTCCGCTGAAAATCTGGTTCTGTCCGATTTCGTTCCAATTTACAAATTTGCTTTTGCCGAATATGATCATTTTGCTTTCTCATTTCATCCACGGTAAGCTCTTCGAGCACTTGTCGCACACATCTTTCTTGGGTTTAAAAAAAACCATGTTGAATTCAGAATTGAATATGTCTGAATAAATATTGAATTTAACAGGATTTTCAAATGAAGATCTATATAAATCATACATGTTTCGAAGATTCAAACCACGTTCCAGATATTTTTTCTTGGTTTTTGGCCTACAGTAATGCGATTCTACTGCTGGAAAACTGTTTATGTGGGTTCTCACTTCGTCTTTCTTATTTGGATCAATAAAATTCTTTTTGTGTTTTCCTTGTGTTGGCATTTTGAGCACGTCGTCATTTTCATTAATTTCAAAGAAGTAATATATTATTTGCTTGCTTATATTGAGAGTATTTAGAAAATATTCCTGGCATACTCGGATTTTCACTGCGGCTACATAGAAAAAGTACTCATAACTACATTTTTTTTACTCACTTCTTGTTCGGTTCTCTTCCGCAAGGGTACTATTCGTTTGACATGCTTTGAGTAGAAATGCCATTTGATACTGTCTTTTCGAAATGAAACACATTGTGATTGCTCGACAGATGGCGCTGGGGGGCACATTAACTAAAAAATTTTAAATGGCATGGCGGGTCATGTGTCACATCGTTGAAAAGATAATTCAATTCTCGTATAACCCCAAATCTTTTGGGTATGCCGATCAGCCAATCACATAAAAGTTTCTTTTTCATGTACATTCCATCCAGCACCAAAGCGCATAAAGTATGTTTACATCTTTGAAAATCCTCAGATTTGTTTCGAAGTGATCCTTCTTCTTACGATCAATAGATTTTTACAAATTATCAATACCATGTTTCTTCGCTTCATATGGTCATCATTCCGATAGACTGCAATTAAAAAAAGATTAGATAAACAGTTCGTTATTGCATGAAATATTGGGGAAAACCAAAGAACAGGCCTTGGAAAAAACAAAGTTGTATCATGAAAAAACTAGTAATTTAAAAAGATTTTATCATTCGATTAGTAAATTCAGCTTATCTTCTTCTGAAATTTTATCATTCACTATTTTGAGGTTATGATCACTGTTCAACAAATGATTTCCTTAAAAACTTTCTGATTTCTTATAACTGGATCTCTCCCGCAATATTTCCAACATCCTTTTACCTCTAGAACAAAAATTAAGTATGATTTCGGGAAATTACTTTTTAAAAACAATTTATTAATTGAAGAGGACCTTTGAACTATTAACACGTGGAGACTAACAAAGAAAAGCTAAAGAATATGATGTGAACCTATATTTATAAACTTGAAGTGTCCTGTTCTGCTGAGGCAGCGCTGAGTCATCTCGAACCGTGGGACTCCCTGTATGGAGCATTCATATAACTCCTCCGCCCTTAGAGAGAAATCCTGGGGGTTATAACAGGATTTGAAGACTGCGTCGTGGAGGTTTCTTGGTCATCGTGTTGCTGTTGGGCCCTTCTTTGATGGCATCGGTAAAAAATTAATGCCAACAATATAAACATAACAAGGTCCAGACACTAATGTTGTTGAAATGTACAACTGCTCCTGGAATGTTGTTAAGTTTTTGAGTTTGTACTTCGAGTGAGTCTTTTAAATGTTTCATCTAATTCAAATTAATAGTGTCCAGTAAATCGATTTCGTTTTTATCACTGTTGATATGATTAACTTTTAGTTCCGGTAATTCAATGTTTTTGAATTCACTTTTTGGATTTTGGTTTATTTTTATTTGGAAATCGTTGATTTTCACTGAGCACTGAAGCTCTAATTCCAATAGAAATGTTCCTTGTAGGGGAATATTGTCCGTGCGGTACTACACTTTTGTTTGGCTAGTGTTCTTTGGGGCGCGATAATTATCAATTTATTGTCTTCGATTTTCTGAATCTTGAGGTCCTTTATCTCTGCTGGAACTGGACGACAACTGGATTGAGATGTGAAATATCTCAACATTTGCACTTCTTCTTTTATTCTCGTTGGTGACGTTTCGTGACAGATAAATTCTTCAGGCATGATTTCTTGGCACTCTGAGTCGAATTGGATATAGTTTTGCTCGTTGAGGATGAGGAATTTTGATTGTGGAATAATGGTTCGGAATTGGGATCCTTGACGTGTTAGTAAAGGATAGAGATGGAAATAGTTATGGTGTTCCTTTTCCACAATTGGTACTTCAATTACAAATATTATCTGATTTCCTTTAGTGAAGCTCTTGATGTCAAGGATGTTTTCAAAGATTAATATACTTTCTGATTTTCGCTCGAAAGGTAATTTATTTTGCATTAATTGATTTCTTTCAGCAATTCACTCGGTTCGATTATTGAGTTGTGAAAGACGTTAAATTTGGCAACTGTGATGGCAATTTCAATTATTTCTAGAATTTCGGAAATTGTCTGAAATGCCACGATGATTTGATTGATCGTCACATGAATGATGAAAAAGTGATATGTTTCCATATTCTGGATTTCTACTTTTTTGAGAATCTCTTCAATTTGAAAAATTCTAGTTTTGAGTGCTAATTGATTGGGTATAAGTATTTGAGTACTTTTGTTGAATGACTCTATGGAATTTTGGAGAATTGTGATTTGTTCGTTTACAAAACTTTTGATTTTGAATTGATTGTCAGATAGAGAATTGATAGTTTTATCATACCGTTCCAGTAATAGTTCTGATAATAGATCCCAAACCATTTATGAGGCCACGTTTTGGTCGAGATCAATTGTACATAGGATTCAATTGATTTATCTGAGAGTTGATTATATGTTCAAGAATCATTGTAAGACGATATGAGTTATAATATTCCATTTTGTGAAGGTGTTCTGGTCTGTTAGGACTATTCTTCTCTATTGAACGTTTTAGTGTCTGAAATTGCATTTGAATGGACAGAAATTCAGTGATAACATTAGAAATGTCAAAAATTTGAATGAATGACCAGAATTCGATAGTGTTTTGAGCATTACCAAGTTTTAGGGTCAATAGTCCGGGGTTATTGTACATGTCATGGAATTTTGGTTGGACTAGTTTGCTGCTTGCGAGGGTGAAGCATCTGTAACAATAGGAGGTTTTTTCAGTTCTTTGATATGTACCATTTCTTTTTCAGTTTTATTCTGTTCACTTGTAATTTCGACTAGATTTCGTTCCAAAATTTCGTTTATTACATAGGGGCCTAGAAATTTGTTATTCTTTTTATTTTGGTTTTGGGGGTTTACTTTGAAAACGTTTTTCCTAGGGAAAATTCTTCATTATTTTCGCCTTGGGAGTTATTTTTTGTAACTAATTTTCGTTTTTTATCGATTATTTTTTCTTCAACTTTTTGGTACTCATGTTAAATTTTTTTTTATGGTTTTCTTCATAATCATTAAAAAACGAGTCTGGTAAAAATATTTCGTTGGGATCTCGGGAATTTGTGTGTCCGAAAGTCAACTCAAATGGTGTGTAATTGGTTAAACTGTGTATCGAATTATTATATCCGATTATGGCATAGTCCATAATATTTTCGGTTTCGTTGGGGTTGGTTTCTTTAAGTACTCGAAGATGTTCTATAATTGTGGAGTGAAATCGTTCAGCAATGCTATTTGATTCGTGATGAGCTGGTGTAGTAAAACTGATTTTAATTTTGTGCAAATTCAAGATTTCTTTTACCGTTTGATTTTTGAATTCGGTTCCCTGATCGATTACTAATTTTTCTGGTATGCCAAACGATGAGAAATATTTAATTAGAGCTTGGCTTATGTGGATTGCTGTTTTTCCTTGGATCTCGTATGCTTGTGCAAACTTTGTGAATGAATCAACTACAGTTAAATAGTTTTTATGGTCATAAAAGAAAAGATCAATGTGAATAATTTGAAATGGCTTTGAAGCTGTTTCTGTTTTTTTTTTAGGATATTTTGTGCGTTGACAAATTTCACAAGAATTGATATAATCCGTTACTGATGTTTTAATGCCAATCCAATAATAATTTCTTTTCAATTTTTCAAGAGTTTCGGTGATTCCACGGTAGTTTGTTTTACTCTCGTGGTGGTTTTTCAAAAGTAAAATTTGTTCATTCCTATCGGTGATGGTGTTTACTCTTTTGGTGTACATCTAATTAATTTGGGGCCATTTTGTGATAATTTTTGAATGTATACTTTATTGAAGTTGTTGTAAAGACAGTCAGAGTGAAAATGTATACAGTATGTTTTTCCGGGCATGATATAATCTCTCAAGAATTAGATTTTCACAATTTTTCTCCGGAATTTCCAGTGAGATTATTTTATAGTGTTGGTAATTTTCTTGACTGACTTTGAATCTATGATGAGGTTGGGAAAATACTAAAATTTGGTTCACTTTGTTGTTAATGATTTCGTATAAAATTTTTGTTCCGTCGTTAGTGGTTTCATTCAAGGTACTGTGCTGCGTAAAAGAATCGGAGTCGTCATCATTAGGATTGTTTGGGGGTTTTATTTGTATATCGGAAATAATTTCTATTTTCTTGTTGCGATCGGAATTTTCACGAGATGATGAAGGCATTTCGTTCTGAATTGAATTTTTAGCAAGAGTTTTGAGGTAATCTAAGGTTTCGTGGTTGATATCTCCCAGGTTATTCGCAACAGATTCGGTTTCGGGAGCATTTATAGTTATTCGAGAAAGAGCGTCAGCATTTGTATTTGATATGCCTTTCTTATGAACAGTTTCGTAGTCGAATTCTTCAAGCTTGAGGCGCCAACGAATCAATTTCGAATTTGGTTCTTTCAGGTTAAAAACCCAAATAAGTAGTCTATGGTCAGTGAATATCGTGAATTTCCTGCCAAAGAGGTATGGTCTGGAATACTTGGTTGCCCAGACAATGGCAAGTAATTCCTTTTCTACGGTGCTTTATCTTTATTCTGTGTCGTTCAAAGTTCGTGAAGCAAATGCTATCGGTTTGTCTGAACCAATCAAACCTTGTGATAGGACCGCACCTAGTGCTATATTTGAGGCATCAGTTGTCAAAATAAACGATTTGAAGAAGTCAGGGTATTGTAAAATGGATGCATTAGTGAGAATTTTTTTACAAGTATTGAAGGCTGAAATGAAATTTTGGTCATGAGTGATTTTCGAATTTTTCTTTAAGCATTGTGTCAAGGGTTTCTTTATTTTGGCAAAATCTTTTATGAATTTACGATAGTAGCCAATGAGACTTAGAAAGCTTTTTATTTCTTTCTGTGTTGTTGGCATCAGAAATTGTTTATTTGCTGAAGTTTTGTCTGGGTTAGGTTTGACTCCGAATGGTTTTATGACGTGACCTAGATAGGTGACCTCTTTCCTAAGAAATTCTGACTTTTCAAGTTGTACTTTAAAGTTTTATTGCCTGAGGCATACTGTTCTCAATCTGACGATGTGCTCTTGAAGAGAGAGGTGCTAAAGACGACAATGTCATCTAGATATACAAGGCATGATTCACTCTGTAGTCCTCTCAGTTTATTGTCTATAACTCTTTGAAAACACGAAGGAGCATTTTTCAACCCAAAAGGCATTCTTTTGAATTCAAAATGTCCGTTGTCGGTTGAAAAAGCAGTTTTCGGAATATCCGAGGGATCCATTTCAATTTGATGGAACCCTTTTGCGAGAGAACGTTTCGGGGTCTTCTCATTTTTCAATCAGTCCATCTGCAAGTCTTTTCTGGAGTACGGCCTTCTTTCCAGCTGTTTCTAACTCACGCTCCTCTAACTCTTGCTCTAATTCACTAACTTTAAGGTCAACTAGGTGAACTCTCCTGGGAAACATTTTGTCTATTATTTATTTCACACACAGTTTTCAGTTTATTGTCCCGCGACGCACAAAACTGTCCACTTTGCACTCAAATGTTCAACGGGTCACTAACTGTTAGGCGCGATAAATGTCTATCAGTTTTTCAACGCGACGAACACTTTAACACTTATTTATTTTAAACATCCGACTTCTGACAACAAATGTAGTAAAACTGCACTAACTAATTTTCCTAATTTATTTGAAACACTATTTACAACGATTGTTCACTAAAACATTTACTATTTCAATTTATTTTTAATGTGGCTATCTATCAGCGAACTCTGGAACTGTAACTCACTCTGTATTCTGACTGTCCCGCTTATATACTCCCAAGCAGTTTCCATTCACGCCTCTCGAATATTCAGGAGTATAGAACATTTCATCTAGATGGCTCTTCGAATAGTATCGAACAATCGATTTATTCCAGCTTGTTCTCAGCGCTCGGTACGCCAGCAGATATGCAGTTTTAGTTGAACGAGGGTGCATAATTAATTAGATCAGGGCCGGTCTCGGGGCCGGTCTCGAAATCGTTACAATACAATCCCACGTATATCCCGGCATAGTATAGTACCAACTGGGTTCCAACCCATAAGTTTTCAAGTCAATTTCACGAAAATTTTCAAAAACGTCTACCAAAAGCAATATATTTGTTTTCATGTATAAATCGCTATATTCCCCCAAAGTTTTGATATCAAATTGCTGCCAAACATTTCGAGCGTGAGCATACTTCACATCATCAATTTCAAGATCGTTGAGCATATTGTAAAAATGTTTTTTGGAAGGTAGCCCAGTATCGAGGAGTTTTTCCGTATTATTAACATAATCGTAGGGGAAAACCCCTTTCTTAGTGAAAAGTTTGAATTTTTCATCATCTAATTGTGCAAATTCCTTTTTCAAAATTTTAAAATTTTTTGCATCCATTGTGGAAACCAACTCATCGAGACTGGCTCCCATAAAACGATATGAATCGATAAATCTAAATTTAATGCTAGTTTCACTATCGTATTGTGTGAATGTAATGTATTTTTCTTTATTGATGGGAAGTATGCTCACATGTCCTCGTTTTGCTACATCTTTAATAATAAAATGACTATCATACCCCGAAAGATTATGGAATGTAATGGGTACCATAAAAAGCTTTTTGAAGGCGAGATTACAAAATTGATGACTCCATCCCCTAAACAACCCCGAAAGTGACAATAATCCCTAACAATAATATCCTTCTTTACAAAAGGTTTCTCACAAATATGACACTGTAGCATTAACAATATCAGGATTACATATCATAGGTACAATATTTTTTATTTTCGATTCAACAAATTTGGCAATGCTAACCATTTCATCTGTAAACCATTGTATGCAATCGTTACCCCTATGGCAATTGAACTTGGACAATCTGTCATCATAAGAGCATTTCAAGTAGTAACCTGCACTGAACGCTTTATGCTTTTGATATTTTTTAGATTTATCTGAATTTTTTTCCTCACAATTTTAGAGGGTAGATTCAAAATCAGCATATAAAACGAATGGCCTTTTTTGTTTATATACATAATTTCGAAATTCTACATAATCAAATTTTGGAAATGAAATTTTACACTCGTTAATATTCTCACACAACCCGATGTGTTCATTCAATTTTTGTTCGCTATGAAAATAATTCAAACATCTGTCACAAAAAAATGCTTTACCATTATGCTTGCTCAACTGACTTGACAGCAATCTAGACATATTCTTAACCCAGCAATAATATCTGATTTAATTTGCGAATCATCTGTATCCAAAGGCAAAGCGTCGTATTCGTTTAATTTAGTGAAATATATATTTTGAATTATTAACAAATTAACATGTTTATTCAATTAATTTTTGGTCAATCGTGCAGGTACTACTTCGTGAAATCGATTACAAAATTGATGACTCCATCCCCTAAACATCCCCGAAAGTGACAATGATCCCTAACAATAATATCCTTCTTTACAAAAGGTTTCTCACAAATATGACACACTCTAGTATTAACAATATCAGGATTACCTATCATTGGTACAATATTTTTGATTTTCGATTCAACAAATTTGGCAATGCTAGCCGTTTCATCTGTAAACCATTGTATGAAATCGTTACCCCTATGGCAATTAAACTTGGACAAGCTGTCATCATAAGAGCATTTCAAGTAGTAACCTGCACTGAACGCTTTGTGTTTTTGATAATTTGTAGATTTATCTGAAATTTTTTTCTCACAATTTTCGAGGGCAGATTCAAAATCAGCATATAAAACGAATGGACATTTTTGTTTATATAAATAATTTCGAAATTCTACATAATCAAATTTTGGAAATGAAATTTTACACTCGTTAATATCTCACTCAACCCGATGTGTTCATTCAATTTTTATTCGCTATGAAAATAATTCAAACATCTGTCACAAAAAAATGCTTTACCATTATGCTTGCTCAACTGACTCGACAGCAATCCAGACATATTCTTAATCCAGCAATAATGGTATTTAATTTGCGAATCATCTGTATCCAAAGGCAAAGCGTCGTATTCGTTTAATTTAGGGAAATATATATTTTGAATTATTAACAAATTAACATGTTTATTAAATTTATTTTTGGTCAATCGTGCAGGTACTACTTCGTAAAATGCTTTTTCTTTGACAATATTCATTTCTAAACTATATACATTTACAGAAATATCATTTTGTTTTTCAAATTTTGTAATGCGGTGAATTGGCATAGGAATTTCCAAACCCCCCGTATTCAAAACTGTGTCATAATTTGGATACGAAGATGCACGTGAAACATTCCCTTTGGGAGGGTACAAAGCACTCACGATTGCTCTAAAAGAAACACGCATCATCTTGATTATCAATATTGATGCATGCTTGCCTATTTTGAATTTCTTCAGGTAACCATATGAACCCTGAACCGTTGCCTATTTCGTATTTATTTATTGATACCTCAAGCAAGAGAATTTTACTCCATGCCCACCCTGAGTCTTTTTCTTCAAATTCTTCTAATTTGTTCAAAATAACATCCACAACATGTTTATTGTACCAAGCAGTCAAGTCCGTGCCCAAATCAATGATTGCATTAGGAGTATTGAAAAATTTTCGATCGACCATTTCGCCGTCATTTGACTTTTTCATGAAATCCCCCAACAACGTCATGTTCACTTTGAGGCATTGCATGTCCTTCAAAATTTTGGAAATTCTTGATTTAAAAAGAAAATATGCATCACTCAAAAATTTTCGGACTTCTTTTTGCCCCAAATTTATAATTATACCCGTCCTCACTCTATCATTGAAAATTGCATTATCATTTTCCCATTTAACTCTACTGCTTCGTTTCAACCCCGATCCAATGTATTTATCATTTTTCATAACGTTTATTATGCATCTAATTCGTTTCAATTCCCCAATTTTACTAACAATTTTCATTTTTTCCCCTACCGAAAATTGAATTTTTTTCATTGCCAACTCACATTTTGTAATATGTCTACTTATCAAATTTAAAGATTTTCGTGCAATGGCACTTGAATAATTTTGCTTGATCGCCTCAAGTAATGTATCAATTTGCGATAAAGTTTTTTAAAACACCATTTTTAACTAATGTTTCAACTTACGTGAATTTATATGAATGCTGATATAAAGGTGACAGCAGCAGCAGATGGATTCTTGCTGGAACTGCAGGAACGCTGCAAACATTTGGCTCGCTGGAACTGCAGGAACGAAGTGAAGCTTGCTGGAATGACGAAGTGGCGAACTGAGATGATATCCAAATGGAAGCTTGAAGAAAAATGGTGCTGCTGTGATTAGAGAAGGTATAACTATCTGAAAATGAAGAAGATTTTTTTTTATTTTCAAACGATCTTTTTGCACATACAGAGAAACAAAGACAAAAGAAAAAACACTAACCTTAATTTTCTATGATCTCAAATGAAGCAGCAGGCTTTGGTTTGCCCACTTCTATCAATCCTTTGAAGATGATGGCGTATTTCCCAGTGGAAAATTCTTCTAAATACGGTCGATATCCCTCAGTCACGCGCTGTGGTAAAAACACCAATTTCTCCCCCAAATCCACCAAAATCGCTTCTCCAAACGGACTTCGAAAAATTTTCGCAGAGAATATTCTCTGCGGCACCCCTACATCGCTCAATTTCGTGATGGGTTTCCTGGTCACAACTGAACTCGCGTTCACTTTCTGTAAATCCATCTGAAAAAACCCCACCAGAATAAAAAGCTTTTGCTATAAAGGAATCACGCAAAAAATTTGAAAAAGAGTTTTGTAATTCGAAAACAATTAAGTCACTTTGAATTACAAATTGAACGAAAAACGAAAATGCAAAAACCAAACGTAAAAACGTGAAAATAACTTCATCTAAAAACATTTAATTGAATTCATCTGAAAAGCTCAAACTAAAAACACTCAAAAACCGAATATGAAAACATTTATTTCAATTTAACTGAGAAACACTTTCATCACATAAAAAAATGTATGAAAAACTTACTTTGTATCTGGAGATTGATGCACAAAACTAAAAATAACTGAAGATATCTAGGTTGCTTGACTTTTCTCTGGTTGACGATTAACTAACGTTCACCACGCATTCCAAACTACTTTTATAGCTCTGGTGTGATAAGAAAAGAACATTCGAGAATACTTGATATAAAATTTCAGAACAAGCAAAACAGAATACACAATAGTCGTTACTCTGCAGTTTTGATATCGAAACTGTTGACCTGGGTTTTTCGATAACCTTTAGATCGATAAACACATTTCAATGCCAACTAATTATTAATTCCAGCATAATAACCAAGTTTCCTGTTTGCGCGGTTTTTCCATAATTGATAACATCGAATGGCGCGTTTCAATGCCAACTGATATGAAACGAATAACAGAAGTTGATGGCAGAATGTTTGTATGGTAATAATAAAAATTAAATTCAATTTTCGAATATTTCTATTTAAACCAAATTATGTGAAATTCCAAAATTATTTCTTACAGTTCTAATTAAAATACATGCTAATATTATAGATACGATGGTTAGAATTCTATAAACGTTATATTCCATTTGCGACTTCTTTTTCCTTTGTCCTGCTGGAATAAATTCGGTGGTTTTTGTGTCTATTTCACGAAGATCTTCAAATATCCGCTTCAATTTATACTTGAATGCTGTATTCTTGGGAACATCGCTAACAAATACTGCTAACTGTCCCTGATTGACCCGAGTTAAACGCATTGTTTTCCATTGTGTCCTATTACAACGAGGATCGAAATCATCTGCCTTCACGCATATTGCCATGAATTTCACTCTTTTCGGTACATTGACGTATAAAACATTATTCAATATTGCAGTCAGAAGAATAAAATTTGTTTTCAGTTGAGGAGACATATTCTACAATGCTTGAGGCTGGATTCTTTTTAACGGATATCTCGTTTGCGGTAATTTTCGATTGAACACTTTGTCTTGAATACCCAAATCAGTCAACTGTTTCACGACATTCTCCTTTTCTTCATAAAATTGAATATCTTCCTTTAACTCTTGGACACGTCTAGAAAAATCTTCAACCTTCTGTCTGTATTCTTCAGATGACATTTTAATACTGATTATTTCAACTGTTCAATGGCAATAACATACTTTCCAAAAATAAAGTTACCTTACCCTCTCCCTCACCTACCTGATGATGAATACCAAAAAAAGAAGCAGAGTCAAACTGACGAAACGAAACGTACTGCAGCGGCGATTCTCTTCAAAAATGTAATCAAAATAGACGTTTTTCGCGTTCCGAAAAACAACTGAAAATTGAAACGCTCAAACACGCAAAAATGCAGCCACAATAAACGTTTTCGCGTTTTAAAATTAAACATAAAAAAAATGTCTGATAACATGCATTTCTTATAGAGATTTGACATTTCAAAATTGCTGAAAATACACGTTTTTGCGTTCGAAAAAACAACTGAATTTGAAACAGTAAAACATGCAAAAATGCGACTAAAATAGACGTTTTATAAGGTCAGTTTATTTCTGGTAGCTGGAGAAATATATACCCCACATTTGTACATCAACTTGTACGAAGTCTCCGTGGAGGCAAGGCTACCTACCAAACATAAACCGCTGGTTCAAACCTCTGCTGCTGAAAAATCTTTTTTCTTTTTAAATTCAATTCAAAATATGTGTGCGCCGCGCACTATTGGCAAAATGTTATCAATCTAAGGGATCTCTCTCGATTACGTCACACGATGAACGCGAAGCAGCGACGGCCGACTCCCTAGCGTTTGGCATGCTTGACCGTACTGCGCATGCGGTCCCCGTTCTCTCATAGGTGATCTACTACCCTTGTTTTCCTCGGTCTTGGTCCAATTGTCCGGTTTTGGTCGCCATAGATTGGTCACAGTCGAACTCAGAGATCCTCTTAATTCGACTGTTTTCCGTTTCCCGAAGCCCTTACCCAAGTGGTTTTCCCTTTGTTGCATGTTGTTTAAGGTCGAAATTATCGCCCAGGCGTGCTACTAATCGTTCTTCCCTTATAGGTTCCGTCAGCAGTCTGGAAAGACCAACATAGTGTGCAAAATGGTTATACATCGTTCCCATCTGTTTGTTCCACGAGGTATAATTTATGGCTTCTCTTAGTTTCTCCTGTTCTTCTGACCAATATTTTTTTAAGAATGCTTTGCGGAAGTCTTCGAAACTTTCCCACTGGACATTGAAGAGTCCCATCGAATCATAGGCAGATCCCTCAAGACTGTCTTTCAGAACATCCAATTTATGAATTCTGGTTAGGTTTACGCGGCCAAAATATCTCTCAAATTCTTCTAAAAATTTTACCGGGTGTTTGCTTCCATCCGCTCCAAATTTAGGAATCGCTGGTGCCTGTGCAATCATCAGAGTTCCGTTTCCGCTAGTCATTCTAGGTTCACTACTTGGGTTTTCGGATGTCCCCGATAGTTGTGTTTCCTTCTCCGAGAGAATGTGACTGAACATTTTCTGAACGCGCTGGCAATTTTTTTCAATCGTTTCCCATTTCCTCGAATTTCCTCATGAACTCTGTTTGTTTCTTCTCTTAATTTTTCTGCCGGATCTTCCTCTTCAATTGGTATCCACTCAGTCAGGTACCCACCTGTTAACAGACCCAACATTAATACACAATTTATCACATCTCCATTTCTCTCTCAAGTTGAACAGATGTTAAAACTTTGTATCCTGGTCACGGCACCACTGTGACCGAACGTAACCCTGCCTTATCTGATCGTCTAAAATACTGTCGTGTTGATCGTCTGACTCTCCTGTTGCTCTGGAGAGAAATGAGCTCCCTTTATGAAGTAAGTATGTAGCCTAGTTTCACAAAAAAAGCCCACTCCTATTTTCCAGACACCCAGCCTTATGAAGGAAAGCCCCTTTCCGATTCAACACCCTTTTCCCACGTTGTGTTTTTTTTCTTTCTGGTTCTTTCAGGATACAAAGTTCTGCACAACTGAAGAGAAATGAAATGCGGAAAAAGAATAAATTTTATATTGCAACTTCTGGAAATACATTATCAATTTTTGTAATCGAATATAATTATATTTCCAATAATTTCATCTGAGAATAGAATTTTCAAACAATCGAATTCCGAAAAGCAAACTCTAACTTGAGAAAATATCTGAGAGCTTTTAAACTGAATAAGTACAACATCTCCAATATGTGAAGGTCTGAATAGTTATTGAGATTCGATGAAATTAGATTAGATTAGATTAGATTAGATAGGTTCAGTTTGGAGGTCCCAGATGAACTGCCTTTCTCCTGGATCTCGGCCTGGTATTTATAGTAAAAAATAGTTTCCATAACTACCGCCTCGATGAATGAAATTCGATATATTTTGCCTAAAAATGGAATCCTGCTTTGCATCTATGTGAATCCTGAACCTGAAACTCATAGAAAAAGGTGCTAAGATACCTTCCCTTCAAGATAGCCCCTTCACCAGCGGGATGCCCCATTCACTCACAAAGCTACCGTGAAAGTTGAAAAACTCTGTTGACATTTGACGCTGAGGGCAAGTCTTTGGAAAAATCCCTTTTGTGCCCCCTTTTGCCCTGATGAGTGATTGATTATAGTGTCAGTTTATGGAGAAAACTATCTACTACCACTACAGAAGTATAATCTGGGTACTGAGTTCATCATTGATGTCCCAGGTGTGCGTAAAGTCAAACTTTCGGATCACCAGTTACCAAGTACTAAGCTTCTCCTACTAGTTCTCTAAAGTGAATCTATGTAATGTCTAGAGATTAATGATGTTGATATCCAGGGTGTGGATTCTACCTTGTGGGTGTGTGGCGTATAGTATCCTTCTCTGCTGTACTTGGAAGTCTGCAGGGTCCACTTTTGTGCAGGTACGATTGGTGTATACTTTACCTACTTGGTTTAGTACTTTTCTCCTTCCTGTATCAGTAGAATCCCAGAATGAATTTAAACAACCAACACCCCAGGTCACCCTATCTCACATCTTTGGATTATGCTTTCATTCTGTAAAAAGTTTCAGTTGAAATTAGATTTCAAAAATAATACTTGGCAATTTCATATAAATGACAATGTAAATATATCCACTGTGGAAGCGAAGAAAAATATTGTAGCTAGTAATAAAGGTTATCATTTTTGGAAAGATAAATGGAAATTACGTTATAAACAAAAATAGATAAATTGCACCCTAGGTGTAAATAAAACAACAGTAATAATCATCCTTCAGTCTAGCTTGAAGAAAATACTTTAGGAACCATCAGTTTACACTCAGTTGTTGTGATTACTATACCAGGGTCATCAAAAAGATAATTTTAGCGTTACAATCACCTATATATATATTTTTTTCAATTTTGTAAAATTCCCCTTTAATCCTAGCTAAAGAAAAGGCTGTGATTCACAATTACATTTTTACCTTTATACTACGTTAATTAGATATCAGTAAGTCACTCTTAACACTACTATCAACCTACTAGCATTATTACATCATTTCAAACTCCATGTCCACTGGTACATGTTCAATACGTCCATCTTCCAAATGATAACGTGATGTTGTTCCATCAGTGATGCTTCTGATATTAAACTTTTCAGCTTTAAACTTCGTTCGATGTTGATGTGGCTGACATTCTCCTCGTAACTCAATCTCACAATCAAAAGTAGAACTATCTACTTGAATCTTTAAATCATCTCTCGCTTCAGTAATCTCACGAGGGCGTGCACAATAAGCTGTTCTATCATTCATCTTGTAGTTTAGATTCAAAGCACGTGTCCCAGGACCTGATCTAGCGTATGACATCGTAACGACTTCTGGATACGTCAAATGAACTAAAATTGTTTCATAATGATCTTCATCATGCTTCTCAATATACGGAACAAACACTGCAGCCCATCTTCCTGAATGCTCACTCAATGTGGTAGTGTTCACCAATTTCACGTTAATGTATTTCATACTAACTGGATGACCAGGAAAGGAATATTGCGAAGTATCTATAGCAGCTAGTAATGGTGAATTCATCAACAGATTTGACCCAATTTCTCTCGACGGATTAACGGTACTGACTCGTTATTGTGCTCTGTTGTTCCTACGCTGCTGGCTGATTCTCTTTCTCTTAATGAGTTGACCTTTACGTGGCATAGTAAGGCTGATGGTATTATTCCAATGGCAATCAATACAAGAACAGATATTATTAGTAAAATCTTACACGACTTATCGGGTGCACTAATCACTTTATTCAATATACTATTTAAAATAGAATTCTGTTATTTAACAAGCTTTATTAGCTCTTCAACTAAATAATCTGACATCTAGTGCGTAAAGAAAATGATGTCAGTGTGCTAGGATGCAATTTTTCGGTATGGTATTCCCACCTTTTAAGAAGGTAACCTCTGAAATCAGTACAGTTTTCGGAAAAATCGCTTTGACAAAAGAAACTGATGAAGCATTTCTAGAAGTGAAACAAGCTTTAGTTTCAGCAATTTTATGTAGCCCAAATTTCAAATTACCCTTTAGTATATAGTGTGATGCGTCAGATAGTGGCTCAAATTCAAGATAACGAAGAAAGAGTTATTACATTCGCTTCTAGGAGTGTGTCAAAAAGTGAGAAAAATTATAGTACCACTGAAAAAGAGTGTTTAGCGGTTATATTTGGTTGTGAATAGTTTAGAGCCTATATCGAAGGCGTGAAATTTTTAATTTGTTCACAACATGAAAGTTTGAAATGGCTTTTAAAGAAACGAGATCCAGTAGGCAGACTTGCCAGATGGAGTGTCAGACTTATTCAATTTGATTTTGAATCAATACATAGAAAAGGGAAATTGAATGTGGTTCCTGACGCGTTGTCCAGGAGTCCTTTAGAGACAACAGAAAATTAGATTTCTGCTGTTTTAAATCCAGATGATAATATTACTTTAGATATTGACTTGGAAAATTTGGATACTTTTTATATCAATTTGCGTTCAAAAGTTTTATAAAATCCAAATTAATTTCCCCAGTGGTCAGTTCAAAATAATTATCTGTATAAATTTGTTCCCCCCAAAAATTCCTTTGAATACAAATATTTCAGAATGGAAGTTACTAGTTCCAAAATCCCAACGAGTGAAAATAATAAAACTATGTCATGCTGGCTATTTCAAAACTCACTCAAGGATTATTTTGACTTATTACTGGCCTACAATGCGCCGTGATATTCACCGCTACATAAGATCATGTGTATGTGCTTCCCAAAAGTCTCCAAACTATGCAAAATTTGGATTAATGGATGTTGAAAAGAAGGTACGATTTCCTTGGCAGGTTATTGCCATGGACTTGATGGGTCCATTACCTCGTAGTTCAAATGGTTATCAGTATATATTGGTGGTCAGTGATTGGTTCACCAAGTATTTGATTGTGTGTCCTCTTCGTAATGCAACTTCAGTAAGTATTAATCGTGTTCTTGAAAACGTCTTTCTCGTGTATGGAGTACCACAATATATCATTTGCGATAATGGTAGACAACTGGTTAGTAAATCTATCAAAAAGTTAGTGAAAAATTATAACACTACATTCTTTTACACACCTTATTATCATCCACAATCTAATTATGTAGAACGTTCTAATAGAACTATTTGCACAGCAATCCGTAGTTACATTAATAACAATCATAAACTTTGGGATAAAGAAATTGGAAAAATATCATATTCTCTTAGGACATCAGTTCATGAAGTCACAGGTTATAGTCCTGCATTTTTAAATTTTGGTAGAAAAATTCCATGAAGTGGAAAATATTATGGTAAAAATAAAATAGATAACTTACAAGTAGGGGATAGACATTATTGGGCTCAAAATTTAGGTCAACTTTCAGATATTTTCAAGGATGTTCAGAATAAAATACATGCTGCTCATGTGGAAAATGCTAAATATTACAATTTGCGAAGACGTGATGTCGAATTTTTTGTTGGAGATAAGGTTTGGAAGAGAAACAAGATTTTATCTGATGCTTCTAAAAATTTTTCGCAGAAGTTAGCTGCTCGTTATACTTTATGTATTATTGCTAAAAAGAAATCGAAACTTGTGTATGTTTTGAAAAATGAAGATGGTAGCGATGCTGGTGTTTGGCATATTCAAGATTTGAATCCATACAAAGGTTCAATGTCAGATGTCTCTGATATCACTGATGATGGTGAATCTGAACATGAGAATGACTCAGTAATATCCGTTAGGATAATTTTTTTGCGAACCCATAGGTTGTATATATGTAAAGGTAGAGTATTGATTAGAATTAGGCTAGGCTGATGATTACATTGGTCTTTAAGTAATTAGTTAGTGTAGGTGGTTAGTTTTAACTGAATTTAGGAAGAACGTTCTCCTAGTACCATAGTTTTAAGTCTGTAAAAGACCAGGAAAATTTTACATTTGCAATGAAAAATTTGTTTTCTTTGAAGGGAGGTGATTGTAACGCTAAAATTATCTTTTTGATGACCCTGGTATAGTAATCACAACAACTGAGTGCAAACTGATAGTTCCTATAGTATTTTCTTCAAGCTAGACTGAAGGATGATTATTATTGTTGTTTTATTTACACCTAGGGTGCAATTTATCTAATTTTGTTCATAACATAATTTCCATTTATCTTTCCAAAAATAATAACCTTCAAATTTTTTTGTTTACTCGCTTTTCTAATACGGTCATCTCAGTTTAGCAGCTGTCAAAACACTCACAACGTTGCAAGGGCGAAAACATAGTGTGCGCCGATAGTGTAACAAGAGTTCGTTAGGAATCATATATTCCAAGCGCAACCAACTGAACGTACTACAGACAGACTTCATCCTCATCAGCTGTGCTAATGTGAGTTGTTTTTTGTTTCTGTTTTCTGCCATTCCGTGAAACATTTCAAATTTTATGCGTTACTGTGAAACGGACATTTCCACAACGCAGATATTTTTTATTAGTAAACATAAACAATGATATCGTAGCAAGCTATGATTTCACACCGATAGATCGGCCCTTTTGCGATTTGTTTTCCAAGCAAGGTGTACCTACATGTTGGCCATACCTAAGTTGAAGATCTGAAGGCCAAATAGAGACCCCTAGAACCTAGGAAGTTTAAATTTTCATACTGGCATGTGGCCATGATGATATGGTGATATGATAATTTGATGATTTGAGAGTAGCGTCGTTACTCACATCACAATTTCTGTAGTAGGAATAATGGAAATACCCACAGGATGCCCAAGTTCCTGAGTTCCTGAAGTTTTTTGATTCTAAATAAATATGCACTAGGAAGGAGTTTTTGATATCTACCAAAGGAAATTTGAATACATTGGAAATGTCTTGACAGAACGCAGTACATTCCCCAGTACCTAGTAACCTTCGAGGAAAGTTCAGGTCAGATCCAACCATATTTTTGTAGCAGCCCAGTGGTTTTACCTTTTTAAGAATTTATTCAGGTAAATTCGTGGACTTCAAATAAAACACGACTTGCGGATATAAATTTACTCGGATATGTTGTCGCCAGAAAGAAACATTTAATACTGATCCCTTTATCTCAATGCACCCAACTTCAAAAATGATTGTATAATGATGTACCTACTCATGCTGATTCACCCGATGAATCCTGTCACGATTCACAGGTATGAATCATCAAGAGTACCGTATTCTAATATACATGATCTTTTTGGACGAAAGAAATAGTAATAATGATACATTCGATACAAATTATTAGTTAAAATCTTAATTGAACATATATTTGGTGTAAACCGTTATAGATCTATAATCGGTACCTTTTACCACATTCGATTGCAATCATTGTTTGTGATGTAACCTAATATTATGTAAAGTTCATCCCAGGTTAATATTATGTAAAGTTCAACCCTGGTTACATTACATTTACTTTTTTAAATATCTTTTGCCTCTTCAAGGTCTTATATATTTTCTCATTTTCAATCTTATCTTGACAGTAATGTAACTTACATATAAGTAAATTTAATTATCAGTGTTACAACACAGCTTCGAACAACCCCAAATCATTAAATTCATTTCCTAGACAAGTGTGCTATTTTCTAAGGTGCCGATATACCCTTTACCTTTTTTGTAACTTTTCAAATAAGGTGGCGCTCAACAAAGCCAACCACAAGAGTGTCCTTACCTTCGGTCTAGCTCTCCGCTACATGAGTAACCGTGCCTTGTAACCAATTAGAAAAATATTCTTTTTGGTGATAGTACATCCAATGGATAACCAATTTATGCCCTGAGTTCGAGAATTTGGACTCATTTCCACTTGAGGTACATAACTGCTCAGAGTTCGTTGAATGAATATCCAATTGCCAATGCAAGATAAGCGATACGCTCTCTGGTGGACAAATCTGAAACTATAAACAGGCAGAGTTGAATTTGTTTACATATGAGAGAGTGATTTAATTTGTTAGTTCATCATTTATTGATATTTTTTATTTGATTTATTTATAGACCAATTTTTCTAAATGAAACTCAAAACAAAATCACAACTATTTTTATTGATGATATCCTTCAATATATTGTTATTAACAAGCTTGTCTGTTCTCAACAACCCCTAGGAATATTTAGGGGTATGTTACCTGGAAGTCACAATGGACAGTTTTACCGATTGTGAAAGGAATAAAATCAATTGGATGATGGCGTGAGACAAAGATGAACACCACATTTTGTACATAAAATCTTTGACACACCAGCACATTCTGGGTATTTACACCTGCCTCTTTTTTCTGTGGATGTAGGCCAGTGTCCTGTATTATCTCTTCTCACATCCTGTGTTGGCATAACTGCAACTTTTCCTCTTTGTCGTTTCATCTGAATATCTTGTTCAACTTTTCTTGCAAAACTTTCAAGAGGACAAGAATAAAATGATATTTTAACCAAAGAGAAAACAAAAGCCAAGATTTTAGTAAAATTAGTCGATTTCTCATATGAAAAAAGGGACTATTACAATATATTATCAAGAAGGAGGATCCCTGAATGTCTGTAAAGTTTTTAAAAATCGCAGTTAATCACTAACAACAACAAAAAACCAAATTTCTTCTCATACACAAATGCTTTATTGTCCCCCCATCAGCTGATGACCGCCACAGAACACATATTTCCGGCATGTTGTCAGCTGACACTGCTTTATTGCATCAATTAAATATTCACCTACAAAATGACTTTCTTGTGAGTTTGTTGTAGGAACACCGATTATATCGCCAAAGAGACAAACATTTTAAAATGTTCGAGTCACTGATTCGTTTTCATTCACGAAGCCTAGGCTATAGAAAATTACCTGCACAAACTTCTCAATCGGGTCAGCTGAAAAATAAATGGTTTTTGTACTTACTAGTAGAATGCCAAGATTCTTTGAATGATCGCCGAATATAGTAGAATAGTAAATAGTACGCCCAAAAACTATTTTATTTTCTGTGGATCTTCATTGCTTACATTTGAGCTGGAACCTGGTTCCCTTGCTCCTTTATCACACTTTCTCACTATCCGTGAGAAGGACTGCTGGCGACCACTTAAAAAGTGGCGGGATGGGTATGTACAGGACGGTTTTAGTGCACTAGCGGCCCCTTGCCGCCCTCGCGCGTTGTTTCCCCAGATGACGGGGGGGTGTTCGGGTTTGGTGAAGGTCCCCCTTCACACAGTTCTCTGTCGGAGTGGTGGCGGATTAGACCACAGATAGGCGTGGCCTTCTGTGACTGGTAGGGTCATCAATAGTGTAATCTACTGCTTCCCTTATAAGCGGATTTTCATGCGCTTCCGCACAATCCAATACACGCTGATTACGCTCACGGATAGACTGCTGAATGGAAGGAAGTCGCAGATCGTCGCGGATTCGTACGTTGCGCACAAACCACGGAGCATCAACTATCATCCGCAGATACTTGCTTTGGACCCGTTCCAGAGTTTGTATATGGGTGGGGGCGGCTTGACCCCAGGCGGCTGAGGCATACATCATCACAGGCTTGACCATCGAGTTGTATAGAAGCAACTTGTTTCTCAAACTGAGTTTACTCGTCCTGTTAAGGAGCGGGTAAAGTGAACACAATCTGACGTGCAATTTGGCTCTCAACTCAGCGATATGTGGTCTCCAGGTGAGTTCACGGTCAAACGTCAGGCCAAGATACTTGACCCGTGGTAGCCAGTCAATCTCCCTTCCCGAGATTGTCACCCACCATTCTGGGTAGATCCGTCTCCTCCCCAAGGAGATTAGCTGCGGCTTCCCAGTTCGTCGACTTCCGGAGCCAACTTCCTTGGTGGATAGGATCATCGCCCAGCCATAGTACGACTGGGTTATGATCCGAACTCATCTCAGAGGGGGTAAATCTCCCAAGTCCAGGGGATATTCCTGACCAGCGCGATGTCAAGTACGTCCGGCCTGAAGCGACCGTAGTGAGTGGGCTCACCAGGACTGGCCATATGATAGTCATGTCTGTCCATGTGTGCCCAGAGCGCCATCCCATTGCGGATTGACACCCGGCTCCATGACGTGTGCTTGGCGTTAAAATCGCCTGCGACGATCGTCGGAGTGTTGGATTCCATCAGCAGAGAATCCAGCGTATCATCCTGTATCGAATTGTTCGGAGGGTTATAAGCAGAGATCACCCTAAGGGTGCCCCTACTCGTTTCAACCTCAACACCAACCACTTCCGTACCGTGGTTTCGATTACCATCAATGCCGCATTGTGCGACCCGAAGAGAGCGCTTAGTTAGAAGAGCCACGCCCCCTCCACGTCGCCCAATACGGTCCTCTCGGAAAACTCGGTAGTTTGGAATCGCAATGACCCCATTGTCAAGATGCTTGAAGGAGCACGAGGTCAACGTAATGTCGCACCATGAAATCTTCATGATCCCATTTCTTGTCTTTGAGACCATTGCAGTTCCAAAAGACGATCTTCAAGGAGCTGGGCCTAATATGGTGCACAGTTATTAACTAGTACTCGAAAGTACGGCCTGATTTGGCAAAAACATCGGCTGTAAGGCCGGGAACTGCATGAAGAGATTTTTCATCTTGTCGAGGGCGGCGAAAAAGTCTTCCGGACCGCTCGTATTTGTTGGGGAGGGGTCGGTTTTCGTGGCACCTGAATATGAGACTCCCGCACGGACAGTGCCGGAACCTGCAACTATGACCGCTGGGCGAGAACCAGCCTTCACATTAGCTGCCTTTCCGGCAGTGGAGGGTGCCCCCTCCCCGTGCCCTTGGCGTTGCCGCTTCGGGGCCTGGGGAAGTTAGTACATCCCCTGTAACTTGCCGTATGGAAGCCCTCACAGTTTGCGCACTTGGCCTTCTCAGCACGTGGCTTAGCGCACTCTCGGCTGAGATGCTTGCCAGCGCACTTCACGCACACTGGAACCGCCATGCATTTCCTTTGCTATTTGATTTTTTTTTTCTGCCATTATCGCTAATTTCTGTGATACGAAGTTACTGATAGAGAGCAAATTTAGTTGGTTTTCTAGGAATATTTTAAGTTCCTCCCAATAATGATATATACCTGAGATATTTGAAGAAATCTTGAGATTGTCAAATTGTTTCAATCGTCTCCGTACCGGGGACGAATGAAACATATACCTGGGACAATTGAAACAATATAAGGACTATCCAAAGAAATGTTTATTCTTGTGCTTACATGATAATACAACAGAAAGTGTGAAATATTCATTCCAACAAGCAATTTTGACAAATATAGAGAACTTCTTGTTCAGTACAATCTTCGTGGGACCAATGGCTACACTGAATACATTCATTGTACCAGGGCGGCTATTACCATACGGTTACAAGCAAACCAGGCAGAAGCAAGTTTCTTCATCGCTGTCACTTTGATCCTGATATTTTTTCTTTTGGTGTTTTTGGACTTTTGAATTGGTTTCTGTCCATCTTTTACCTTAGTAAGTTTTCTCTTAACTTCCTTTTTCTGCTTCAAATCATACTCCTCTTGAATGGCATTTTTCTGAGGAGTGTCCGTATAAATGCAGATTTCCTACTTTTTCGTTTGCTACTTGTTTTCTAGGAAGGGCTTTCGGAAATGGTCTAACAACTTCTGGCAAAAAAATAGCTGTTGATGTGCTTGGTCCTGGATCAGCATCTGAAAATTGAGCCTTTGAAGTGCTTGGCAATGCTGGTGGAATGTGACTGCTCGGTGTTGCTGGTGGAGTGTGACTGCTCGGTGTTGCTGGTGGAATGTGAGTGCTTCCAGTTGCTGGTACAGTGTGATTGTTTGGTGATGCTCGCAAAATATCATCGTTAATGGAAGATGATAAAGCTTCACTGGTACTTACTTCTGCAACTATTTCAGTGGCATTCGGCGTTGTATTACCAGGAGCTGGTCTATCCGTTACATATGATGGAACAAAATCCAATTCTGTGAATATATCTCTATTGAAGGGGTATATTCCAGTGCAATGAAATCCAGCTACAATATTGGAATGCGTGAGAGCCAATGGCAGAGCTGATTTGACGATACTAGGGATGTTATAAATGGTCATCGTTTTACCTGGGTTATTTCTCATCCAGGCATCGCAACTTGAATTTACAGCCTTTTTAAAAGGACCGAAGACGGATCTGTCTGACAAGACCACAATACCATGTTCTCTGCAGAACTCCAAGCAATGTATACTTATGTGCGATTGATGGTTGTCGAGTAAAAGTAATACTTTTTTCTCAATAGAAGCGAACTCCTCTTCTTGCATGCAGCCACTCGCATTGCCCGCTCCAATACATCCCACTGGACCGTCACGGATGAAGTGATCCTGGTATCTTTTTCGTGGAAAAATAAAAATTGGAGGTAGGGTGACCGGACCAGTAGTTGCCAATTTAACAATACATTTGGCATCATTCATTAATTTCCTCTCCATTTACTTTTTTTTTTCATTCTGTTTCAGCAATATTTTGTAGAATATTTGTTTTCTTCGACCTTATATTCAAAATTACGATCGGGGTTGAGAATTTTTCAAAATTTATTTTTAAAAAATTACATGCTCCTGACCAGTAATTGCCACATCAAAATTTGAAATAATCCAATAATTGCCATGTTCTGGGACCAATAAATACCAAATGTTTGTGAAATTTATTTTACTTCTCAGAACAATAATAGTTGAAAGTACACATAGTAATTATACACCAAAAAGTAAACATTGAACTAGAAATGAATCTTAAACGTTGTATATCCAACCTAACAAACACAAAAATCATTCATCTAAGTGGATGATTTCACTTTCATTGCGCGATAGGCACTTCGAATTTTTCTCAAAATATGATTTTCCAGGGAAAATGGTCCATTGCCCATTAGAGAAATAGGACCAAAAAATACAAAATTTTTATCTAGAATATCGACATCCTCTTTATGAGGCCAAATAAAATGGTTTTCACCGTTTTCTTTCAAAAATTTCATTTTTACATTGTCCCCATTTTTGTGGATCACTCTGCCAATGAAATATTGTTCATCATAGAAAACACTATAGTATTTTTCTGTTTCTATTTGCAAGCCTCCTGGATGGCCTTCTTCTTCCTCTTCTTCCGAAATATCCATGTTATCTGAAGAATCTTCATATTTCACTGATTCGGCGGAAGATTCTTCGGAACTCTCATCAATAATTGAATTTTTTACTTTTTTCCTACCTTTACTTTTCACTAGGGAATTCTCTAGTTTGGCTTTTTCTTTGCTTCACGTTCAATCTTCCGTATTTGTTTTTGGTTTTCCTTTTCCACTTTAATTCTTTCCTTTTTCTCATAATATTTTTTCCTTTTTTCCATTCTTTCGATATGACTACAGATGGTACCTTCTCTGTTATTTTCCTTTTCACTGTTTGAGCTTTAGTAACTGGCCAGAAAATTGCTTTTTTAAAAGGCGAGTCGACACTTGAATCACTAAGAGTTAAAACACGCTCACGTGGTTGGACATTTGAACATGAAACTATTTGGTTCTCCGGTGTAGAACATCTACTTGTAGAAGGAATAGCAACTGATGGAATAGTGTTTTGTGTGTCTGCGTTTATATAGTCTGAAACTACCGGCGATTTATTGAGCAACTCTTCAGTGAAGGGGTGAGTTTCATGAATATTTTCTACGATTTCCAATGCATCGACTTGTGTCCGCTCTTCTCCATGAATATTCCTATCTTCTTCAACTTCTAATCCCTCTATAACTACATCGTTTTTATTCTTCGTGCCTTCTTCAATGTCATTTTCTGTTTCATTCATATCCCTTTTGAGTTCGCTCCAAATCTTATATAACCCGCTATGCTTTACATCTCCTGTCCAAGTTTTAGAAGATTTGAAATTTTCTTCAAAATTTACAACCAATTCGCCCATGTAACTTTCCATAACAGTTTTGCATATTGTGAGATTTCTTAGTTCTTTATTATATTCTCGGTTAGTTGAATTATCCGGAGGAGATTTTTTCAAACATTTGCTGTAATCCACTGCATCTGCAGACCATGGATAAATTCCGCATCTCCTAAACCCATTTTTGACGGTATTTTCATCGATTTTATTTTTTGCTTCTTGAAAAAGTAGTGGAAAATTGGCCTTGTTCAGTATTTCTTGACTATGTTCTAACTTCCAAGCATGAACAATTTTTCTCCAAGCGTTCTATAAGGGTCTAAATAAAGTCACATCACATGGTTGGAGAATGTGTGTCGTATTTGGATATAATGCTACGGGAATTATTTTATTTTTTTCACAAAATTGACTAAGCTGCATAGTGAGATGCGACTTGTGCCCATCTAAGAATAAAATAACTGGTAGTCTGATCTCATTTTGCCTCAACCAAGGGTAAAATGCATTGGTGACGTATTCAAAAAAACACTCTCCAGTCATCCAACCATTATCTGTTTTTCCCACAGCCCAATCCTCTGGAACGTTTTTAATTACATCATATGGAATCCTTTTATAAGGGTAAACAAGGAATGGGGGTAATATTTTCCCATCAGCTGAGATACACATAGTAACAGTGATCGATTCCTTTTCTGTACCTTTAGACAATTCATATATATTCTTTTCCCCTCTGGGGGCTACAACTTTGCCAGTCTTAGGGCATGTCTGAAAGGCTGACTCATCAATATTGAACATCCTGGAAGGATGTGTTAAAATTTCTAGAATACCTTCATTTTGCAAATAAGTTTCAATTTCCACAAACCAATTCCTAATTTGCTGCTCCGTTACGGCTGCTCGGCTGGTTGACAAAGGTTCAGGGATCCTCAAAGAAAGGGCGGATTCATGCCTCTTCATAAAAAGCTTGAACCACTTTCTGCGACTTGGCCGATTATTAGTGAAAGGATTTTCTCTTTTGGAATGGAGCATTATTTTTTCACAGTTGATAAAATGTCATCAGGAACTAGAGGAAATCCTAACCTGGAAATTTGTATTATCCAATCAACTATACGTTGTTCTTCACTAGGAGTCAGCACTGTTTTAGGGCCCATTTTGCAAACAATCGGTGATTTGCCACTAACCTTATTTGATAAAGTACGTCTCGGCACTCCGTACTTCTTGGAAGCAGAATTAACAGAATATCCCAATTTTACGTAATCAACAGCTTTTTGCATTTGGTCTTGGGTATACCGAAAGAATTGTTTCTTTCCTTCAGACATGTCTGAATAATCTGTAGGAAAAAAATGCAGTCACCAATAATTGTCAACATTAGAACCAGTAGTTGCCAACCCATGGCAATCATTGGTGTACATCGTTTCTAGATGCTGTCGATCATTTTCCAAAACATTCGTCATAATTATGACAATTTGCGATCGCACCATTGTTAAAATACCATTTTTTTTCAATACACCAAAAATTGCCATGCTTGGCAATCACTGGTTTATATCATTTTGGAGTACCAATAGTTGCCAACAAACATATTTTTCGATAGTGATATACTTTTTCCCTAAACCTGTACATTGGGATCTTCACTACTGGTGCGAGTTGGAGCCTGGCTCCCTTACTCTTTCACCTCGCTTTTCGCCATCTGCGAAAGAATTGTTAGGTCGTAATTTGATGGTGTGAGTTCAGGACGGTATCAGAGCACTAAGTGCCCCGGGCCGCCCTCGTGCGGTGTTTCCCCTTTGGTGACTGGGGGTGCGATTTACGATGAAAAGAGACTTTTCACGCAATTTCGTCGGAGAGTTGGTGGATTAGACCACGGATAGACGTGGTCGTTTATGACGGGTAGGGTCGTCAATAGTATAATCTACTGCTGCCCTGACAAGCGGGTTTTCATGTACTTCCGCACAATCCAATACACGCTGATTACGCTCTTGGATGGACTGCTTAATGGAAGGCAGCCCCAGATCGTCACGGATTCGCACGTTACGCACGAACCACGGAGCATCGGTTATCATCCGCAGATATTTGCTCTGGACCCGTTCCAGAGCAGCTATATGGGTAGGGGCGGCTTGACCCCAGGCGGCTGAAGCGTACATCATGACGGACTTGACCATCGAGTTATAAAGAAGCACTTTGTTCTTCAGACTGAGTTTACTCCTCCTGTTAAGGAGCGGGTAAAGTACACCCATCCTGGAGTGCAATTTTGCTCTCAACTCAGTTATGTGTGAACTCCAGGTGAGTCCACGGTCGAATGTAAGGCCGAGGTACTTGACCCGCGGTGACCAGTCAATCTCCCTTCCTGAGATTGTCACTCTCCCTTCCGGATAGGTCCGTCTCCTCCCCAAGGAGATTAGCTGCGTCTTCGCTGGGTTGACTCGTATTTTCCAATCCAGGAACCATTGCTCAAGACCGTCCACTGCAGACTGCAGATAGACGATCCCTTGCTCCGGATTCGCTGAACTGGCGAGCAACGCGGTATCGTCAGCGTACAAGGATGCTTTCACGTGTGCTGTTCTCGGCAGGTCACTTGTGTATACCGAATAGAGCACCGGAGACAACACGGCGCCCTGAGGAACTCCGGCTTCAATGGCCCTCGTGTCCGAGAGCTCATTTTCCGCCTTAACCTGAAATGTTCTCCCTTTTAGATAGGAGCCAATCCATCTCACCAGCCCCCGAGGAAAGCCCAGGAGAGCCATCTTATAGAGAAGACCTTCGTGCCATACTCGGTCGAAGGCCTTCGCTACATCGAGGAGAAGCAGAAAGACAAAATGTCTTCTGTTCAACTCAGTGATGGTCTCCTCGACCATCCTCAGAGCCTGGAGCTCCGTACTGTGACCCGGTCGGAATCCGAATTGTTCGTTAGGGAGAACATTCCGGTCAACGATTTCATCTTGGAGTCTTTCCAACACGACGCGTTCCGCCAGTTTAGCTACCGAACTAAGGAGGCTGATGGGCCGATGGTTCTGCGGGAACATCGGGTTTTGACGTGCTTTCGGGATCATGACCACGATGGCATGTTTCCACCTGCTGGGGAAGTGCCTAAGACGCAGAGAATTTTTGATCACATTCCGCAAGGAAGTGATCTGGCTGTCCGGGAGTTTTTTCAGCATCACGTTAGTGATCGAATCCGCTCCCGGAGCCTTTCTCTTCGGGAGACCCCGAATTTGCGCCTTAAGCTCCTCCTCAGAAGCTGGTCTAATGTCATCGTTATCGTCCTCATGAAGTATCTGTCTGGCCCTCCGTTCCACGAAGATGTCCCGATCGTCGTCATCATCCTCGTCGATGTTTAGCTCAAACTGACGTTCCATTGTGTCGGCAAAGGCCATGGCTTTGTCGATCGACGAATAGCACATTCCGCGCGCACCATGAAGGGGCGGTAGCTCCGCCTTCCGATCTTTTCGCCTTTTGACAATTCGCCAAAGCTCCTTGTCTCCAGGCTCAAGAGCGGAAAGCGTTTCGCTCCACCTCTCATTCCTATAATCTAGGATCGCGTTTTTAACTTCGTTAGCCTTGTGGCTGGCTCTTACCCGATCACCAGGGAACAGTGTCCTCTGAGAGATTCGTCTTAACCGGTTCCGTTCGCGGATGAGGATTTTAATCCTCTCTGGAAACTCGTTATACGACCTCAGAGGACCCCGCTCACTGGTGGTGGCGGCCTCAAGTGCGTCCTTCATAGTGCTCTCGAAGTGCGCTACTGCATCTTCCAACTCAGCTGAATCTTGGAGTACCTCAGGCACGACGTGTGCCTCCGCGAGATTCGCCGTGAAAGCATCCCAGTTCACCGACTTACGAAGCCAACTTCCCTGGGGAATAGGATCATCGCCCAGCCATAAAACGACTGGATTATGATCAGAACTTAACTCGGAAAGGGGATAGACTTCCCATGTCCAGGGGATATTCCTGATCAGCGCGATGTCCAGCACATCATGAAATGCGGAAAAAGAATAAATTTTATATTGCAACTTCTGGAAATACATTATCAATTTTTGTAATCGAATATAAAGTATTATATTTCCAATAATTTCATCTGAGAATAGAATTTTCAAACAATCGAATTCCGAAAAGCAAACTCTAACTTGAGAAAATATCTGAGAGCTTTTAAACTGAATAAGTACAACATCTCCAATATGTGAAGGTCTGAATAGTTATTGAGATTCGATGAAATTAGATTAGATTAGATTAGATTAGATAGGTTCAGTTTGGAGGTCCCAGATGAACTGCCTTTCTCCTGGATCTCGGCCTGGTATTTATAGTAAAAAATAGTTTCCATAACTACCGCCTCGATGAATGAAATTCGATATATTTTGCCTAAAAATGGAATCCTGCTTTGCATCTATGTGAATCCTGAACCTGAAACTCATAGAAAAAGGTGCTAAGATACCTTCCCTTCAAGATAGCCCCTTCACCAGCGGGATGCCCCATTCACTCACAAAGCTACCGTGAAAGTTGAAAAACTCTGTTGACATTTGACGCTGAGGGCAAGTCTTTGGAAAAATCCCTTTTGTGCCCCCTTTTGCCCTGATGAGTGATTGATTATAGTGTCAGTTTATGGAGAAAACTATCTACTACCACTACAGAAGTATAATCTGGGTACTGAGTTCATCATTGATGTCCCAGGTGTGCGTAAAGTCAAACTTTCGGATCACCAGTTACCAAGTACTAAGCTTCTCCTACTAGTTCTCTAAAGTGAATCTATGTAATGTCTAGAGATTAATGATGTTGATATCCAGGGTGTGGATTCTACCTTGTGGGTGTGTGGCGTATAGTATCCTTCTCTGCTGTACTTGGAAGTCTGCAGGGTCCACTTTTGTGCAGGTACGATTGGTGTATACTTTACCTACTTGGTTTAGTACTTTTCTCCTTCCTGTATCAGTAGAATCCCAGAATGAATTTAAACAACCAACACCCCAGGTCACCCTATCTCACATCTTTGGATTATGCTTTCATTCTGTAAAAAGTTTCAGTTGAAATTAGATTTCAAAAATAATACTTGGCAATTTCATATAAATGACAATGTAAATATATCCACTGTGGAAGCGAAGAAAAATATTGTAGCTAGTAATAAAGGTTATCATTTTTGGAAAGATAAATGGAAATTACGTTATAAACAAAAATAGATAAATTGCACCCTAGGTGTAAATAAAACAACAGTAATAATCATCCTTCAGTCTAGCTTGAAGAAAATACTTTAGGAACCATCAGTTTACACTCAGTTGTTGTGATTACTATACCAGGGTCATCAAAAAGATAATTTTAGCGTTACAATCACCTATATATATATTTTTTTCAATTTTGTAAAATTCCCCTTTAATCCTAGCTAAAGAAAAGGCTGTGATTCACAATTACATTTTTACCTTTATACTACGTTAATTAGATATCAGTAAGTCACTCTTAACACTACTATCAACCTACTAGCATTATTACATCATTTCAAACTCCATGTCCACTGGTACATGTTCAATACGTCCATCTTCCAAATGATAACGTGATGTTGTTCCATCAGTGATGCTTCTGATATTAAACTTTTCAGCTTTAAACTTCGTTCGATGTTGATGTGGCTGACATTCTCCTCGTAACTCAATCTCACAATCAAAAGTAGAACTATCTACTTGAATCTTTAAATCATCTCTCGCTTCAGTAATCTCACGAGGGCGTGCACAATAAGCTGTTCTATCATTCATCTTGTAGTTTAGATTCAAAGCACGTGTCCCAGGACCTGATCTAGCGTATGACATCGTAACGACTTCTGGATACGTCAAATGAACTAAAATTGTTTCATAATGATCTTCATCATGCTTCTCAATATACGGAACAAACACTGCAGCCCATCTTCCTGAATGCTCACTCAATGTGGTAGTGTTCACCAATTTCACGTTAATGTATTTCATACTAACTGGATGACCAGGAAAGGAATATTGCGAAGTATCTATAGCAGCTAGTAATGGTGAATTCATCAACAGATTTGACCCAATTTCTCTCGACGGATTAACGGTACTGACTCGTTATTGTGCTCTGTTGTTCCTACGCTGCTGGCTGATTCTCTTTCTCTTAATGAGTTGACCTTTACGTGGCATAGTAAGGCTGATGGTATTATTCCAATGGCAATCAATACAAGAACAGATATTATTAGTAAAATCTTACACGACTTATCGGGTGCACTAATCACTTTATTCAATATACTATTTAAAATAGAATTCTGTTATTTAACAAGCTTTATTAGCTCTTCAACTAAATAATCTGACATCTAGTGCGTAAAGAAAATGATGTCAGTGTGCTAGGATGCAATTTTTCGGTATGGTATTCCCACCTTTTAAGAAGGTAACCTCTGAAATCAGTACAGTTTTCGGAAAAATCGCTTTGACAAAAGAACCTGATGAAGCATTTCTAGAAGTGAAACAAGCTTTAGTTTCAGCAATTTTATGTAGCCCAAATTTCAAATTACCCTTTAGTATATAGTGTGATGCGTCAGATAGTGGCTCAAATTCAAGATAACGAAGAAAGAGTTATTACATTCGCTTCTAGGAGTGTGTCAAAAAGTGAGAAAAATTATAGTACCACTGAAAAAGAGTGTTTAGCGGTTATATTTGGTTGTGAATAGTTTAGAGCCTATATCGAAGGCGTGAAATTTTCAATTTGTTCACAACATGAAAGTTTGAAATGGCTTTTAAAGAAACGAGATCCAGTAGGCAGACTTGCCAGATGGAGTGTCAGACTTATTCAATTTGATTTTGAATTAATACATAGAAAAGGGAAATTGAATGTGGTTCCTGACGCGTTGTCCAGGAGTCCTTTAGAGACAACAGAAAATTAGATTTCTGCTGTTTTAAATCCAGATGATAATATTACTTTAGATATTGACTTGGAAAATTTGGATACTTTTTATATCAATTTGCGTTCAAAAGTTTTATAAAATCCAAATTAATTTCCCCAGTGGTCAGTTCAAAATAATTATCTGTATAAATTTGTTCCCCCCAAAAATTCCTTTGAATACAAATATTTCAGAATGGAAGTTACTAGTTCCAAAATCCCAACGAGTGAAAATAATAAAACTATGTCATGCTGGCTATTTCAAAACTCACTCAAGGATTATTTTGACTTATTACTGGCCTACAATGCGCCGTGATATTCACCGCTACATAAGATCATGTGTATGTGCTTCCCAAAAGTCTCCAAACTATGCAAAATTTGGATTAATGGATGTTGAAAAGAAGGTACGATTTCCTTGGCAGGTTATTGCCATGGACTTGATGGGTCCATTACCTCGTAGTTCAAATGGTTATCAGTATATATTGGTGGTCAGTGATTGGTTCACCAAGTATTTGCTTGTGTGTCCTCTTCGTAATGCAACTTCAGTAAGTATTAATCGTGTTCTTGAAAACGTCTTTCTCGTGTATGGAGTACCACAATATATCATTTGCGATAATGGTAGACAACTGGTTAGTAAATCTATCAAAAAGTTAGTGAAAAATTATAACACTACATTCTTTTACACACCTTATTATCATCCACAATCTAATTATGTAGAACGTTCTAATAGAACTATTTGCACAGCAATCCGTAGTTACATTAATAACAATCATAAACTTTGGGATAAAGAAATTGGAAAAATATCATATTCTCTTAGGACATCAGTTCATGAAGTCACAGGTTATAGTCCTGCATTTTTAAATTTTGGTAGAAAAATTCCATGAAGTGGAAAATATTATGGTAAAAATAAAATAGATAACTTACAAGTAGGGGATAGACATTATTGGGCTCAAAATTTAGGTCAACTTTCAGATATTTTCAAGGATGTTCAGAATAAAATACATGCTGCTCATGTGGAAAATGCTAAATATTACAATTTGCGAAGACGTGATGTCGAATTTTTTGTTGGAGATAAGGTTTGGAAGAGAAACAAGATTTTATCTGATGCTTCTAAAAATTTTTCGCAGAAGTTAGCTGCTCGTTATACTTTATGTATTATTGCTAAAAAGAAATCGAAACTTGTGTATGTTTTGAAAAATGAAGATGGTAGCGATGCTGGTGTTTGGCATATTCAAGATTTGAATCCATACAAAGGTTCAATGTCAGATGTCTCTGATATCACTGATGATGGTGAATCTGAACATGAGAATGACTCAGTAATATCCGTTAGGATAATTTTTTTGCGAACCCATAGGTTGTATATATGTAAAGGTAGAGTATTGATTAGAATTAGGCTAGGCTGATGATTACATTGGTCTTTAAGTAATTAGTTAGTGTAGGTGGTTAGTTTTAACTGAATTTAGGAAGAACGTTCTCCTAGTACCATAGTTTTAAGTCTGTAAAAGACCAGGAAAATTTTACATTTGCAATGAAAAATTTGTTTTCTTTGAAGGGAGGTGATTGTAACGCTAAAATTATCTTTTTGATGACCCTGGTATAGTAATCACAACAACTGAGTGCAAACTGATAGTTCCTATAGTATTTTCTTCAAGCTAGACTGAAGGATGATTATTACTGTTGTTTTATTTACACCTAGGGTGCAATTTATCTAATTTTGTTCATAACATAATTTCCATTTATCTTTCCAAAAATAATAACCTTCAAATTTTTTTGTTTACTCGCTTTTCTAATACGGTCATCTCAGTTTAGCAGCTGTCAAAACACTCACAACGTTGCAAGGGCGAAAACATAGTGTGCGCCGATAGTGTAACAAGAGTTCGTTAGGAATCATATATTCCAAGCGCAACCAACTGAACGTACTACAGACAGACTTCAGCTGTGCTAATGTGAGTTGTTTTTTGTTTCTGTTTTCTGCCATTCCGTGAAACATTTCAAATTTTATGCGTTACTGTGAAACGGACATTTCCACAACGCAGATATTTTTTATTAGTAAACATAAACAATGATATCGTAGCAAGCTATGATTTCACACCGATAGATCGGCCCTTTTGCGATTTGTCTTCCAAGCAAGGTGTACCTACATGTTGGCCATACCTAAGTTGAAGATCTGAAGGCCAAATAGAGACCCCTAGAACCTAGGAAGTTTAAATTTTCATACTGGCATGTGGCCATGATGATATGGTGATATGATAATTTGATGATTTGAGAGTAGCGTCGTTACTCACATCACAATTTCTGTAGTAGGAATAATGGAAATACCCACAGGATGCCCAAGTTCCTGAGTTCCTGAAGTTTTTTGATTCTAAATAAATATGCACTAGGAAGGAGTTTTTGATATCTACCAAAGGAAATTTGAATACATTGGAAATGTCTTGACAGAACGCAGTACATTCCCCAGTACCTAGTAACCTTCGAGGAAAGTTCAGGTCAGATCCAACCATATTTTTGTAGCAGCCCAGTGGTTTTACCTTTTTAAGAATTTATTCAGGTAAATTCGTGGACTTCAAATAAAACACGACTTGCGGATATAAATTTACTCGGATATGTTGTCGCCAGAAAGAAACATTTAATACTGATCCCTTTATCTCAATGCACCCAACTTCAAAAATGATTGTATAATGATGTACCTACTCATGCTGATTCACCCGATGAATCCTGTCACGATTCACAGGTATGAATCATCAAGAGTACCGTATTCTAATATACATGATCTTTTTGGACGAAAGAAATAGTAATAATGATACATTCGATACAAATTATTAGTTAAAATCTTAATTGAACATATATTTGGTGTAAACCGTTATAGATCTATAATCGGTACCTTTTACCACATTCGATTGCAATCATTGTTTGTGATGTAACCTAATATTATGTAAAGTTCATCCCAGGTTAATATTATGTAAAGTTCAACCCTGGTTACATTACATTTACTTTTTTAAATATCTTTTGCCTCTTCAAGGTCTTATATATTTTCTCATTTTCAATCTTATCTTGACAGTAATGTAACTTACATATAAGTAAATTTAATTATCAGTGTTACAACACAGCTTCGAACAACCCCAAATCATTAAATTCATTTCCTAGACAAGGGTGCTATTTTCTAAGGTGCCGATATACCCTTTACCTTTTTTGTAACTTTTCAAATAAGGTGGCGCTCAACAAAGCCAACCACAAGAGTGTCCTTACCTTCGGTCTAGCTCTCCGCTACATGAGTAACCGTGCCTTGTAACCAATTAGAAAAATATTCTTTTTGGTGATAGTACATCCAATGGATAACCAATTTATGCCCTGAGTTCGAGAATTTGGACTCATTTCCACTTGAGGTACATAACTGCTCAGAGTTCGTTGAATGAATATCCAATTGCCAATGCAAGATAAGCGATACGCTCTCTGGTGGACAAATCTGAAACTATAAACAGGCAGAGTTGAATTTGTTTACATATGAGAGAGTGATTTAATTTGTTAGTTCATCATTTATTGATATTTTTTATTTGATTTATTTATAGACCAATTTTTCTAAATGAAACTCAAAACAAAATCACAACTATTTTTATTGATGATATCCTTCAATATATTGTTATTAACAAGCTTGTCTGTTCTCAACAACCCCTAGGAATATTTAGGGGTATGTTACCTGGAAGTCACAATGGACAGTTTTACCGATTGTGAAAGGAATAAAATCAATTGGATGATGGCGTGAGACAAAGATGAACACCACATTTTGTACACAAAATCTTTGACACACCAGCACATTCTGGGTATTTACACCTGCCTCTTTTTTCTGTGGATGTAGGCCAGTGTCCTGTATTATCTCTTCTCACATCCTGTGTTGGCATAACTGCAACTTTTCCTCTTTGTCGTTTCATCTGAATATCTTGTTCAACTTTTCTTGCAAAACTTTCAAGAGGACAAGAATAAAATGATATTTTAACCAAAGAGAAAACAAAAGCCAAGATTTTAGTAAAATTAGTCGATTTCTCATATGAAAAAAGGGACTATTACAATATATTATCAAGAAGGAGGATCCCTGAATGTCTGTAAAGTTTTTAAAAATCGCAGTTAATCACTAACAACAACAAAAAACCAAATTTCTTCTCATACACAAATGCTTTATTGTCCCCCCATCAGCTGATGACCGCCACAGAACACATATTTCCGGCATGTTGTCAGCTGACACTGCTTTATTGCATCAATTAAATATTCACCTACAAAATGACTTTCTTGTGAGTTTGTTGTAGGAACACCGATTATATCGCCAAAGAGACAAACATTTTAAAATGTTCGAGTCACTGATTCGTTTTCATTCACGAAGCCTAGGCTATAGAAAATTACCTGCACAAGCTTCTCAATCGGGTCAGCTGAAAAATAAATGGTTTTTGTACTTACTAGTAGAATGCCAAGATTCTTTGAATGATCGCCGAATATAGTAGAATAGTAAATAGTACGCCCAAAAACTATTTTATTTTCTGTGGATCTTCATTGCTTACATTTGAGCTGGAACCTGGTTCCCTTGCTCCTTTATCACACTTTCTCACTATCCGTGAGAAGGACTGCTGGCGACCACTTAAAAAGTGGCGGGATGGGTATGTACAGGACGGTTTTAGTGCACTAGCGGCCCCTTGCCGCCCTCGCGCGTTGTTTCCCCAGATGACGGGGGGGTGTTCGGGTTTGGTGAAGGTCCCCCTTCACACAGTTCTCTGTCGGAGTGGTGGCGGATTAGACCACAGATAGGCGTGGCCTTCTGTGACTGGTAGGGTCATCAATAGTGTAATCTACTGCTTCCCTTATAAGCGGATTTTCATGCGCTTCCGCACAATCCAATACACGCTGATTACGCTCACGGATAGACTGCTGAATGGAAGGAAGTCGCAGATCGTCGCGGATTCGTACGTTGCGCACAAACCACGGAGCATCAACTATCATCCGCAGATACTTGCTTTGGACCCGTTCCAGAGTTTGTATATGGGTGGGGGCGGCTTGACCCCAGGCGGCTGAGGCATACATCATCACAGGCTTGACCATCGAGTTGTATAGAAGCAACTTGTTTCTCAAACTGAGTTTACTCGTCCTGTTAAGGAGCGGGTAAAGTGAACACAATCTGACGTGCAATTTGGCTCTCAACTCAGCGATATGTGGTCTCCAGGTGAGTTCACGGTCAAACGTCAGGCCAAGATACTTGACCCGTGGTAGCCAGTCAATCTCCCTTCCCGAGATTGTCACCCACCATTCTGGGTAGATCCGTCTCCTCCCCAAGGAGATTAGCTGCGGCTTCCCAGTTCGTCGACTTCCGCAGCCAACTTCCTTGGTGGATAGGATCGTCGCCCAGCCATAGTACGACTGGGTTATGATCCGAACTCATCTCAGAGGGGGTAAATCTCCCAAGTCCATGGGATATTCCTGACCAGCGCGATGTCAAGTACGTCCGGCCTGAAGCGACCGTAGTGAGTGGGCTCACCAGGACTGGCCATATGATAGTCATGTCTGTCCATGTGTGCCCAGAGCGCCATCCCATTGCGGATTGACACCCGGCTCCATGACGTGTGCTTGGCGTTAAAATCGCCTGCGACGATCGTCGGAGTGTTGGATTCCATCAGCAGAGAATCCAGCGTATCATCCTGTATCGAATTGTTCGGAGGGTTATAAGCAGAGATCACCCCAAGGGATGCCCCTACTCGTTTCAACCTCAACACCAACCACTTCCGTACCGTGGTTTCGATTACCATCAATGCCGCATTGTGCGACCCGAAGAGAGCGCTTAGTTAGAAGAGCCACGCCCCCTCCACGTCGCCCAATACGGTCCTCTCGGAAAACTCGGTAGTTTGGAATCGCAATGACCCCATTGTCAAGATGCTTGAAGGAGCACGAGGTCAACGTAATGTCGCACCATGAAATCTTCATGATCCCATTTTTTGTCTTTGAGACCATTGCAGTTCCAAAAGACGATCTTCAAGGAGCTGGGCCTAATATGGTGCACAGTTATTAACTAGTACTCGAAAGTACGGCCTGATTTGGCAAAAACATCGGCTGTAAGGCCGGGAACTGCATGAAGAGATTTTTCATCTTGTCGAGGGCGGCGAAAAAGTCTTCCGGACCGCTCGTATTTGTTGGGGAGGGGTCGGTTTTCGTGGCACCTGAATATGAGACTCCCGCACGGACAGTGCCGGAACCTGCAACTATGACCGCTGGGCGAGAACCAGCCTTCACATTAGCTGCCTTTCCGGCAGTGGAGGGTGCCCCCTCCCCGTGCCCTTGGCGTTGCCGCTTCGGGGCCTGGGGAAGTTAGTACATCCCCTGTAACTTGCCGTATGGAAGCCCTCACAGTTTGCGCACTTGGCCTTCTCAGCACGTGGCTTAGCGCACTCTCGGCTGAGATGCTTGCCAGCGCACTTCACGCACACTGGAACCGCCATGCATTTCCTTTGCTATTTGATTTTTTTTTTCTGCCATTATCGCTAATTTCTGTGATACGAAGTTACTGATAGAGAGCAAATTTAGTTGGTTTTCTAGGAATATTTTAAGTTCCTCCCAATAATGATATATACCTGAGATATTTGAAGAAATCTTGAGATTGTCAAATTGTTTCAATCGTCTCCGTACCGGGGACGAATGAAACATATACCTGGGACAATTGAAACAATATAAGGACTATCCAAAGAAATGTTTATTCTTGTGCTTACATGATAATACAACAGAAAGTGTGAAATATTCATTCCAACAAGCAATTTTGACAAATATAGAGAACTTCTTGTTCAGTACAATCTTCGTGGGACCAATGGCTACACTGAATACATTCATTGTACCAGGGCGGCTATTACCATACGGTTACAAGCAAACCAGGCAGAAGCAAGTTTCTTCATCGCTGTCACTTTGATCCTGATATTTTTTCTTTTGGTGTTTTTGGACTTTTGAATTGGTTTCTGTCCATCTTTTACCTTAGTAAGTTTTCTCTTAACTTCCTTTTTCTGCTTCAAATCATACTCCTCTTGAATGGCATTTTTCTGAGGAGTGTCCGTATAAATGCAGATTTCCTACTTTTTCGTTTGCTACTTGTTTTCTAGGAAGGGCTTTCGGAAATGGTCTAACAACTTCTGGCAAAAAAATAGCTGTTGATGTGCTTGGTCCTGGATCAGCATCTGAAAATTGAGCCTTTGAAGTGCTTGGCAATGCTGGTGGAATGTGACTGCTCGGTGTTGCTGGTGGAGTGTGACTGCTCGGTGTTGCTGGTGGAATGTGAGTGCTTCCAGTTGCTGGTACAGTGTGATTGTTTGGTGATGCTCGCAAAATATCATCGTTAATGGAAGATGATAAAGCTTCACTGGTACTTACTTCTGCAACTATTTCAGTGGCATTCGGCGTTGTATTACCAGGAGCTGGTCTATCCGTTACATATGATGGAACAAAATCCAATTCTGTGAATATATCTCTATTGAAGGGGTATATTCCAGTGCAATGAAATCCAGCTACAATATTGGAATGCGTGAGAGCCAATGGCAGAGCTGATTTGACGATACTAGGGATGTTATAAATGGTCATCGTTTTACCTGGGTTATTTCTCATCCAGGCATCGCAACTTGAATTTACAGCCTTTTTAAAAGGACCGAAGACGGATCTGTCTGACAAGACCACAATACCATGTTCTCTGCAGAACTCCAAGCAATGTATACTTATGTGCGATTGATGGTTGTCGAGTAAAAGTAATACTTTTTTCTCAATAGAAGCGAACTCCTCTTCTTGCATGCAGCCACTCGCATTGCCCGCTCCAATACATCCCACTGGACCGTCACGGATGAAGTGATCCTGGTATCTTTTTCGTGGAAAAATAAAAATTGGAGGTAGGGTGACCGGACCAGTAGTTGCCAATTTAACAATACATTTGGCATCATTCATTAATTTCCTCTCCATTTACTTTTTTTTTTTCATTGTGTTTCAGCAATATTTTGTAGAATATTTGTTTTCTTCGACCTTATATTCAAAATTACGATCGGGGTTGAGAATTTTTCAAAATTTATTTTTAAAAAATTACATGCTCCTGACCAGTAATTGCCACATCAAAATTTGAAATAATCCAATAATTGCCATGTTCTGGGACCAATAAATACCAAATGTTTGTGAAATTTATTTTACTTCTCAGAACAATAATAGTTGAAAGTACACATAGTAATTATACACCAAAAAGTAAACATTGAACTAGAAATGAATCTTAAACGTTGTATATCCAACCTAACAAACACAAAAATCATTCATCTAAGTGGATGATTTCACTTTCATTGCGCGATAGGCACTTCGAATTTTTCTCAAAATATGATTTTCCAGGGAAAATGGTCCATTGCCCATTAGAGAAAAAATACAAAATTTTTATCTAGAATATCGACATCCTCTTTCTGAGGCCAAATAAAATGGTTTTCACCGTTTTCTTTCAAAAATTTCATTTTTACATTGTCCCCATTTTTGTGGATCACTCTGCCAATGAAATATTGTTCATCATAGAAAACACTATAGTATTTTTCTGTTTCTATTTGCAAGCCTCCTGGATGGCCTTCTTCTTCCTCTTCTTCCGAAATATCCATGTTATCTGAAGAATCTTCATATTTCACTGATTCGGCGGAAGATTCTTCGGAACTCTCATCAATAATTGAATTTTTTACTTTTTTCCTACCTTTACTTTTCACTAGGGAATTCTCTAGTTTGGCTTTTTCTTTGCTTCACGTTCAATCTTCCGTATTTGTTTTTGGTTTTCCTTTTCCACTTTAATTCTTTCCTTTTTCTCATAATATTTTTTCCTTTTTTCCATTCTTTCGATATGACTACAGATGGTACCTTCTCTGTTATTTTCCTTTTCACTGTTTGAGCTTTAGTAACTGGCCAGAAAATTGCTTTTTTAAAAGGCGAGTCGACACTTGAATCACTAAGAGTTAAAACACGCTCACGTGGTTGGACATTTGAACATGAAACTATTTGGTTCTCCGGTGTAGAACATCTACTTGTAGAAGGAATAGCAACTGATGGAATAGTGTTTTGTGTGTCTGCGTTTATATAGTCTGAAACTACCGGCGATTTATTGAGCAACTCTTCAGTGAAGGGGTGAGTTTCATGAATATTTTCTACGATTTCCATTGCATCGACTTGTGTCCGCTCTTCTCCATGAATATTCCTATCTTCTTCAACTTCTAATCCCTCTATAACTACATCGTTTTTATTCTTCGTGCCTTCTTCAATGTCATTTTCTGTTTCATTCATATCCCTTTTGAGTTCGCTCCAAATCTTATATAACCCGCTATGCTTTACATCTCCTGTCCAAGTTTTAGAAGATTTGAAATTTTCTTCAAAATTTACAACCAATTCGCCCATGTAACTTTCCATAACAGTTTTGCATATTGTGAGATTTCTTAGTTCTTTATTATATTCTCGGTTAGTTGAATTATCCGGAGGAGATTTTTTCAAACATTTGCTGTAATCCACTGCATCTGCAGACCATGGATAAATTCCGCATCTCCTAAACCCATTTTTGACGGTATTTTCATCGATTTTATTTTTTGCTTCTTGAAAAAGTAGTGGAAAATTGGCCTTGTTCAGTATTTCTTGACTATGTTCTAACTTCCAAGCATGAACAATTTTTCTCCAAGCGTTCTATAAGGGTCTAAATAAAGTCACATCACATGGTTGGAGAATGTGTGTCGTATTTGGATATAATGCTACGGGAATTATTTTATTTTTTTCACAAAATTGACTAAGCTGCATAGTGAGATGCGACTTGTGCCCATCTAAGAATAAAGTAACTGGTAGTCTGATCTCATTTTGCCTCAACCAAGGGTAAAATGCATTGGTGACGTATTCAAAAAAACACTCTCCAGTCATCCAACCATTATCTGTTTTTCCCACAGCCCAATCCTCTGGAACGTTTTTAATTACATCATATGGAATCCTTTTATAAGGGTAAACAAGGAATGGGGGTAATATTTTCCCATCAGCTGAGATACACATAGTAACAGTGATCGATTCCTTTTCTGTACCTTTAGACAATTCATATATATTCTTTTCCCCTCTGGGGGCTACAACTTTGCCAGTCTTAGGGCATGTCTGAAAGGCTGACTCATCAATATTGAACATCCTGGAAGGATGTGTTAAAATTTCTAGAATACCTTCATTTTGCAAATAAGTTTCAATTTCCACAAACCAATTCCTAATTTGCTGCTCCGTTACGGCTGCTCGGCTGGTTGACAAAGGTTCAGGGATCCTCAAAGAAAGGGCGGATTCATGCCTCTTCATAAAAAGCTTGAACCACTTTCTGCGACTTGGCCGATTATTAGTGAAAGGATTTTCTCTTTTGGAATGGAGCATTATTTTTTCACAGTTGATAAAATGTCATCAGGAACTAGAGGAAATCCTAACCTGGAAATTTGTATTATCCAATCAACTATACGTTGTTCTTCACTAGGAGTCAGCACTGTTTTAGGGCCCATTTTGCAAACAATCGGTGATTTGCCACTAACCTTATTTGATAAAGTACGTCTCGGCACTCCGTACTTCTTGGAAGCAGAATTAACAGAATATCCCAATTTTACGTAATCAACAGCTTTTTGCATTTGGTCTTGGGTATACCGAAAGAATTGTTTCTTTCCTTCAGACATGTCTGAATAATCTGTAGGAAAAAAATGCAGTCACCAATAATTGTCAACATTAGAACCAGTAGTTGCCAACCCATGGCAATCATTGGTGTACATCGTTTCTAGATGCTGTCGATCATTTTCCAACACATTCGTCATAATTATGACAATTTGCGATCGCACCATTGTTAAAATACCATTTTTTTTCAATACACCAAAAATTGCCATGCTTGGCAATCACTGGTTTATATCATTTTGGAGTACCAATAGTTGCCAACAAACATATTTTTCGATAGTGATATACTTTTTCCCTAAACCTGTACATTGGGATCTTCACTACTGGTGCGAGTTGGAGCCTGGCTCCCTTACTCTTTCACCTCGCTTTTCGCCATCTGCGAAAGAATTGTTAGGTCGTAATTTGATGGTGTGAGTTCAAGACGGTATCAGAGCACTAAGTGCCCCGGGCCGCCCTCGTGCGGTGTTTCCCCTTTGGTGACTGGGGGTGCGATTTACGATGAAAAGAGACTTTTCACGCAATTTCGTCGAAGAGTTGGTGGATTAGACCACGGATAGACGTGGTCGTTTATGACGGGTAGGGTCGTCAATAGTATAATCTACTGCTGCCCTGACAAGCGGGTTTTCATGTACTTCCGCACAATCCAATACACGCTGATTACGCTCTTGGATGGACTGCTTAATGGAAGGCAGCCCCAGATCGTCACGGATTCGCACGTTACGCACGAACCACGGAGCATCGGTTATCATCCGCAGATATTTGCTCTGGACCCGTTCCAGAGCAGCTATATGGGTAGGGGCGGCTTGACCCCAGGCGGCTGAAGCGTACATCATGACGGACTTGACCATCGAGTTATAAAGAAGCACTTTGTTCTTCAGACTGAGTTTACTCCTCCTGTTAAGGAGCGGGTAAAGTACACCCATCCTGGAGTGCAATTTTGCTCTCAACTCAGTTATGTGTGAACTCCAGGTGAGTCCACGGTCGAATGTAAGGCCGAGGTACTTGACCCGCGGTGACCAGTCAATCTCCCTTCCTGAGATTGTCACTCTCCCTTCCGGATAGGTCCGTCTCCTCTCCAAGGAGATTAGCTGCGTCTTCGCTGGGTTGACTCGTATTTTCCAATCCAGGAACCATTGCTCAAGACCGTCCACTGCAGACTGCAGATAGACGATCCCTTGCTCCGGATTCGCTGAACTGGCGAGCAACGCGGTATCGTCAGCGTACAAGGATGCTTTCACGTGTGCCTTAACCTGAAATGTTCTCCCTTTTAGATAGGAGCCAATCCATCTCACCAGCCCCCGAGGAAAGCCCAGGAGAGCCATCTTATAGAGAAGACCTTCGTGCCATACTCGGTCGAAGGCCTTCGCTACATCGAGGAGAAGCAGAAAGACAAAATGTCTTCTGTTCAACTCAGTGATGGTCTCCTCGACCATCCTCAGAGCCTGGAGCTCCGTACTGTGACCCGGTCGGAATCCGAATTGTTCGTTAGGGAGAACATTCCGGTCAACGATTTCATCTTGGAGTCTTTCCAACACGACGCGTTCCGCCAGTTTAGCTACCGAACTAAGGAGGCTGATGGGCCGATGGTTCTGCGGGAACATCGGGTTTTGACGTGCTTTCGGGATCATGACCACGATGGCATGTTTCCACCTGCTGGGGAAGTGCCTAAGACGCAGAGAATTTTTGATCACATTCCGCAAGGAAGTGATCTGGCTGTCCGGGAGTTTTTTCAGCATCACGTTAGTGATCGAATCCGCTCCCGGAGCCTTTCTCTTCGGGAGACCCCGAATTTGCGCCTTAAGCTCCTCCTCAGAAGCTGGTCTAATGTCATCGTTATCGTCCTCATGAAGTATCTGTCTGGCCCTCCGTTCCACGAAGATGTCCCGATCGTCGTCATCATCCTCGTCGATGTTTAGCTCAAACTGACGTTCCATTGTGTCGGCAAAGGCCATGGCTTTGTCGATCGACGAATAGCACATTCCGCGCGCACCATGAAGGGGCGGTAGCTCTGCCTTCCGATCTTTTCGCCTTTTGACAATTCGCCAAAGCTCCTTGTCTCCAGGCTCAAGAGCGGAAAGCGTTTCGCTCCACCTCTCATTCCTATAATCTAGGATCGCGTTTTTAACTTCGTTAGCCTTGTGGCTGGCTCTTACCCGATCACCAGGGAACAGTGTCCTCTGAGAGATTCGTCTTAACCGGTTCCGTTCGCGGATGAGGATTTTAATCCTCTCTGGAAACTCGTTATACGACCTCAGAGGACCCCGCTCACTGGTGGTGGCGGCCTCAAGTGCGTCCTTCATAGTGCTCTCGAAGTGCGCTACTGCATCTTCCAACTCAGCTGAATCTTGGAGTACCTCAGGCACGACGTGTGCCTCCGCGAGATTCGCCGTGAAAGCATCCCAGTTCACCGACTTACGAAGCCAACTTCCCTGGGGAATAGGATCATCGCCCAGCCATAAAACGACTGGATTATGATCAGAACTTAACGTATATTGGAAAAGTGGGTTCTTTTAGAGTTCACAGGGGTCATTCTATGAAAGGGCTCAAACAAATTTTGTATATTCAGGGTGTTACCTCTATGTTGACTGTATAAAATTCTCTTCTTCTATTACCAGAGACATGGCTTTTTCTAAACTGTCCCGGTTTCGCAATCTAAAGTTGTTTTGTAATTGACCGTTTAAACCTCTAATGAATATTTTGAGAGCTAAATCATTATAATTTTCAAGTCTAATTTTGATTTCATCCGCTGTTTTACCTAGAGAATTAGTTTTTAAAATATAAGGCTCCTAGTACCTTGACAACGCATGCCGAAATTGTATGGTGCTTCGTTTTTGAATGGAAATAAAGCGATCATATCTGGTACGAGACAATCAATATTTCGTTGATCTCCAAAACTCAACATAATTTCTTATAAAAAATATAAGGATTTATTTGAAATAAAATATAAGTAAATATAAGTATTTATTTGAGCATTATTTTTATCTGAAAATGTATTGATAAGATTTTCAGAACTGTCCAGAAAAATACCTAAAGTATTTGGGTTTCCATCATAATTCGGAACAACATCTACATGAAGTTTCAAAAGTTGATAATCTACAGGTCGTGCCATAATGATGCATGCAATAGAATTATCTGTTTTGAGAGAAGTTTGGAATAATTCGACTAAATTATCTATATCACGTGCTGACATATATGAAGGAAAAAAAATTATATCGATTTTTCAAGTATGCAAAAACTAAGTACCCAACTATAGTATATACGTGGAAATGAAAAATTAAACAACTGGGAAAAATTAATGGGAAAAAATCAATCGAAGGAAAGCAAAAATTCTTACTCTTACAATTTTAAGATGATTTTCATTTCGTTTCTTCCTATCCTTGTACCAATAGGATTCAGAAGAGTTTGTCCTTGGTCCTTGGGTTTCCTAACTTATGCTGGTTTCGGCGATTTGGGTCCTCTACCAGCGTTCTGGAACTTTGGCTATGTGGTCCTCGGTTTCAGA